>CM038000.1:14057016-14622106 GCA_021234005.1 Nephelium lappaceum | reverse complement strand
GCTCAATGTAGTGATGAAGGTTAGCCTCTACTATAGATCTACGACAGAGTTCACACAACCTCCGTCAATGGAGGTCGTAGTAATGATCCTTTACTAGGTCCTGACTCAGGACCCACATAAAATGTAGATATGCAACTATGAAAATAAATAAATAAGAAGAGGAAGCAGAGAACAAAGAGAGAAGAGTTACAACGAGTTGAAGATATGGCAAAGTTAAGTTGGATATGGTGACCTGAAATGGAGATATGACCGAAAATGAGAGCAGAGAGGTATTTTGGTCTTGCCAATGACACTTCCGAAAAAAAAAAAAACCCGTAAAAGATATTGGAAGACTTAAAAAGAGAACAACAGTCATCCTTTATAAATTTGTCTCTATAATCTCTTAGATTAGTTTACTTCAAAGTTCCCACGCATAGGATTGATGTTGTAATCTATTATGGACAGCTTGATTTTCATTGTGTGCAAAAATATATTTCATAAAGGTTTGAATAGTCCAGTGATAAGTCCATCACACCTATGTCAAAAAGATTGTAGATTCAAATTTTGTAATAGAATTATTATTATTATCCGTAACTTAGCATTTCCTATAATTTTTTTTTTCATCAAACACAACTTTGTAATAACATTAAAATGTAAGATGAGTAACGTATTTAAATTATTAGGTAAGGGCTCCACTAATAATTAAGGCTTTTATAATACACCGATCAAGTATTACCTACAAGCTTGCCATATGGACTAAGTCTACATACATATACAAATTATAGAGTAGTCGTGTTATTTACACCCCTCTAAAACTGTATGTACACCCCAAAATAGAATTGTTTTGAAGATCCACCATTATCCTTGTGTAATATTATCAACAAAAATAAAATAATTGTTATTATTATTGATATATCATATTAGTGCAATATACAATATTTTGTGCATTTTAACAAATATATAATATCTTTAGATTAAACTATTAATTATTTATTACTTTTAAAAGTTTAAATAGTGATCATTTCAAATAAAAATATTAAATTGTTATTATAAAAATAAAAAAGAAAATAAAATCATTATATTAAACAAATTAAAGGAAGTGCATGTCTTCACTTTTATATTCTATATTAAAAATTTTTAAAATTCGTTAATTTATAATATTTAATTAAAAGCTAAAAGAAATTATATACTAATGCTACGTAGGGTGTGATTGCAAACTATAACATTTAAAAAACTTTAGTGGGGTGTAAAAGCAAAAATGGATGCATATAGCCAGCTCTATTACTGAATAAGTATTGAAATTGACTACATGTGGAGGGAGTCAAACCGAGCTATAATATTTCAAAAGTTTAAGCTATTAAGAGCCCACTAA
This sequence comes from Nephelium lappaceum, assembly GCA_021234005.1. Classification (NCBI taxonomy): domain Eukaryota; kingdom Viridiplantae; phylum Streptophyta; class Magnoliopsida; order Sapindales; family Sapindaceae; genus Nephelium; species Nephelium lappaceum. Next base: position 14,620,755 of record CM038000.1, on the reverse strand, counting down.
TAATATAAGACTCTCTAACTCTAACATTACTTAGCTTTACTCCCGAAACAGTTCTAATCATTTTGGATAATAGCAGAAAATATAAATAACAAGTCTTGCATTAGAACTGGTGGCTGCCAACTGAGCTTCAGATTGCATTGAAATTTTGCCTTTAGTTTGGGGTGTGTAAATAACCTGTCAAGCCGATTACCCACCAAACCAGTCTAATTTTACTAGGTTGTTTTGTTTGAAAAGTGAAATCGGATTCTCATTCATTAAAACCTACTCATATTTCAGACAATTTTCATAGCAATTTAAAGTTCAAACGGAAGAAATAAAATGCTACCAAAGACTGCCATGTCTACCGTATTCAGATCTGAGACAAATCAATCAATGACATTCAGTTTTCGGCGAACAGAAAAGTATACCTCGTTCAGATTTCAGACAAACAGCATCATCTGAATTTCAAATAAAGATAACAAAGGCTGACTCGCGATCCCTTCATATGTTTTCAGCTCTATAAAACATATAAATGGGTGCTGACTGTTTTCCGCAACTATGTTGTGGTGGGGTATCGGCAAAAGGAGTTATTCCCTTACGTATTGAAAGGAACAGGAAATGTGGGATGGGGTGGACTCACAAAGGAAAGGTCAGAGCCAGTCATCCAATGGGAAGTAGGCAAAACCAGATGGATACTACTCCAGAGCCACGTATTTCAAAAACATACGATATTTACTTCATACGACTTATTAAGAGACAAGTACCGTATTGTGGTTCTAACGAGTTTGTGGATGACATGGGGTGGGGCGGTACGGCTTACAAAATGAAGAGGAAAAGCTGGACTCTACATGATGGTTTCCTTTCTGGTGAACCTGGTGGGAAACACAGAGCTCAAAATGTAATAATACAACTCACATATCAATTCTGGAATGATGAATAAAAGATGTGTCATCTACCCGATAAGAATATACTTATACAATACAGTGATATGCTTAATACCTGCCACCAACTACTTTTAGACATAGACATAAATGTTTATTCTTTCATTGAGAAAAACACTAAATATCTGCAATTTTAATCTCAGCTAAGTCCGAATGCATTTACATCTTATACAAGTCAACTACAAGAGTCCATTATATCTTTTGATTAATTTCGACAGAATGAGGGAATTGAACTCAAGACATTGGATATGTAACTCCCTTAAAAAATTTAATTGCCTACAAAATTTAATATGAATTGCAACTTACAACCAACAGCACGTCGCATTCTTCATTGATTTCCTACTCTAAAGACCATGTACCTAAACTTTCCACTTTGCCAATTCCTTGTTGTGTTTCTTAATTTCCATGAATAATAAATAATTAGTAAATAATACTAATCAGATATTAATAACATTCAGCATTTGAAGCAACAAAATAACTCTAGTGTCTCATGCACTTGAACACACAAACATAACTATGCTATATAGTAGATAACCTCATAATGCAAACAAAGTAATACCATTCAACAACATTACAGTTGCACTTTTCTGATGATTTTGCACATTAATCATACCCACAAAATAATCCCATATAAAAATGGTATTAATCAATTACGACATCTTTAATAGGTATGTGAGATCCAAATACAGAATAACTTCACATTAGATTAGATGCATAAAAATTTCGTGAATAGATCTAGGGTATCAATCAGATGTCCACAGTACCCAAAAAATTCCCAACAAAAACTACCTCATTATTATACCTAAAGTGAGGCTTGCCACCTTAGACCTGCTGCAGTAACTGATACTCAGCAATATGATAATGATGTAACATTTATCTTGCCCAAATTAAAGTTTAAATTTAGATACCAGGCCATTTTATCTATAATTTTCTGTACGTGGGTAATCAAGCGGCTACCTTTTTGGCGAATCTCCTGCCATTCAGGGGTTCCAGATGGATTCTGTTGTGCTTCTTGTGGATTCCTAGTTGTGGCTGTTCTGCCCCTCGAGGCCATGATGACTGCTGTCCCAGATATATGAGGCTGCCAGGATTGTTGTTGACCTGCCCATGTGCGAGGTTCCTGATGGTGGTTGTCCAGTCATTGGAGGCTGCCAGGATTGTTGTTGACCTGCCATGTGCGAGGTTCCTGATGGTGGTTGTCCAGTCATTGGAGGCAGCCAGGATTGTTGTTGACCTGCTACTTGTGAGGGTTCTGATGGTGATTGTCTGGTCATTTGATGCATTGCGTTTGGCTGATGCCATGTCCTTTGATGCCACCCAGAGGACTCCTTCCCTGCCATTTGATTCGATCCATAAGCCTGATGTGCCTCCATAGGATTGGTCCCCAAAGGCTGTTGTCCCCCCATCTGATTGGATCCTAAAGACTGCTGCCTGACGCTTTGATGCTGTCCTGCCATTTGATTTTGTCCTAAAGACTGCTGTCCTGCCGTTGATTGTATCCAACATGCTGCATCCAGCCGTTTGATTGTATCCAACGTGCTGCCATCCAGCCGTTTGATTGTATCCAAGGTGCTGCTGTCCAGCCGGTTTGATTGTATCCAAGGTGCTGCTGTCCAGCCGTTTGATTGTATACAGAATGCTGCTGTCCAGCCGTTTGATTGTATACAGAGTGCTGCTGTCCTGCCGTTTGATTATGTCCTAGAGACTGCTGCCCTGACATTTGATTGTATCTGAAATACTGCTGCCCAGGTCACCCTATTAGATACAAATGGCTGCTGTCCCGACATTTGACTGGGTCCATAATTGGATGCAAAAGACTGCTGTCCTGACATTTGATTGGGTTCACTATTGGATCCAAAAGGCTGCTGGCTCGACATTTGGTTGAATCTGCTATTGGATGCAAAAGGCTGCTGTCCCGATGTTTGGTTTCCTAAAGGTTGCTGTCCTATCGTTCGAGGTGGTCCAGTCATTCGAGGGGGTGGACGAGGTGCAGCATATTCCCACCGCTCTTCATTTAAAACTCTCTCAATCTCCTCACCTCGCCCAGCTTGACCAAAAGCCCCACATACAAAATCTCGCAGTGCAGGTGTAATACCGACATTGACCCTCATCATTTGTCCAATCACATCCTTGCTCAAGTCAAATAGACCTTCATTTAACAGCCCCCTTACCACAACATCATATATCAAAAAGTCTGGTTTAGGATCCTTCTCTCCCATTTTTAACAAAATCGGCGCACATTCTGCAGCCTTACCATGGCCAATGAGCTCACTAAACACCCTAGTCCCAAAACTCATGACCACCCCTCAAACCAGTCTCCGCCATCTGATTAAACAACTGCAATGCATCATCAATTCTCTCAATCTCAAGTATGCATCAATCAATGTCCTAAAAGTCATGACATCTGGTGGCAAGCTTTTCGTAGCCATCTCTTTAAACAGCTTCTCTGCCTCATCCAACATCCCATTCTCACAAAGCCTCGTGATGATGTTATTGTATCCTGCAACATCCATTATTAAAGCCCTAGATTTCGGATGCGTCCCTACTCTCCTAAACGTATCAATCGCCTCTGAAAACTTCCCAAGCTTAAAACACTCCTTCACCATAATACTAAACGTCTCCGAATTCACAGCTTGAACAGTTGGCGGCTGATGATTATCCAACATCTGTTGAAACAACCCCCACGCCTCTGTCTTCCTCCCATACTTGAGCAAAACCTCCAAAAGCACATTACAAGTAACAGGAGTCATCCTAAAATTCCTATCCAACAACGACTTATACGACTCCATCGCCTCCTTCTCCTTCCCCTGCTTAAACCACCACTCCATAAACGTCGCATTCACAACCCCATCATAAACCACACACCTCTCTTTCAACTCATCGAACAACTCATTTGCCTTCTCCAAATTCCCTAAACTCAAGAACCCAGATATCAAATTGTTATAAACCAACGAATCCGCCCCTTGCCCCTTATTCAACATCTCCCTCAACAAGTCCAACGCCTCATCAATTCTACCCGAATCAATAAACCCTTTGGTCAAATGCCTATATGTAACGTGACTAGGACTAAAAGGGGCGGTCTCTATGATCTTCCTATACCACCCCATTGCCTCATCTACTCTACCCTCCTCACAATGTGCATTGATCAAGTTATTATACGAAACTACATTAGGCACAATATCAAACTGCTCAAAAAAGTAAGCGAAAAGGGCCACAGCCTCGTTATACCTCTTGGCGCGATACATGGCAGCAATGATGGCATTGCAAGTGAAGACAGTGGGGCGGATGTTGGAGAAGACGGCCTGCCTCGCCACGTAGGAGGCGGCGTCGAGGTCCCCAGCACGGATGAGGGACTGGACACGGTTGTGGAGGCTCAGGCGGGGACCGACGAGGGCCGAGGTCGAGTCAGGGAGGCGGGGTGCGTTGGGGTCACGAGCAGGTGGGTATTGGGGGTTGGGGCGGATGGCGTGGAGAGGGGGCTCGATGCGGAGACGGCGCTTGCGACGACGGCGCTCAGCGGCGGCTTCCTCCGCGGAGGAGAAGGCGTAGGAGCGAGTAGTGGAGGGGATGGATGTGGTGGGGTGGTGGGTGAGGGTGTGGAAATGGTGGGTGAAGGAGTAGGAGATGGAGGAGGCCTGGTGGTGGTGGTGGTGGTGGTGGAGGGAGCGGAGGAGGAGGCGGGAGAGGGACATTTTTTCAGGGATTTTAGAGAGAGAGAGAGAGAGAGTAAAACCCTAAGAGAAGCTAAAACCCAGAGAGAAATGGAGAGAGAGAGAAACAAAGAGAGAGAGACCGAGAGAAGGGTGATAATGGAAATGAAAATTTGGAGTTACACGGGTTGGGCTTTAGAGAAATTGGGATTGGCCCAATAAGAAAATTAGTTTAATTCTTTTTTGGATTTTTGTTCAAAAGACAATGATATAACTTAAATCTACGACTCTACTGATAAGGATATAAGGAATTTATTATTAGGCTAATGTCAATTGGTGGAATCAATAGTCTATTAGGATTTCGTGAAATCAATCATTATAAACGATTAAACGCTACATAAAAAGCAATTGAATACAATAAGTTATAAACCAACATGGGTTAAGTTAGTGATCTATTGAGACTGGTGAGCACAACTCGACTTTGATTTTGTGAACAAAGGTAGAACTCAAATTTCTATATCGGATGTGTATACTTTTTCTATTTTTTTATTATTTTTATTTTTAATAATTGTAAAAGTTTAGAATTTGAAGGAGGGGAACACAATCTGAACCTACAACTTCAATGATATAAGTTTGAGTCGTACATCATTTGATCAGCCCTATCTTATCAAGTGCATAAACTACTAAATTGTGAGTGAATATATTGAAATCTATACATTTATATAGTTAGCGGATAATTAGATATTAATATTTATTTAGCCAATCTCATCTTACCAAGTGCACAAACCACTAAACTATTAGTGAATATGTCAAAATCTGCATATTTATATATTTAGTCACTAATTATGATAATCAAATCATAAAAACATATAGACAAGCAGGCTTGGAACATTAAAATCGGGGTACCAAATCAAGTTTGGAAAAAAATTTTTGACCCGGCTTATAACCGAGTCGGGTGTAGGTCAAATAATTTTGACCCGACTTCCACCTGGTAACTCACTTAAGTATTTGTTAATACATACTAACATTGTTTTTTTTAGTATTACTATTATAGTTCATATTTAATTGTTGCACATTATTATTTTATATATTTAATTTTAATTTTAGATGATTTTTAATAGATTAGCATTAATGTATAAAACTTGACACATTGTATGTTTTTAAAGTTACTTTGGTGTTCGTATTTATATTTAAATTTAAGCGTTATTAGTTTCATATGATGTTCAATTGAATTTAAATTTATGTATGAATTTAAATATATGTTAAATTTTTAATGCTTGTTTAGAACGTGAGATTAGTTTAGACCATTTTTAATTAAGAGATAAAGTTGAATTGATATCAATTGAATATGATTGGACTTAATTAATATTATGATATGTTTGCCGTAGTTAAGATTAAACTAAAAATTATACTATCTTGTTCGGTAATTTGTGCAGTGTGAGATTCGATAAAAGGTAATAATATTTGCTGGTTGATAAGTGTGAGATTTTTAAGTTGTCAAAAGACAAAAAAAAGTGAGATTTGGTTAGTACAAGACAGAAGTCAACTGCAAGTTACCTATGTAATTTTTTTTTTTTTTTCACATACAGATTAAAGGCTTCCTTTTAATATCAGTTTGGGAAAGTTGATCAACTCTAACACGTGAACATTTACTTTAAAGTTGTAGATGACATAGATTTTTGAGATTTGCTTGGGGAATAACATGAGGGAAGAACAAAATAGGATTGGAGACCTAACACATGCAAGATATTAAAATGCATTTGTCAAAACAGACATGTCTCGTTGCATTTGAATCAAAGTGTTCACTTCTCAACTTCTGTTTACGTTATTCATGTATATTTAGCATACGCTTCATGATAAATACATAAAACACCCAAAAAATTGCAAAGTTGAATCTCAAAGCAATTTCTATGCCAGTTAAGCCAATTAAACTAGATCAAAATGATACAAATGATAAGTACAACGCATAAAGAAAATGGAAAAATAATCCCCATTTGGAACAATCAAAGCTACTAATGGCAAAATGATCCCCATTAAGAATAACAAAAGCTATTAAGTTGGATGTACTAAACAATCTGTTAGGTCACCTTATCATACACGAAACCTTACAACATTTTAAGTTAGCATGCTGAGTCTAAATGGCTCTCTATCATGAACATATATGTAATGCCAGCTGCATAAATGCAAAGGTCCATTACTTGCCCCTGTGATGTATAAAAAGAAAATCATTATTACATCAGAGAGAGAGAGAGAGAGAGAGTAAAGGTCGTTTCAATTTCACTTACGTGTTCATCATTAGAGTTATGCTGTCTCCTTTAAGAAGAATCCTCCCTATTAAAGAAAAGAAACAAATTAAGAGCATGAACGTGAATTAGAACACTTAAAGTGGATATATAGAAACTGAATCACCTAATGATTTTCTGCTTTTCTTCTCGAAGTTAACTTCTTCAGCATCATCCAGAACCAAGTTCTTGTACTCATTGAAACCCTGCACAAGCAAAGCAAACACCGGAACTTTCACATTCTTAGGAGGTTATTAAAGCGCTGAATACTGAGATACATCGATTAAATGATATAATTTTGCATTCAATCTTCCACCTTTTGTTCCCAAAAGTTGCAAGAAAGGTTCAAAGCATAATCTGTAACGAAACCGAAAAGACTGCTGACACAATGAAGTGGATGAACGAAGACTTCTTATGTTTGAATATATCCATCTCTAAAGCTATTGAATCACTGATATGTTGGAGGCAGGTGCTGGTGACAGGTATACAGAAGAATATGAGGAGATTTCATTGGCTCAAGACAGGGCAAGAAGGGAAATAAAGAAACCCAGTAGATATGCTAATTAGCAATTGTTGTTTAGAAGAATTTTGGTTGTAACTGAATTCTATTAGTTAGTTTGTAGTTGTGAGTCTCTTGTACTTTAAGAAGCATAAGGAATAAAAGAAAACAAGGAGAAGAAAGAAAGGGAGATTATGATGTCTTTCATTTCATTCTTTTCGTTCATTTCCTCATCTTTGAAACTTTCTGTTCTGTTTCTCTCATCTTAGTCTTCTTTTCTTTCATTCTTAGCTCCTAATCTCTACAACCTCATCAATTGGTGCTTTCATCTTTCATTGATGGTGACTAACACTCAAACCAAATCTGTGGAGGATCGTTTGGACAAGCATGATCAATCACTTCAAGTGGTACAAGAAGAAGTTTCGCAGGTTCGATTGGAAATAGGTATGACGATAGCTGGAGTTTTTTAGCTATTGGATCAATTAACATACAACATTACAGTGATGAATGCAACATTGAACAACAACATCAAAATCCTTCGTCTTCAATAACGTCTCCGTTTCGAGAGAATAGTGGTGGTTCACAATGAGGAATTTCTGGATTTCAGGTACGTCCACTGCGAATCGAAGTTCCAAGATTTGATGGTGGTGACCCACAAGGGTGGATCTTTAAATCCAACAATTCTTTGACTACTACAATGTAGCAGAGGCAGAAAGATTGCAGGTAACTCCATTTTACTTTGATGGGAAGACATTAGCTTGGTACCCGCAGTTTAGTAAGAGTACCGCCATTGTTTCTTGGAAAAGGCTTTTGGAGTCTTTGCAAATACAGTTTTAGGCCATCAGAATTGAAAGATTATCAAGGGTAGCTATCTAAGTTGATATAAACAGGATCTATGGTCGAATATCAAGAAACATTCGGGAATCTTTCTAACAAGGTTAATGACTTATCTAAATATTTTCTTTTGAGTTGCTTTGTGTCTGGATTGAAGCCTCTGATTCAACCCACACCACAACATAAAATAACCTGCCCAAGCTTTTCTCTCCATTACCACCTATTTTACCCACACCACAAAACAAATCAATACCAACACAATCATATACAACAAATCATTAAACATTACCAATTATCCAAACTCCAACAACCAATACTAACACCAATACAAATATTCACAATACCAACCAAAAGTCAACATAAAAAAACTATCTCATAGCCAAATGCAAGCTCAACGTGAAAAAGGTCTATGCTTTTATTGTGATGAAAAATACACTTTAGGCCATAATTTTAGAGCATCAATTCAAGTGTTGATTCTTCCAGACTCAGAGGATGTGTCTCTAGAAGAAGGTCAAAATTAGATCTTAGAGACAATACCAATGGTGCAGAGGAGTTACCAAAGGGGCGTATGCAAATTAGTCTTCATGCTATGTCAAGCTTTGTTTTGCCTCAGACCTCAAGATTTAAAGGTTTCATTGGAAAATCTGAAGTGTAAATATTAGTAGATAGAGGTAATACACACAACTTCTTACAATCTCGAGTTCTGTCAATGCTGAATTTACCAGTTTCAAAGGATAAACATTTGGTATAATGGTGGGGTAATGGAGACAAGATGAAGTGGGAAGAATTGTGGTCCAGCAGTGCTAATGCAGGTTTAGAAACACATTTTTTGGTGGATTTCTACATTCTACCACTTCAAGAAGTTGATTTGGTACTTGGTGTTAAGTGGATGCAGTTGCTTGGTTCTATTTTACTGACCACAAAAACTTATCGATGGAATTCCTTGGGAATGTGAGAAAATTCAGTTGCAAGGTGAAACAGTGGACAGATCAAGCCATGGCATTAAATTAGTTTCGATGAATGCAAATCAATGGATCAGTGTCATCAATGTTTCAAATTACTTTAATGCCTACAAATGTTGAAGAACAAGAGGAAAGTACAGAGGTTGAAATCGAAACTCTATTACATTAATTTGATGATATTTTTGAAAGCTTAAAGCACTACCTCTCGTAGGTAGATGGATCACGAAATACATTTATGCCTAAATGCAAACCTAGTGAATGTTAGACCCTACAGATATCCCATTTTCAGAAAGGGAAAATTTAAAAGTTGGTATCATAAATGCTTTAACAGGTATTATGCGGGACAACACTTGTAACACCCCCTACTCGCCTTTCACCAAACGACTCCAAAGGGCGCTACAATCATATCCCTTTTTACAAACTCTTTAATTATAAAACTGTATATTCATTTTAGTTACAACAAATTATGAAATAAAAAAAAAATAACAAACAATACAAAATTCTTTTATTTCAAATGGAAAAACTGACAGAGTTTTCCCTGAAATTCGGACTTTCAACCTGTTATAAATTTACATATTCATTTCCAAAGCATCTCTTTTCCACAACCAATAATCAACAATTGGAACCACCTCCGTTGGATCATCATTTTCCATATACACCACATTATCTCAAATATATTCACATTGGTTTTCTTCAGCAAAAATCCCACATTTAATTTACAAATATATATATATATATAATGATAGGCATACCCATGTATAACAATTGAATTATTATATCAAAACCAAATATGATATATATACCCAAAAGGAAATATGGGAAGGATGGATGGATGAAAGTGACTCAATGAACTTGCGGCAGATCAATTTCTCTTTAATCTTCGCCCATCTGGTTTAATCTTCTACTTGCGCGCTGGAATTCCAATGCGCTAACATATTTGTTTAGTGAGTGTACACTAAATTTGAATATACAATTATTGAATATAAAACATTTTCATATCATAATAATAGACACTTTTCAATTCAAAATCATTCATCAAGTTATTATACACATTTGAAATTCAAATCAAACATATAGTAAATTATTGGTCTAAAACAATTTCCATTGCCCATTGTAAACACTATTATAATACTTTGACTGAAGAATAGGCTCTCCAGCATTGGAGCACCGATCGTGCCTACCCGTTGGATTGCATTAACACATATATAAAACATCATTTGGAACCAGACATTTTGGTGCCTCTCAAGGTCCCTAAATTATTATTTTCATTTTATTACAAACGTATTGTGCGGTACTGGCTATAATAACCCTATTAGCATACCAAACCTCCATTCTCACCTTACTAATACTTAGGTTTACTAGGGCTCATATTATATTTCAAATAAAGTGTGTTAGTCATAATCACCATTTCGTTGTCAATTAAAGATGTCCAAAATCATTCAACCAATTTCATTTAACTCCAATTTCACATTTAAATCACATAGTCATTTAAAAAACACACACATTCAAACATAGGTAACAAATCATTTGATTAAACCATTCAAATCAAAACATTTTAAAATAGATTTATTCATATAATTGAAACCAAAATTCAAATGAAATGTACACCAACCTTTGGTTTCTTCCTTAAGTTACTTCACTTTTTTTTTTTTCAATGGAAGCTCACACTTTCTTCTTCCTTTTCCTTTCCTTCTTCTAGAGCTACATTTCTCCTGGATTTTCAAGAACACATAGATACTCAATAAAAGCTCATTCCATAATTTAAAATGCATGATTTGCTAATCCTAAATGATCCACATATTTCCAAATCTCACCAAACTCCATTAAAACTCATTTGACCTTCTAACTTCTCTTCCGGTTTTCTATTAACCAATGCTTTAAACTTCATATTTCTTTCCTCCGTTTTCACTTCGAACACCTTTCCAACTCACCCTCTAGTCGGTCCAAGTATCGGTACGGAAGGAAACGGTCGTCGGTAAGCGTTTTAGGCTAAAATGCGTTATTTTCGCTACTAATTTTTTTAGGCGTTTTCTTGGTTTTGAGTTCTAAATTAATCTTTGACTTTTAATAGTCTCAGCACATCTAATTAAATCGTTAGGGTCATTCGAACACTCAACGGACATATTATGGGTCAATTTACGGAATTGCCCTTCAAACTAGTTTAACTCGCATTTTGATTTCTCTTTAAATTTTTTGATATTTTCTTAGTTTTCTAAGCTCCCAATATACATAAATCCACTTAGTTTTCAACTCATATTTGCTCAAAACTAACCAACAAATAAATCAAAATAAAATCTATCTCGAACCAATTTAATCATCAACAAAATCATAAATTTAAAACTTAAATAACTCACCTATATTTCCTTTTCGCGTTAACTTCGTTTTGAGGTTGATTTTGGGGTGGTTTTGGACTGATTTTAGTGACAGATCTGGGTTGGGTTCGGGATATTTTTCTTCTCTTCTTCTCCTCCGCGTGACTTCTCTTCTCCGATCGAACCTTCTTCTTTTTCTCGATCGGTCACCTCCTTTTCAGGTTCGGTTTCAGCTACACTTGGGTTGGGTTTGAGTGTTGATTTCGAGCTGAAATCGAGCTTGGTTGAAGTTGAAAATGGCGTGCATCGAACGGGTTTTACGCGCGGGTTCTGCAAATGGTCGGACGGTAGCTTGTCGGCGTCGTCTTCCTTTCCATTGGGTCTGGTTTGCACAACGGTTTTGCTCGATTTTGGCATCGCTCGGTTGCATCTGGCTTCTGGTTGTTTTTACCGTCGGATGATCCGGTCCGGTCCAGCTGGTCAGTTGGCGATGTGGCGTCTTCGACGACAACTTCTTCTTCTTCTTCTTCTTATTCTTCTTCTCTTCTTTCTCTTCTTCTTTTCTCTTCTGGTTCGGCGACTAACTTGGTCTCAATTTTGTGAGTCAAACCAAGTTTTTGGCTTCTATTTTCCTCCACAATCAATTCCTATAATGCCAATTATGCCCCTCAAAAATTTCATTATCATACCTTAGATTTTGGTTCAATTTTATTTTGACCACAATCATTAAAATTTATCTTCAATTTAGTTCCTTATCACTTTAACAATCTCTTAAGGTCATTCACCATTTTATCCTCTATATGCTCCAATTGGGTTCAATCAATATCTAAGAGTTCCTACATTCTTCAGGTACTTTTATTAATCATTTAGGGTCCCAAAATATCACTTAGGATATTACTGGAAACTCTAAATAAAATTGAGGTTTGCAATATATTCATGCTTAATCTACTTTTACCGCCAAATCTCATTAATCATAATAATAATAACAATAATATTCATGCTTATAAATTTAGGGGTGTTACAACACTAGCCCTTTTTTTCTTCAGTATTTTTAGTTAAAAAAAAAGGATGGAACTTATAGGTTTGGTGTAGATTATAGGCTTTGAACAACATAACAGTTAAGGATAGATTTCCTATACCTATTGCTGATGAACGTATGGATGAATTGGGTGCTCTCAGATTTTTTCTAAGCTTGATCTAAGGGCCGATTATCACCAAATAAGAGTCAAATCATCGGATGCCCATAAGATAGCTTTTAGAACTCATCAATGGCATTATGAGTTCTTAGTTATGCCATTTGACTTAACTAATGCTCCTTCTACTTTTTAGGTAATGATGAATTTGATTTTGAAGCCATTTTTAAGAAATTTTGTGGTGTTTTTTTTTTTAAACAATATTTTAGTATGTAGCCACAATTTTGATGAGCATTTGTTGTATTTGAGATTAGTTTTTCAAACATTAAGGAAGAATTAGTTTTTTGTAAAATGAAGTAAGTGTTCTTTTAGGAAGAAGCCAATGGTGTCTTAGTCATATTGTATCATGTGAAGGTGTTAGTATGGATCGAGAAAAAGTCAAGGCAATGTTGGATTGGCCTGTACCCCAAAATCTAAAAGAGTTGAGAGGGTTTTTAGGATTAACAGGCTATTAGAAAGTTTGTAACAGGATATGCTTCGATTGCTGCATCTTTGATGATCTTTTAAAAAGACTCTTTTCAGTGGAGTACAGTGGCACAAGAGTCATTCAAAGCTTTAAAGAAAGCTATGGTTTCGACACTTATTGGTGTTACCTAATTTTGAAGAGATTTTATCCCAAAAACAAATGCATCAGACTTAGGAGTGGCAGTTTTGCTTCAAAAAGAGCATCCAGTTTCTTATTTTAGTTATATCTTTTCGCATGCAGAAGACATCGCCTATGTAAGGGAACTATATGCTATAATTGAAGTAGTTAAGAAGTGGAGACAATATTTGAGGTTCGTTATTAGAACTGATCAGAAAAGTCTCCAAGCTTTGTTGGATCAAGTGATTCAAACACCGTAGCAACAACATTACCTAAGCTAAATTGTTCGGATGTCAATATACAATTGTCTACAAGCCTGGAAAAGATAATAGAGTTACAGATGCTTTATCTAGACAACTTGATGAAGTGAGGATGCAATTTTTGGCTTTATCTTAGGTTCGGTTTCAACTCTTAGACCATCTAAGGGAGGAAAATATCAATTCTGATTTTTTCAGAACTTATATGTAGTCATGAGTAGTGATCCAACAAAGTTTTTTACTATAAGGTACGTGATGAAATTCTTTTGTTTAAAGGAAAGTTGTTGTTGGATTCTTCCTCTCCATTGGTACAATAGGTCTTGAATGAAGAAGCACACATTTCTTGGTTGGTGGACATGGTGGAATTTAGAAGACAACAACAAGAGTTTCAGCTACTTTTGTATGGGAGGGTGTGAAAAAATGCATTAAGCAATATGTGCAACGTTGTTAATCTATCACAAAGTAAGTATCAAACTCTATCTCCTGAAGGGTTGTTGCAACCATTACCAGTGCTTGAAACAGTATGGGAAGATTTAACTATGAACTTTATAACTGGTTTACCTGTCTCACATTGGTATTCAACTATTTTGGTAGTCGTTGATAGGTTGTCTAAGCAAGCGCATTTTGGCCCTTTACAAAGATTATTCAGCGCCTACGGTTGCTGAATTATTTGCTCAGATGGTGTGTAAGTTGCATGGAATGCCTCGTTCGATTGTGTCAGATAGTGATGCCGTGTCTTGAGTAGGTTCTGAATATTCATACAACACAGTGTTTCATTCTGCAGCAGGAATGACCATTCAAAGTACTTTATGGGAGAGATCCCATCACTTTTGGATTATATACCAACCTATAGCTAAGGTGGAAGTAGTGGACCAGATATTAACTGACAGACAAGATCTGTTGTTGTAGCTTAAGACAAATTTACCCAAAGCTCAAGCTACAATATATATATATATATATATATAAGAGATAAGCATAGAAGGGAGATTCAGCTTGATATGGGGATTTAGTGCTGATAAAGTTGCAGCCATATAGACAAATAACTATGGCTGGCAAATCATCCAAGAAGTTAGACAAACGTTATCTTGGTTCATACAAGGTTTTCAAACGTATTGGACATGTAGCGTACAAGCTAGAGTTGCAAAAACACTCGGATTCACGATGTTTTCATGTTTCTTTATTAAAAAAATTCCATAAAGATGTTGCAGTAGAGCTGCTGCCTTTGCGTGTGATATGGTTGCTATTCATCCAATTTTGGAGCTTGAGATGGTTTTACAAAGGCGAATTATGCACCGACAGGGCCAAAATATGGAACACTTTGATTAAGTGGAAAGATATTCCTGCTATTTCAGCTGCATGGAGGATTTGAGCTTTATCAGCAAGGTTATTGTAATTTCAACCTTAAGGACAAGGTTAAGGTGGAAGGGGGAGATATTGATATGTTGGAGGCAGGTGCTGATGACAGGTATGCAGAATAATGTGAGAAGATTCATTGGCTCAAGGCAGGGTAAGAAAGGAAATAAGGAAACCCAGTAGATATGCTAATTAGCAATTGTTGTTTAGAGGAATTTTGGTTGTAACTGAATTCTATTAGTTAGTTTGTAGTTGTGAGTCTTTTGTACTTTGAGGAGCATAAGAATAAAAGAAAACAAGAAGAAAGAAAGGGAGATTGTGATGTCTTTTATTTCATTCATTTCCTCATCCTTGAAACTTTTTGTTCTATTTATCTTATCTTGATCTTCTTTTTCTTTCTTTCTTAACTCCTAATCTCTACAACCTCATCAATCACTACCAAAGGAGCAGACATACAGTTCAAAATTATGTTGAGAATAGAGAGATTCCAATTGTTTTTTTTTTTTATACATTAATTTTTTTAAATACGTTTATTTTCTTTAATTAAATAGGAACAAATGTGAAAAGGAAGAAAGGGTTCGAAGTACAAATTGTGCTAGTTGCCTTAATGACATCCCTAGTTCTCATCATGGCTAGTTGATTTGATTGCATTATTTGAAATAATCTTGGGTCCTAATTAATTAACAAAGAGTGGATTGGTAAAAGTTTTCTAATCCAACTTATACTATACTATACTATAAATAGTTTTATAGCATGTTTACCGACTAGAATTCTTAAGAGGGTAAAGGAACTTGTTTCTTGATTTCTGATTTCAATTTTTATGAATTTGATAAGAAATCAAATTATGTGAACTCTACATCTAAATAAGGAAAATTTCTCTTGAAAATGATTCCCTCCTCTTATCCAAGAAATCAAGTTCTCTTTCTTGATTCATTTCCTATGGAATTTAATTCCCATTGATTTTATTCTTAAATAATAAATGTACCCTTAATTTAAAAGACGAGAGTAAATAAAATTGACTGCATATATCATTAGACGGTCATTTTTTTCCCTAAAGATTGAATAGTATTAAATTTTATTGAAGAATGAATAGAGACTACAACCTGACCTTAAATGACTTGTTTATCTATTTGTTTTATCTGTTTGTTTTTCTCTACCTTTAAATTTATGTCAACTTGTTTGTATTTTAAAGATAAAATCCTCTACAAAAATTTTTACTATGAGTTGTTATGTATTTTTATTTAACGTGATATGAACAATTAAAAATAAATAATTTAACAAATATATACATAAATATCATAAAATTTTATTCATAATTAAGCTATAATATAAAAAGTGACCTAAAAATGATTTTTATATTATTCAAAAATAAAAAATAAACGTTCAGTAATGGTATTGAAATGTTAAATAAAAAACTCACAAATTAGTTTCTTAATGAAAAGTAAAAGGGGGTTAGACAATTAGCTTTTGTTTATTATTAATACTAGATTATAATAAAAAATTTGTACATTATAATATTATAAGCAAATTGGAATGTATTATCATTGGGATAATTTATAAATATAATTTAGTGATTTAAGTGAAAAGTTTAGTATTGTTACTTTTTCTTTAGATTTTTTTTTTTTTTTTAAAAAAAAAAAATAAAATGTTTTATCACTTAGAAACAAGCATAGCAACTTTTAAAAAAATCCAATTTAAGTTGATTAAATGTAAAGTGAAAAAAGTAAACAAATTTGATATGCGTGATAAGATGAAATTTGAGTAAGGAATAAATAGGATGGGAGCTTGAATTAAATAAATACTTTTGTTTTGTTTTTGTTTTTGTTTTTGAAGCATAAATAAATACTATTTTTTTTTTTTGTGTAATATGAAATTGGATATGACATCATAGGAATTATATTAATTTTATAAATAATTTTTGAAATAATAACATAAAAATATAAGAAGTTAATTATGGACAAATAAGTTTATTTTAATAATGCGAGCTTATTTTTAATAATGTGGGTTTATTTTAATTCGTTTATAATTATTAAATTATATTTTTAAAATCGAATTTCACTCTTTGGTCTTGTTACATGGTCTCAACTTCGAGTCTCAAGGGTTGGAAGGGGATGTTGGTAGGCCCATTGGATTGGATTTCTTCTATTTGTAAGGCCACCAACCAAGGGAATATGGATTTCTTAAAATATCAAAGCATAATTGGTCGTGTTAAATATAAAATTTAAATACCGTCTTTTATTTTTTAAAAATAAATCAAATGTTATAAAGAATTTTTTTACTCATGTCCCAAAAATCATAGGATAAAAGTCAGATTTAGAAAATAATAAAAGTTATTTAGGAATATCAATAAGACAATATATTTTTTCTTGCACCTTATTCTTGTTTTTTTTTTTTTTTTCAGTGGATAAAGGATATCTCTCGCTTCCATCTTATCCAATTCATATCAAATTTGGTAGATTTAAATGCCAACAGAGAGTCTAAAATTATATATATATACATATATACAAAGCTTTTATAATCAATGTATCTTAATTTTAAATTATTAGACCACTAATTTTAATTATTTATTGTATTTTCTCTTCTGAAAATATTACTTTATCTTATTTAATTCAAATGCAATGAGTAATTAAGATTAGTAGTCCTAATAATTTAAAAGTTAGGTCGGATTGACCATAGAAGCTCTAAAAATAAGGAATAATATTAATATTAATATTCTCCAATCAAGTTATCCTTAAATTTTTATTTTAGTACAACAAACTATAACTACTCATTTTAGTGGATCCCACCACGTGATGAGACTTATTGAAAATAAGTGATTCTAATTAGTGGTTTTTAACTAAAAATTTCAGGACGTTCTTTATATATATATATATATATATATGAGTTAAGCTATTTTACCCAATTATTAATCTTATCCATCAAATTAAAGCCTTTGAATTAACTTCAATAACTATATTTACAACCAATTCAAATACTCCAATTGATGAGTAAAATTAGTGGTGGATAAGGTAGCCAATATATACATATACATATATATATAATTTAATTATGTCGTATGCTTTTAGACATAGGAAAGAAGTTGTAAATATTGTTTCAAAATTGATGTTGGTTGGGAGAATTTCATTTTGGTCCTCATGTTGTTGGGAAATTTCTCTATTTCAATTATGAATGCATTAATTTATACCTCTCATGGTCCCTTAGGTTCCAAAATATATCAATTTATCCCTATTGTTGGTCAACGTTATAGGGATGACATTATTTATTATTCATCATTTCACACTTATATCAGTAAGTGTATACCGGTCGTAAGAAAGAAAAATGAAAAATTAAAATAGAATTAAGAAACCAAATTAATCTTTTTTTTTTTAAAAAAAAAGAACAAAATTAAAATAGAAAAAAACCAATTATTTGATGGGGAAGAATCTAGAAGCAAAACACAAAACTCGAGATGGAACTTTCATCTCATTTCTCTCTGCACCATCTCCCTCTATCGATATCTTTTCTACCATTTTAATCTCTCGCCCTTTCTCCTTTATCTCATCTCTTCGCCTCCTTTTCCTCCCTCTTAACCATTGATGTTATGTGCCCTATTCTTCTTCAAATTTTTTTTACTGTTAAAAATTTTAAATTTTTATTTTTTTTTATTTTAATTTGTTTACAAAATTCTCTACTGTCCATAATTGCAATGGATAATAGATATATATTTTTTAATTTAATTTTTAATTTTTTAAAATTTTAAATGTATTTTTTAATTTAATTTTTAATTTCTACCATCTATCAAGTTGCGATGGATGGTGGAGATTTAAAGGTTATTTTTTATTTTTTTAATTTTTATAAAGGGTAATTAAATAATTTTAGACTATGGGTAAAATAGTCAATATACATTTTGTGTTAGGGTTGAATATTAAAATTATGGTTAGAGGACTAAAATGATGTATATTTGAAATTTAGGGAACCATAGGAGGTATAACAAATTCACAATTAAAAATGAGAAGTTTTGTAAAAATATAGAGACCAAAATGAAGTTCTCCCCTGTTAGTTTATATTTACTCTTTGAACAATAAAGTATACAATTCATACTAATGCATTATATTTATACTATATTATATGTGTGCGCAAAGAAAAAGTTAGCTCAATTTGATCGTAGATAGAGATTGAATAATGAAGAGACCTAGTTTCGCCCCTACAAAGTCCTAATAAAATTCATAACTCAATTCTATGCCACTAAAACAAACATAATCCTAATAGGATTGATAATAAGGTTTACATTACACTTGTAAAATAACCCATGTTCATACAATGTCCTACATAATGTAAAAAAATGTACACTAAGCTCAATAAATCCATTATTGGTCACAAATCGAAACAGATTAATTTGATTAACTCTTTATTTTAATATTATAATAAATTTGACTTTCACGAGCTAAAAATACAATAGGATATACTCCAATGATTTTGTAAAATTTTTCTTACAACAGCCCGCGAAGACTTCCGGGCAAAGCAAAAGGACAAGCAAGGTATCCAATAGGTGCCTTGTAAAAGTAAACTGACTTTACTTTTATTCAAGAGGATCTGGAGTCTCGCTATCTCGGTATTAGAATCTCTGTACTCCAAAGTTGGAATTTAGTTGAGCCAAAAGACTTTGATACCTACATAACGAGACTTAGACCAAATGTCATTATATCGATATTAAAGTCATTCTATCTCCATCCAAACTTTGACCAAATTTTAATGAGATCCAATAAAAATTTAAAGGCTTGTGGCATTAATGTCATCATATTTAAATTGCCATGGAAAATTACAAGTTGTCGTTTATAGAGATGTGACCACAAAGTCAGAAAAATACATATCATCATGAATTCTTACATCGGTTAGAACCTGGACTATTTACAAAAGGTTACATACGTAAATTACTTAGTCGCAATACCTAACTAATTGGAAATGACCAGAGAGTTACACAAGAATGTTCTCTTCGTGGCGCATGATACAGGTCCACTTTGGTATCTCACGTGGAACCGCCAAAGCCACAAGTTTTTCTAGCAACAAACATATTAATTGTCATATCACACTACTAAACCTAAATTAAAAGTATAAGTTATAAATAATACATTCTCTTATAATTTATATTCAGAATAATTATTCTTATTTTAATAAATTTAGGAATTGATATATAATTTAAATCTATAACCTCATTGATGCGGGCGCCTGTGAACTAAGTTGCCTTTGTTGATTTTTAATATTGTTATAGTCCATTTTAATTGTAAACAATGATTTTTGTTCAAACACTTGTTTAAAGTATTAGTTTATAATTTGATATTAGCGTTTGCACTAAATTTTTTATTTGTTTTATTTACGTAATCCTAGGAAAGCAGGCACTAAGATACAATACGTACTTCTTCAATAATATTATTAAACCCGTTATATATATTAGAAGAAACAAACTTTTTTAGAAAATGGAAAAGACTAGTGGATTATCAAAAAAGAAGTCTATATATGGAAACAATATATAATCCTTATACTGTTATTTATAAGCAAGAATAACCCTCTTTATTAAAAAACGAACTACTTTTTGTTATTAGGGGTGGGGTTTAAGCATTCCCAAACCTGACCCCAAAGACAATATTTGTCCCCAAAAAAATTTTTTTAAAAAAAAATCTATAAAATTCTAAATTAAATACACCTCTGGATTAAGTTTCAATGAAATTCACTAATTTTTTATATCAATGAATTTATCTAAACGTCTCTTATTATTCTATTTTTCAAAATATTATTCACAGAAAAAGACTTTCGTGTCAGGACTTTTAGACTGCAGCTAGCCAATTTTGTTCATGTTTTCTTGCATCAGGCTCCTCTTGCCGCCCACTGACTTCAGTAAGTACTTTCCAGGAAGCCTTATTCTAAGGTACGTGACAGTGAACTTTGAAGTAATCGTTTATTTTTCTTCCCAGACCAATAAATTTCTACCACCGACGAATTATCTTCCTTTCTTAATTATTAAAACATTAAAAAATAGAGAAAACAATGTGAGTAGAAATAAAAAAGAGATTCCCTTGTAAACCACCCAGAACTACGTTCCTTTCCTAGTTAATTAAGAGATCAAAATTAACATGTAACCACACGAACCTATATCACACGTATATATATATATATATATATATATATTATCGCTAGACCCAAAAATAGCCCCATCAAGTCAGCGTATGTATGTATGTATGTATGTATGTATGTATGTATGTATGTATGTATATTGAAATAGAAGTCAAGGTTGTTGTATTTTCTTTTAAGGCAGTGATCATCTTTTACTACAAATATCTTTACAGCATTACAGTAAGTATCACTTGTTCTTACAAACCTATTAGCCATGCTGAACCTGAACCTTAGGCACCCAATCTTTTTCTATCTTCCTCTTTTCCTTCTTTTCTTTCATATAAGAGTCCTATGGAAAACTGCCGGCAACATGGCAGATACAACTAGCATACAAATGAAGTACTTAGTCCATATTGGAGCTGTTTTGGATGCAGACTCGCCTGAGGGCGCAGTAGCAGAAAAGTGTATTTCTATGGCAGTCTCAGAATTCTATGCCATGCTCCCTGATCACCGAACCAAGCTTGTTTTACACACAAGAAATTCAAAGGATCTTGCTAGCACAGCTGCAGCAGGTAACAATATATATATATATGTATATGTATACAAAATTTTATGGTCAATGTCTCTTAACTTTAAAAAGTTAGGATGAACTAATCAAATTCATCAATTACATTCTCTTTCCTTAAAATAAATTATCTTTTCTATTCAATTCAAATGCAATTGATGAATTTGATTATTTCGTCTTAACTTTTTAAAGTTATAAAGATACTGATAATAAAAGTTTTGTATATATATAAGTATATATAATTGCTACTTTTATCAATTAGAGAAATATTATAAAGAACCCATATCTTCTTTTTTGTTTTTAATTTTTGTTTTTGTTTTTTTTTTTTTCCTTGGTTGTAATGGAGATTTGTGTTGAAGATCTTAGTTTTAGTAAAGATCTGCATTGTTTTGTTTTTTGCTTTTCTTTAATTTTTTTTTTTTACTTTAATGAAATTTGGGTTCAAACACCCAGATCTTCAACTTTGAAGTTGAAGTTGAAGATCTGCCTAGATCTTTAAATTTTGAAGATTTTCATTGAAACTCAAAAAAATAAAATAAAAATAAAAATAAAAAAGTGGAAGATTTGGGTTTAACCCATATTTTAAAGTTTGAAGATGATAAATAAAAATAAAAAAAAAATAAAAAAAAAGAATTATATATTATTGTTTTAATCAATAATGAATTAATTAAAGGGTGTCGTGAGAAAGAGGGTGGGGATGAGAGACTGAAAAATATGAAAGAGAGAAAATGGGTGGGGATGAAAGACTGAAATGCCAATTTTTCCTTGTCTGCCTTTATTTTTTGTTTTCCTTTTTTAATTAACAAATTAGGTTTTCCTATGTAGTTGGAATCCATTTATGTGTTTAACCCCCAACAATCTTTTCATCCTCAAAATTAATGGATCTATTAGTTCATTAATGAAATTACTCTGCCATATAACAGTTGAATCGTTTTAAATATTATTTTTAATATCAAAAATGGTTTAATATTATTTCAAATCCAGGGATTAAAATGATAATAACCAATTAAACAAACAATATTTTTCCTAAATTTTTGGAAAAATTAGCCCGATTTCTTTATCCTTTCAGTTTTCACTATCCATGCATGAGTCTCATATATATATATATATATATAGTTGACTATGAATTATTTAATATATTATTGTTTTAATCAATAATGAACAACTACTCAAAGTCAGTTCATCTTAGTTCTAGTTAATTGCCTCAATTTTTCATAATGACTTAAAGAAACG
Organism: Nephelium lappaceum; assembly: GCA_021234005.1. Classification (NCBI taxonomy): domain Eukaryota; kingdom Viridiplantae; phylum Streptophyta; class Magnoliopsida; order Sapindales; family Sapindaceae; genus Nephelium; species Nephelium lappaceum. The sequence goes on along the minus strand of CM038000.1, from coordinate 14,598,025 downwards.
ATAATTTTTCCTAAATTTTTGGAATAGTTAAGTTTGATTTCTCTATCTCTTTCATATTTGAAAGAATTCATACAGTATATAAATTCTATAAAATAGTAAAACGGAAACCAAAAGCGTACCCGTTTCTACGCAGCGGAAATTGTTCTGGATCTTGGATTATTCAATTGGTCGGATTCCAATCACACAGTCGGAAAGGAACCTCAAATCACAGTGTAATTTGTCTTGCCATTTGTTTTCTCTTTTCTCTCATATGTGTAGTATGATGTGTATGTGAAGTTTTTGGAATTGATTTTCTATTATTCTGCAACAAAATGAAATACCTCAAGTATTTATAGAGATGACGGTTATTTTCTGATAACCGCCAGTAACCGCCAAGCGGTTATTTGATCCAATGCAATTCAAATGGATTTGGATCGAGTCATGGGTTTGGATCATCTTGGGTGGACCCGACCCAACAACCCAATAATCCAACACTATCGATTTACAAGTTCATTTTCATTTTGTTTTATTATTAATAATTTATTAATAATTTTCTTTTTCGATAATTTTGAATGCATGCAGTTGTGGATTTACTAAAGAATGTTAAAGTGCATGCCATCCTAGGACCACAAATTTCAGATGCAACACCACTAGTAGTAGAGCTAGGTGAAAAAGCTCATGTGCCGGTTATTTCATTTTTTCCAACAAGCCCTACTCTCAAACACCCTTATGTTATTGAAGTATCTCAAGACGACTCTTATCAAATCAAAGCTATCGCCACCACATTGCAAAGGTTTGGCAGGCGTGAAGCTGTATTTGTCTATGAAGACACAAATTATTGTAAGGGGATGATATCTTCTTTACTCAATGCTTTGCATGAGCTTGACATTCAGGTAGCACATATGAGTGCAATTCCTTCTTCTGCTGAAGACTTTCAAATTTCAAAGGAGTTGAACTTGTTGATGATGAGAAAAAAACAGGGTTTTTATAGTGCACATGATGACTTCTTCCCTCAGGTCTTGTTTATTTGCACTTGCAAGTAAGGCAGGAATGATGAGTGAGGGCAACATATGGCTCATGACAGCAACGTCATCCAATTCACTAGGTGTTATGGACTCTAGGATCATTGATTCAATGGAAGGTGTTTGGGGAATAAGATCTCATGTACCCAAATCGAAGGATCTTAAAAGTTTCAACATTAGATGGAAGAGAAATCTCCATTTAATGGATGTAAACATTTTTGGTTTGTGGGCATATGATTCGATTTGGGCACTAGCCATGGCAGTAGAGAGGCTTGGTGTCACAAATTTAGCAAACACAGGTAGTTCAAGAATTGGTCAGAGACTTGCAAAAGAAATCTTGAATGTCAAATTCAAAGGCTTGAGTGGAGAATTCCAATTGGTTAATGGGCGGCTGAAAAGTGAAGCCTTTGAAATATTCAATATGATTGGAAAAAAAGAGAGAGTGGTGGGATATTGGAGTTCTAATAAAAGAATATCTCGAAGATCATTACGTTCAAGAAAAAGCCCAAAAAGCATACAAGTTGGAGACTCAACAATAGGCCTTGGAGGTTCAGCTATACCCCACAAATTAAGAATAGGAATTCCGGTGAAAACAGGGTTCAAAGAATTTGTTAATAAGAAGAAGAATCCTCATACAAATGAGACTACTTACTATGGATTCTCCATTGACGTTTTTCTTGCTGCATTAAAGGAATCGGAGTTCAGTAATATTCCTCATGAGTTTATACCTTTTGAAAATGAGAAGGGAGAAATGAGTGGGACTTACGATGATCTTCTTTGCCAAATAGAAAAAAAGGTTAGGTCAATATCCTCTGAATTTATGTATTTCTTATAAAAAATTTAACTTGCATTTGATGATAAACTAAAATAGATTTTTTTCTTGAAATTTGGAATAATGTCATCAATTTTTACTTCAAATTATTACTATTTTTTGAGATATATATCACTTATGATAAGGCATGACAAACTTGAAATCCCCAGGTTGATAAATTATTTTTACCACTATATCAGATTGGGCTATACTTTTTATAACAAATTATTGAAAGCTTTCGTTGAAGTTATTTATTATTTTATAAAATTAAATAGTAATTTCAAACTAATCTGTTAAAGAGTTAAGAGATATTTATTTACTAATATCATATATATGTTATAATCTTTTCCCTTGAGTAAGATGTTAATTGTTCTTATGCAGTATGTGTACAAATATACTTCACACACAATATATATATATATATATATTATGTAATTGAGTGTTAAATTTTCATTTTCTTTCTGCTCTTTTATATAGAACTATGACGTTGTGGTGGGCGATATAACAATTGCGGCCAATCGGACAGATCATGTTGATTTCACATTGCCATACTCGGCGTCAGGTGTGACCATGCTTGTAGCGGTTAAACATGGCAAACAGAGAAACATGTGGATTTTCCTACAACCTTGGAGCTGGGATCTATGGTTAGCTGTCATTGCATCTTTCATCTTCATGGGGCTTGTCATACAGATTATGGAGCACCAAACTGCAAACAGAGAATTTGAAGGCTCGCTTAATCGACAACTTGGCATGACCTTATGGTGGCCTTTCTCTGCTCTCGCCATTCCTCAAAGTAATTCTCTTACCTACCCTCATATTGAAAATTTCTTTTCCAATTGACAACTTATCATGTAAAATTCGATATATATATAGGAGAGAGAGAGAGAGAGAGAGAATATATCTTAAAGCACAAAATATCCTAAGATTCTTATAAGTTCATAACATATACTGGAAAACTAAACACACACTAACTTGGAAATAGGATGAAAACATAACCCATACATCAGGTGTGCCGGTAGTGTTGCTAGCTGAAGGTGATGATGGAGGTGCCGTTGCTAGTGGTGGAGATTGTGGTGGAGTTGGTAATGTCTGCCTTTAGGAAGAAGAGAGGGAGAGGGATAGAGTGAAGATATTATAAATGGGCCAACACTGTATATATGGATAACAATGGCTCATTCTATTGTAACCTATAACTCTAGACGTCAATTACATAAGACTTGCACTAATAAAAAATCATACTACTAGATTTGGATGTTGCATTTACAGAATTAATGCTTATCAGATGTACCAATACAAATGCTCAAGAATATTTGACATTGACCTAATATAAATCTGGATCCAAATAGAGATAACTCTGCTAATCCGCACTTTTAGGAAATGCATACACAAGGACTTCAAAATTTTTTGTCTGTTTAATACTTTCCATTTGTATTGTCTCAATATTTATCATGCATGCATGGTTTCTTTTGCTGGTCACAGGAGAACTAGTGGTCAAGGACTGGTCTAGGTTTGTGCTGGTTATATGGATAGGTATTGCAGTTATATTAATGCAAATTTACACAGCAAGCTTGTCTTCTGTGTTGACAGTAGATCAATTGCAGCCCACATTTGTGAGTGTCAACAAGATCAGAAATAAACAGTACAAAGTTGGATACCAAGATGGTTCCTTTGTAAAAGGATTTTTGATGCAACAGTTGAAATTCAATGAGTCTCAGCTCATGCCATATGGCACCGTCAAAGAATATCAAAAGGCCTTGGCTCAAGGACATCAAAATGGGGGTGTTGTTGCCATCTTCGATGAAATTCCCTTCATCAGAGTCTTCCTTGCCAAATATGGTTCAAATTATATGATGACTGGACCAATATACAGAACTGCTGGACTTGGATTCGTAAGTTCATTTCTCTTTATGAATTAATTTTAGAGAAAATTCAAAACCATCCAAATTCAAAAGAAAAAATCATTTTCAACCCATTCTTAAAAAAAAGAAAAAAAAATGTTTTTACTCCCTCAAACAAAATAAATTACATCCGGTATCCCGTATTGACCAAAATAACTTTAGGCGTAACGAGAGAACTTCCTATCACACTTGAGATTTAGTGTAATGGGAGAACCTTCAAGCCTCTTGTCACGCACAAGTTGATAAGAGGCTCTCCTGTCATACTTGATAAGAGAGCCTCCCATCATGCACAAGCATCCATCATGCACAAGCGTGACGGGAGACTCTCCTGTCATGTATAAGTAATACTAGAGGCTCTTTTGTCATGTTTGATAGGAGAGCCTCCTATCACGCTTGACAAAGCATGTACTCACAGGGGCATTTTGAGAATCACAGGGTATTGATTGCAATTTATTTGTTTGGAAGGTTGAAAACAAATTTTCTCTTAAGAGGGGGTAAAAACAATTTTTGGTTTTAAAACGGAGGCAAGTTTTTACATTTTCACTTAATTTTATTCTAATTTAATAGTGTGTACTATTATTACTTGTGTTTATAAGATTTTTTTTTATTTTAAGCTGGCACTAAATGATTCTAAAGTATTACTTGTCAAAGGTATTACCTCCTGAGATCAAACATGTTTATTATAAGTTTAGTACTTCGGTTATTTTGGAAAAATATTTTTCAAGTTTAAGTTTGAGTCTCATTCATATGCATTCTAGACTTGATGAGTTGAGTATCATGTTCCTTAACCCAAAAGCTAAATAGTTAGTGCTTTAACAATGTTTGCATTCACTCTTCAGGCATTTCCAAAAAATTCGGCTCTAGTCCCTTATTTTTCAAGAGCAATCTTAAAAGTTAGAGAGGAAAGCAAAATAGATGACATTGAAAAGAAATATTTTGGACACACAATTACATCTTTAGGAGTATATCCCCAGATCTCCACTGATGGTCCTAGAAAACTCCATGCCTCTAGTCTCGCAGGACTCTTCATCATGGTGGCAATTGCTACATTGTTAGCCCTATTCATCTCGGAAAGATATATTTGGAGCAAACTTGTTGAACTGACTAAACAATATAGAAGAAAGTACTTCTCATCTCGGCCTTCAAATGGTACAGCTGATGTAGAAGATTCGGTTGGCGAATCTGAGAGTGTTTCCGGACAAACCAGAGAAAATTTAGAAGAAGATAATGCAGTGAACATCCAGGGTCACTCTACACCTGATGTGAACATCCAGCCTTCAAATGGTACAACTGATGTAGAAGATTTGGTTGGCAACTCCGAAAGTATTTCCGGACAGACTAGAGAAAATTTAGAAGAAGATAATGCAGTGAACATCCAGGTTCACTCTACACCTGAGGTGAACGTCCAGCCTTCAAATTGTACACCTGATGTAGAAGATTCAGTTGGCAACTCCGAGAGTATCTTCGGACAGACTAGAGAAAATCTAGAAGAAGATAATACAGTGAACATCCAGGGTCACTCTACACTTGATGTGAACACCCAACCTTCAAATAGTACACCTGATGTAGAAGATTAACCTGGCAAATAAGTGATTATAACTTGAAAAATATTTGAGGACCGTCCTTGCTAGCTATAAGAGTTTGTAAGAATATGTATGTGCAACGTATATATGGACAGTCAAATTCATATCTACCTCTATATTACATATTCGTACTTATCTTATAATGTGTTTTACAAGTTGTTTCTACCATATTTTTCTTTAAAAATATGAACTTGCTATATATTGTTCTGTTTCTTTTGTAAAGCTATCACTCTAATCTGTTTAAATAGAATCTTTGTAGTATGATTCATTTCCTAAGTATTAGTTGTGTATTGCATTATTTTTGTGATTTGATTACATGAAACTTTGAAAAGCTGAAGTTCATCATTTTCCATAAGATTTTATGAAATGGTGTGTATTTCGTGAAGTCTTACGATCCAAATCGGAATCTTTATACGCATTTCATTTCATTTTGTGCAATCTTAGAGTATTACACAATATCTTTGTATGCATTTGATGAATTCTTTTATGAAATATTTCCTTCATTATGTGAAATCTTTACATCCATCATGTGAAATTGTGGCCCTTCATTACACGAAATCATTTTCTTCACGAAATCATTCTTGTATGATCAATTTTAAATTCTCGTTAGTGCACAAGTCTATTAAAGTATAGACATATAAGTACATAGTCAGACCCATTGAGTTTGAAGAAAAACTTGTTAATTTTAAATTTAATTTAAGCACAATTAGTTAACAATAATCGATTAATTAAAACTAAGATAAAAGTAAGCAAACAAAGAATTAAACTCATGCAAATTAATATAAAGGTAAAACAATCAAATTACAAATGCTGAGGCAATAAACCACTGTTTAATAACATCATCATTTTTCTGATAATTTATCAATTCTTTAAATTACAAAATCAATTTATTTTCATCCTATGAATTTAATAATAAACCTATTTATCAAAATTTTAAGTTGATTTTTCTATGCATAAAAATAAATTCATAAGCATTCTATGTATTCAAAATAAAAAAAATAAAAAAAAATAACAAAGAAACAAAAGTGATTATAATTAACATTACAAAATCAAAATTAATTAAATGTATATTTGACTGTCCATAATTATACTAAAGATGAAAGGATTTTATATTTAATTATCAATTGAAATTTAAAAAAAAAATTTGAAAACTTTAAAGCTCTAACCTTTGACAATTAATAGAAATATCATAAATTATTATATTAAACAAAGTTTCATTTTCTACCCCAATACAAATAAAATTAAAATAAAATAAAGCTCAAATAATGAAAGAATTTAGTGTTTGTACATCATGACCTTTTTGAACAGTTGACTGAGGATTGTTTTTTGAAAAAAAAAAAAAAGAAGGGAAATTGCACTAACATGCTCTAACATACGGGCTTATTGTATTTAAGTTAATTATGAAAATGACCCGTTTGAACCATTGACTAAGGATTAATCACAGATAGTTAACCGTTATTAAGAGGAAATATAGTCTTTTTGTCTTGAATAAATAATAAATAGGAAAAATATAAATAGTTAACCAATCATATGTTATCACATTAAAAACTAATGGTGGGAAGGGATTAAGGTAAAATGAAAAGGAGTTTGGATTGTGAAGAAGGGAGAGAGGTTCTACAATCTTCTTCTGTGTTTCCTTTTATGATTTTCTTAAAAAAGATAATTCTTTTTTAATCTTTTCTATTTGATTATCTTTCTATTTTTCTGTATTTTTTTTTTCTAATGTTATTATCAATTAATGAATATATATTAAGACATTATTTATTTATTTAATTTACATCAAAGGCAAAATATTTTTTAACCACCGTTACCTAATGGTGATTAATCATTAGTCAATAGTTGAGAGAAATTTTGTATAATTGAAGGGGGTTTACCGCTTCTAAGTGCAATAAACCCATTTGTCACCGGATATCAGTGCAATTTGCCCCATAGATGAACAGTTTATCAGTTTATATCAGTTATGAATCTAACACCCCTAGTACAACTCTTGTTCAATCCAAATTAAACTTGTTACACAAAACAACAATCCACTCTGTTCTGACATTTCAAATTAGTATCGAATCCGATCTAAATGGTTTTTTGGACCAAATCCGAAATTTGAAAAGCTATACCCATTGTACTTGTATGGTAAATAGTTAAACATCCCAAGTCCTTTCATGCACGCATGTCTCGACTGCATTAGTGATAAATAGTGAATACGGTGTTGACTAGATTAAAGTGTGTTGATCATATCTAATAACATGGTATAAAATCTTACCGAACTCCTGATTACATGAATTTAGTATTGTCTCTATCATTTATGCAGTCTAATATGCCGGAACAATGCAGTTTTCTTCTATTAAACATATCGGAGATTCGAATGTGTAGAGTATATGGATTTCTAGACACACCTTTGGTTTTGAGTAAAATATGCAATTTTTGTCACATCACCTTTTAATATAAATGGTTACATACTTCCATTCATTAAGGTATTTTGGATTTAATTTTCATTAAACGCATTTTAAACCTTGTGTTGATTGTTTTCTCTCATTAAAAGAGTAATTATTTTCCGTTTGGAAGAATATTTATCCAAATGCAAATATTATTTAATTTCGATATATCTTGATAAATTTCTCACTTATTCGATGTCGGCTTTTTAAATTAGGAAAAAAAAAAAAGAATGTGACTTTTCGTGAACCCAACACCTACACAAAGCCGATATAATGAGTTAGGGTAAAATGTATTGACATAATTAGACAAATTATACTATGATTACTTCAATTTTAAGTGGGCAATATTTGGTCTTTACAAATATAATAAAATAATTTGAATCGCTAACTTTAGTATTTCAATAGTGTATAAAGTCATTTTTTAATATAACACTAAAATTAGTATATATTTTGAAATCAGCACCCAACTATAAAAATGTTTAGCACCAGTTAATTCATCAACTTAAAAAGAAAAAAGAGACCAAAAAAAAAAAGACCTCAATTTCATACTAATTTCAAAACTCGCACTGATCTTATCAAATTCAAAACTCATACTAATCTTATCGTTATATCCTATTTGTTTGGATTTTGACTTGTTTATATACTAGTAAAATCTTCTTACGCATTTAGTTATGAAAGTGTTCCCGGAAAGGAGATGCCAAATTTCGAATTTGTCATTTCAGAGATGCCCCAGGAATAGGTATACTGAAAAATCATACTAATGTATCCAAAGGCAGAGCTACCGAAACCCAGATTATGGGCATACTGAAGAATCATACTGACATTTTGACTAGCAAGTTTAATTGGGCTTGGGTAGACCATAGCCTACCCAAGTCTTTTGAGTAAAAAATAGTTTTAATTATTGTAATTACCAAAATTAATAAACAAAAGTTGCTTGTGGAGCGCAGCTTATGCAATAGTAATTGTGGCCCCATAAGCCTAAATCCCATAGAGTGGCGATATTACCAACTATGCCCTTCTTATCAATTTAGAAGTATATATATTATAAATAAATATTTTTCAGCTAAAAACAATTAAACCTTTATCTACAGGGAGAACAAAAGACGAATCTGCAGAGTAGAAGAGAAGTTATACACTGTTGGATTATTCCTTTTCGGTTTTGGTAACAGATTTGTAATTTTGTGTTCTATATATCGGCGAGAGGATGGAAAAAGTAGCAGTGCTATGACTTAAAGGGATTGAGTGGATGAAATAATTTTCAGCCTCGTGATGAAGAAAAAAATGAAACTTGTAGAAAATAACGTGCAGAGTGAGACAAATACGAATACAAATGAGACAAATTATTTAAAGCTAACTTTGTCTTGATTTTCAATGAAAAGAGGTCTCCCATACGAATTTCAACTTTGTCTCGTTCTTAACAATTGTTATTTGGGTGTATCTTTATATTCAAAATTTGGGTTTTGAAGGATGTATTGTTCGGTGACCCATGGAATCCGGGGCCTGAAACAGTGACCAAAGTTATGGCTATGCTTGAAAATGTTCATGGGGTTTTGAAACCAGATGGGATTTGAGGGTTTGATAAGAAGAAGAGATGGTGAGTGGTGGAGAAAAGAGAGACCGGAGGAGGAAGAGGAGAGTTTGAAGGTGTAATTTTTATTATAATATTAAAAATTTGATTTAAGGATAATATTGAAATTTTAAAATATATACAACTTTGGAGTGTACATACGATTTTAAGGGGGTGGAAACATCATCACTCAACCCAAAATCCAAGATAGTGCCAATATTGTCATCTATCAATATGATTTACACACTTATTTTATAAGTATACTTATATAAATTTGAAAATTAAACCATTATACCTTAAGCACCCAAACTACTGCTAATATTATCCTTTTATCCAAAAATATAATTTACACATTCATTTTATAAATTTCTCATTATACACACTTTTTTTTTTTTTTGAGATATACACAACCCTTTTTTTTTCTTTTATCACATGTAAAATAATTTTGGAGAAAATTTTTTTTACCTTTATCATTGTTTACGTTTTGTAAACATTTAAATTTGTTTCTCTCCATGCATCTAAAGAAAAGAGATGTTGAATTTTTAAATCAATGAAACAATATGAAATCAACTGTACAATATATATATATATATATATATATATATATATAATCTTTCAAATGAGAACGGCACAGTTTTCATATGTTTTTGCGTCCAATGACAGTTATATTGCTAGAATCACAGAGAACAGCACAAATATATTAATCACGAGTAATCTACCCTCGTCAGTAATCTGAGGTTACCCAATATTTTAGATTAATAAAATCTACCAAAACTTAATTTTCTTCCATTCAATTGTAAACATAACAAACTAAACACGAATAAAACCATTGCACTTTCTACTCTATAGCATATGGAATTGTAGATATTCAAAACCAATTTATGATTAGGATTCTTTGAAATTTTTTTATTCCATTATTTTGTTAGATGATGATGATTGTACACATTAAAAAGGAACACATATACCAAGGAAAGTAACGTAGAATGCAACCCCACTGTGTTTGTTAACTCTTTGAGGCCCGGGTGCCAATACAGTACCCATAACAGTATCTCAACTTCACTGGGATTCAAGTTTGTCTTTCAATCAATGTCTGCACCAATCAAAAAAGCATAGACATCCCATCTAAATACAACCCATTCTTCTATCAATCAATCAACAAACACAACACAAAAAACCATACCCTCAGATTGGGAGCAAACAAATCATCTTGATACCAGACATAGTATGATATAGAATTAGGGTTCATGATTATATATACATATATGACACATTCTAACATATCTGGATATACATATATTTGACAAAAAATATACATGTAATTGTATTATAAAATGTTTGATTGTAATTTATTATATGTGATTACAATTAAATATATGATATTACAATTAATATATATGATCACATTTACTGATTTATTGATTGTGATCATATTTACTGATTGTAATTAAATATGTTTAGTTATAATTATATATAATAAATTATAATCACACAATTTAGTATGTAATCATGTATATATATATATATATATATATATTTTGTCAAATATATGCACACTCAAGTGCATCCAAGGGGATCATATGTGTACACACACATATATTATATATATATATATTCTTTTGTAAATAAAGGGATTAAGTTAGGTGTACATAGTATTTGATTTATTCTTAAATTAAATAATTGGTACTTAGTAGTCATTTTATTTAGAGATTTTATTGTATTTAAAAATTGTTATTAAATATAGGTGTGTAAATTATATTGATGAGTGACAATATCGGCACCCAATCCAAAATGGCAAGGAAAATATTTAACTAAATATAAAAAAGCAAAAGAATATATATATATATATATATATTTGTAAATAAAAGGGTGTGTGTTGGTTGTACTTAGTATTTGATTTATTTTTAAATTAAATAATTTGTACTTAATAGTCATTTTATTTAGAGATTTTATTGTATTTAAAAATTGTTATTAAATATAGGTGTGTAAATTATATTAATAAGTGACAATATCGGCGCCCAATTCAAAATGGCGAAGAAAATATTTAACTAAATATAAAAAGCCAAATTTTAAACACCTTCCAATCCACTTTCTTTCCTTGTTAGAGAAGAGTACAGCAAGCAAGCCATTTTCTTAGGCAATGTTTGGTATTGTTTCTGATTCATGAAATAATCAATTATTTTATAATAAAAAGTCAATAATATCCTTACATTAATAATCATTTTAAAAATTGAAAAAATCAAATATAATGTAAATTATTAATTTTTTTATTTAAATAATTTATATTTTAATTAATTAAAATAAAAATAAAAAATATACAAAGAGTGGTGGACACAATATTGCTAATGGTGATGGAGGAAGGCTCCATTGCCGATGCCTCTTCTAGCGAGGCCGGTGCTTCCTCCGGCCTCCTCCATTGCATGGAGGAGCTGATCGACACCTTCAACGTCGGAGAAGATAGGTTACTCCATTGGTGACATCAGTTCAATCTCAAGTTTCTTATCAAGCAACATACTGTGACAAGAGAAATCTAAACACAATCCACAAGAGAAAATCTAAATACAATCACAGGTGTCACGTCTTATCATTTTGTCATTTTATTAGCAAGTATCTAGTTTATCATGAAACTATCGCTCACATGATTGCATAAAACACAAATTTAATTTTCACATTTTTATAATACAAATTGCAATTAAAAAGAAGAATGATACAATCAATCAAAATGCAATTACCACTCCTCTTTCGAGTGATGTAAAATTCAAGCATTCACAAAAATATATGTACAACAATTGTATTATAGAAAAAGAGACGCTTCTGGGAGAAATCACAAAACTGAAGAAATTCATTCTCATTATTCAACAAATCAGGATTACAAGAGCAGTATTTATATCTCTGAAATAAGATTTTAATCATCGTTAAGATGTCACCAACGGGCAACGGTTGAGATAGAGTCCAATAAAACTTGGGTTGTTCGATTGGTTATAATCAACTAGCTTCCTTGCTGAGCTGGACCAATGACAGAGAGACAGAGAGGCAAGTTTGTTAATTCTGTTAATTAACAAACTCTGCTCTAATATTAACTAATATTAATGGGTCTCCTTAACATCCCCCATCAAATTGATAGTGGATTTATGCACAACCAGTTTGCACTTTAACTTGTCAAATCTGGCAGTTTATAGAAGCTTGACGAAGATTTCAGCTAACTCTTCTTCAGAAGGGATATATCGAACATCAAGAACATTTGCTGCAATTGATTAAACCCAAAATATTATCTTTGGCTAAGCATCTATGATAACATAACTTTAAGGTATCAATCCCAAAAAGAAATTAAATAACAAGAAAAATTTAAAACAATAAGATTTTACAAAAAAATTAATAGAGAAAAATTAAGGGGAGAATTATTTAAGAATTTTAAATAGAGAATGTATGAAACAAACTATTAAAAAAAAAAAAAAACAACAACAACAACCAATAGAGAGAACAACAAGGCTTTAAGGGTCACTTAATTGTTTATTTTATTGTTATCAAGTTTGATTCCTAATTACTACTCAATTGCATGTTTCACTTTCCACATAAATAATTGAAAAATACGGATTTGAAGGTTAAAGGAAAAAAAAAATAGTGATATTTGCAAAAACTTTTTCCAATTAACAAATCTATTTTATTAGTTATCTAAAAACTACAATATATCAAGCTAACAATATTACAGTCGAAACTCAACTTATAAATATATCAAACCAAAAACTGTAATTTCAACACAAACCACATAAATAAAGCTTGACTGAAATTATATGAAACTGTAAAATATCAGTTTTGGAATCAAAACTTCAAAAAGAGTTTAAATAGAAATGTTGAAGAACTTGAAAGAAATTAAATTTGAATAATAGCAAATTACAATTAAGATCACCCCTCAACCTTACTTTAAAATTAGTTTAACTTGCACATTATTTCACACATTTTACAGAGAAAATATGAAGATATATAATTCGGCAAGACTCTCTCTGAATAGTAGCTGATCTCAAATTCTCTCTAAATTTGCTTTTCTCCCTAACACTCTATTTATAAAAGCAAAAGTGAAAATTACCAAAAATGCCTACCATAAAAGTTGTAAATTCCTTTATATCCACCAATTTTAAAAAATTTATTTTTAACATCTCACACAAATTAATTGCAACCTATATCCACTCTACCCAAATTGCCCTTACCTACTTTGTTTTCCTCCTCCATTGCTCATGATATGAGATCTTTGGCTTCATTTATTAATTGTTTGAGTTTTGTTAGAATTTTTTTAGTTTTTTTTTTTTTTTTGGGATATTAGGTATTAATATTTAGAAATAGATTTGATAGAATTTGATTTGAAAATAAAGGTTTCCGTGAAACTTAATGTCTAAAATGACAATTGGGTTTTGTCATTTGTGGCCCTAGGCTATGTGAAGTCACAAAACCCGATATCAAATTTTATGGCCCCAAAAAATTTGGTATTGGGTTTTGTGGCTCCACATAATTTGGTATCGTGTTTAAATTTCGTGTTTTTAAAATTTTGATTTAAGAGTAGTTTGCTCAACTTAGGTATAAAATAAAAATAGCTTGATTGAGGGATTAAAAACTAATTTTTATAAAAACATGGGCAAAGACTATGTTTTTTTTTTTTTTTTTTTATAATAAAAGTGAATTTAACTCAGAAGGAAAAAGCTTTCTCGAGAGAATCTTCACTTCACAAATAAAAGATGATCCATTTTCAAAAATCAAATTTAATCTCAAAATTTAAATAAAACAAATCTGATCAAAATCTCTCCAACCTTATTATGAATTTGTTCACAATACTAGCTAAATTCATCACCACTTCTCAAATTTGAAAATCAAATTTTATCTCATCCTTCTGCTACTCATCTCTATCCTTAAACAAATTATATCTCATCCTTCTAAATATCAAAATACGTGGAATCAAAGAAAACAAAAGCAATAAGCTGACCTCTGTAAAACAGTCTTTCACAAGTGACTCTTTTACATGGGAACAAAAACAGCTCTGCTTCGGTCATAACCAAGACCTCTTTGGTGGAGGAGAGAAGCTTCACGGCAGTTCTTGACGGACGACTTCGCTAGGCGATGGCTGTCGGACTTTCTTCGGCCGAGAACAAGGTCGCCGGATATGGAGGTTTATCGGGAATTGTAGGTCTGGCAATTTCAAGGTTGAAGAAGAGAGCTGGTCCGACAGTGGCTGGGCCTGAAGTTGCGGCAGGCTTGGAGGATTTGCGCGGGTTGACGAAAAACATAGTTGGTCCGGCCATGGAGGTCGCGGTTGTTATGGAAGATAGGAGTTGCCGCAATAACGGAGGCTGAAAGTTGAACTTGGAGATGAAAATTGAAGAAGCGGCAGCCAAGGTGGAGAAGAGAAGTTGCAGCGTACATCCATGGAGGTTTGACAGGAGGTGCAGCGCTTGATGAAGAAGAGTTGCTGTGGAGGTGCGACGGCCAATTGTTGTATGAGAAGAAGAATACTTTGGTTTTAATCTGACTTGCATGAAGTGGACGGTGATGAGCTAGGCAACTTGGCCCTGGTAACTTTGGGCTGATTCTCTTAAGTTGGGCCAAATCATTTTGTTTTCTAGTAGCGATGTTTCCACCCTTCAAAAATGGTATGTATACATTTTTTGTTTGCACATCCAATAAAAAATTTATTTTTTAATTTTTAATTTATTTATAAATCTCACTTAATACCAAGACTACCATATTCTCTTAATTTATTGTATATATTTTTGGATATATATCTCTTAAGTCAATCACAAATAAACCATAATATGTGTTAAAAGTAAACCTAGTATAAATTATTTTATTGTCACTTATTAGAGAATGTCTTGTTTACCATTATTATTTTTTTTTTTACAAGTTCATTGTATATGAAACGAAACATATACTGAGCAAATAACTTAATCCAAATTTAACTCATTAACTTTTTTTTTTTTTTTTTTAATTAGAGATTTGTGTATAAAAGAATATCCATTTTGTTATTTTACTCTCTCAAATCCTAATTTTTCATTTATATTAAGTCATAAAATTTTTCTACTTTCTCAAACCCAAATTTTTTATTTATATCATAAGAGTTGCATGAATGATTATTGGCTAATTTTGTAGAACCCTAAGTAACATTTTTTTTATGATGAATTGTAAATATCAATTTAGATTTGAAGTCTTTTGGATGATTTACAATATATCATTTTGCTTGTTTACTGATATAATGAATAAAATTAGAAGACATAAGTGACTTTTTTGTTTGATTTGTGAGAAAATTTGATAAGAGAATGAAAAATACTGATATGATGACTGAATATTCGATAATATTTTAGATGATTAAATTAGACTTATATAAATGACTGAAGACTTTTCAATTTTTGATTGAGAAAAGTTAGGGTTTGAAATCGTAATAAAGAGAAAAATTAGAAATTAAAAGCGTAAAAAAGGTTTATAATATAAATGATATTTTAATTAATAATTGGTGGGTCTATGTATAAAATATTTATCCTTTTAGTAATTTTACTTGAGAGTAATATTGTATAGTTAAAAAAATGCTAAATTGGGGGGTACATACAATTTTTTAGGGATGGAAATATTGCCACTCTTTGTTTTTTGGAAAACACCATAAACCCAAAATAAATATCCATAAATCATGTAAAAAATATCACTTTTATGAGCACAAAAGCACAAAAATTCATGAAATCAAATGGCCAAACCAATTACATTCGAAAAAAATAATTAAATAAAAATGTATCATCAAATAATATATTTGGACAAATGCAATTAATTTCCGAACATTAAAAATGTGTTTTTATGCACTAATTAGCAATATAATCTTGGATGAAGTGAACATCAACTTCAATATGTTTGATGCATGAATGAAACACAAAATTGTGAGCAAGAGATGTAGCTCATGTGTTATTGCTCCAATAATGGGGATGATAGAAAAAGAAGTCTTCAATTCAGATAGAAAAGAAAGAGTCCAAAGAACTTCGGTCGTTTCTTGGGCTAGGCCTTGATACTTTACCTTTGTGCTTAAGCGGGCTACCACCCTTTGTTTCTTGCACTTCAAGTGATGAGATTGTCACCTAAGAACATATATAAACTTGAGGTAGACTTCCTATCATCAAGACCACGTCCCTAATCTCCATAAGCAAAGCAGGTAAGATGAAGCTTAGAAGAAGATGTGAAGTAGAGACCACAATCTAATGTGCCCTTGATGTACCTCAAGATGCGTTTAAAGGCTAACCAGTGTGAGGTAGCAGGTGTAGATAGATACTGACTCAACTTGTCCATGGCATAAGAAAGATCAGGCCTTGAGATAGTCAAGTATTGTAAAGCTTTTATTGTGTTATGATATAAAGACAAATTAGAGAATGGTTTACTTGAATCTTGAGACAGCTTGACACCATAAACCATAGGTGTTGGGTAGGCTTTTGAGTGAAAAATATTAGTTTTATTTAACAAATCTGTGACATACTTAATTTGAGAAAGATATAAACTAGAATTTGCTCGAAGTATCTCGAACCCAAAAAAGTAGTTAAGATGACCGAATACCTTAAGAGTAGAAGTAGACTACAGTTGATCACTAATGGCCTAAGCTATAAGAGCATTGCTAGAACCTATGAGTAGAATATCATCAACGTACACAAGTAACAAAACCAAAACTGTCTTGTGATGTTAAATGAACAAGGAATTGTTCCCCTTTTGAGTTAGCAAATCTCCATTGTAGCAGTGCTGACTTTAGCTTCTCATACCAAGCATGAAGGACTTGTTTATGCCCATATAAAGACTTATGAAGCTTGCAAACATGATGTGGAAACTGAGGATGAATAAAACCTTCAGGCTAAATCATAAAACAGTCTGCTACAACTCTCCATTTAAAAAAGCCTTATTGATGTTAAGCTGCTCAATTTTCCACTTCAATGAGACTAACAAGCTGAGAAAAACTTGAATAGTTGAAGATTTAACTACAAGGCTGAATGTTTCAAAGTAATCTAGTCTTGCAATTTGATGAAAGCCCTTGGCAACAAGCTGGGCTTTATACATTTGGATATCGCCATCTGTATGATACTTGGTCCTAAACACCCATTTGTTCCCTATTACATTCATATCATATTAGAGAAGAACTAGAGACCAAATATTGTTGTGAATAACTGCTCTATATTCATCCTCTATGGCAACTTGCCACTTAGCATCAGTAAGAGCATGTTTTACGGACTTGGGTTTAAGACAGGAACCAAAATTGGAGACCTCATTAGAAAAGCACCCAACTATTTAGCTTAATGTCTAGTCATCATTGGGTGTAATGATGAAGATGGAGCCATAAAGACAGGAAGGTTAATGAAAAATGAAACAATAGGGTTTGATGCTTTTATATTTGATGGCTTTTGTGTGTGATGCTGATGATGACAGTATGCAATACTATGAAAATGATCTTTGATGCATTATTTTGGACTACTCTTTGAAACTAAATCATTTGCTAGTGGAGTCTACGAAACTGATATAAGAATACTTGAAGAGATAGATTATGTAAGACTAGAACTTGATGGAAATAGTAATGAAGAAGGAAATTCGTTCGCATGAAACATAACATCTTTTGAAATGTAAACACGGCTTGAAGGATGAAGACATTTGTAGCCCTTTTGTTGGAGACAATATCCTCCAAAGACACAATTTGTTGATTAAAAATTGAACTTGGTTTTATACTTGTATTATAGGGTCTAAGAAGAGGGAAACAAGAACAACCAAACACTTTAAGATCATGATAATGAGGTTTAGGTTGATATGTAACTTCATAAGGAGACTTGTCTTTAAAAATTAGAGTTCAAAGTCTATTAACAAATGAATAGTAATGGCAAAAGCTTCCCACAAAAACTAAAAAGGCATATTGGCTTAAGAAAGTAATGTCAAGTTGGTTTCACTATATGCCTATGCTTTCTCTCAGGGAGACCAATTTGCTAATAAGAGTAAGCCCAGGAGTATCTAAATTGTATATTGGTTTTAGCAAAAAGTTTTTTAAAAATTTTTAATTCACTCCCTAGATTACTTTGAAGATATTTGAGCTTGATATTAAACACAAGCTTTGCTGTGTTTTTGAACAAAAGAAAAGCACCACTAACTTGGGATTTTGTTTTGAGGGGAAAGATCTAGGCATATCCAGTAAAGTGATTAGTACAGTGAACATAGTATTTGAAATCATGAGAAGAAACTATAGGGGCTGGACCTCATACATCAGCACAAACTAATTCTCGTGGAGCACAAGTTCTTGTTATGGAAGTGGAATAAGATAGTTGATGTGCCTCACCACGTTATCAAGCATTGCAGAAGCTATCATATTAAGAAGGAACTGAAATTTTCAAGGATTTTAGTATTCAACTCATCACTCTAGAGGATGGAAGCCCCAACTTAAGGTGGCACAAATGTATTTTATCAATTTTTAAAGACATATCAGTTGTAGAAACAAGGTTAGCACTATTGAAAGATTTATTTATGCTAAAAGAATTATTACAAGGAAAAGAACATTTATAAGACTCCAAACAATTAGTTGACTATGTTTTATTAACATATATACAATCATTTGAACTAGTATATGTACAAGAAGAGTTCAAATGAGTTGATTCAACAATAGAACTATTTGAAAGGAATGTTTTTCAACATCAGACTCATGAGACATCAGGTTATTATCTATACAACACTTGAAGTCAGAGAAATAAACCTGAGAATTGACACCAGCAAACAAGTCATGAAACAACTTTGTCTTGAATGAAGGTAGCCTAAGATGGTACAATTTGTCTCTCTGCTCCGCTTAAAAAAGAATTCTCTTCATAGTCCGATCCTTAATCATGCAATTATTAGCATTAAATTCAACTATTGATTGTTGTCTTTCGTAAATTGTGAAATGCGCTCAATAGGTTTTTTCTTATATTTGGCACATGCAAAACATGTTTAAGGCAAAGTGATTTAGATGGTTGTGTGTGTGTGGAAATTGTGGAAAAAACCAATATGTGAAATAGGCAACTGATTATCATTCCCAACTGTCAGCTTTTTAGGTCCTTTGCATTCATTTTAGATGCCAAGATTACCGAGTTCTTAAAAGCAGTGGTTGGTTGCTATACTGTCTATGCATTGAGAGGACTTTAAAACTTATGGATGAGAATGAGCTTATGTAGGTGCATAAAAAACATTTGTATGTTGTGGATTTCTTTTAAAGTTAGCTTGATTTCCTTGAAAGCTTTCTGATCCAGGCATCAAACTTGAACCACCTTGAAAAAAGACTTTATTACCCTAAAAATTTTGATCAAATATCTGAAAGCATATAGCTATATAATGTCCAATATTTCCACACAATTGACACATTGGCTTTGAACTATTTCCTCCACCGGTTCTACCTATTCTTCTTCCTCTTCTTCATTTATTATATTGCTGAACTCCTCCAGGTTGAACAAGTCTGTAACTGTAAGAGAAATTGGCAGTAGTATTGTCGGTGACTGCAGAGGCAGATATTACTGCTTGTTCTAATCTTGTCTCATAGCTCATTAAAAGAAATTGAGCATCTTTTAGTGATCAATCTCACCAAAATTGTTCAATTGTGAAGTCAAATTAACCACAACAATATCATTTTCACAACTAAGACCTTCCAAGATGTGCATAACCAGATCTTTATCAGAAATTGGTTTACCAAATGCACCTAGTGTATCAACCAAAGTCTTCATTTTGGAGATGTAATATGAATTTGTTAAAGAACCTTTCTTGGTTGATTGCAGCTGAGATTAAACTTACACGATCTTTGCAGGGGACTTTTATGAGTAAATTTTTTCAAGAGTGGACCATACTTTACATGAGGTTACACAATGAGTAACCTGACTAAAAATTAATGGACTTAATGTTGAAGGCAACCAATACATAAGCAGTTGATCTGCTTTTTTCCATTGCATGAAATTAGGATTCACATTACTTATAGCTTCGATGGAATCATTATCACTAGCTTCTAAATACTTGGACTGTTTTTCTGTCTTAGAATGAACTCTTCGAGATCATATGCTATAATGGCTGGTAATCTGTGTATGGAGTTTCTGTTGGTTGTGTATGAATTTTGACATATAAAATTAGTAACTGATTTGATTTGTTAATAATTGATATGGATTAACCCAACATTTGTCCCTTTTTATGGCATTTTTCCAACTTTTTTTGGAGTTTCACAACTCAATAAACGACTGTCTTCTCACCTGCAATCACATGATTAGTTAAGAAATATGTCACTAAAGAATGGTTTTTCTAGAAGCATACTTTAGGAAGTTGAATGTCTATGCACATGGGCGTGCACGAATTCAAACAGATGCATGTGTGCACTAGTGGGGTGGGAACCAAAACTAAGAATACATTGATGCAACAGTGGTGAAGCAGGCTTACCTTGGGTTTGTTATCATATCTATAGGATTGAGATGGAGCCTAAAATTTGAAAGACGTTGAACAACCATTATGCAAGGAATAAAGAATGAGATATAAGACAAGTTCAGGTTTGAAATATGTTATCATTTGGATAAGATGGAGCGTGTCCAACCGTATTTAACTGCATGAACAAGATGGTGCAAATGGTAAATTAAGGGGCAAATTGCACAAATTCCTATGAGATTTGTCATAATTGCACAAAAATGACAATGTTTAGGAAACTCTCACTCACCTCCCCTAAGGGTTCAAAAACTTAGTACAAACCTTCCCTGCCGTTAGATAGCTGTGAATAAACAGCAGTTAAGTGCCACTGGGTAAGGGTAAAATCGTCAAATTACATTAATATTAATATATTTTAAATTTAAATAAAAACCAAATATGTAATTTAAAAAAATAAAACGTCAACCCTCCCTCTCTCTCTCTTTTGATCACCTTATTGCTCTCTCTCCTCACCTTACCCCTATTTTACATCTTCTTCTTCTTCTCTCATCTTCTTCTATTTCTTCTCTAATCTTCTTGTTCTTTGAACCTTTAGTGAAAGCTTCAAACCTCTAGTGAAAGCAACAACATTCTCCATTAGAGACCATGTTGGAGCCTGGTTGGGTCTCCACCATTAAAGACCCAAACGATCTCTGATGGAGACTTAAGTGGTCTCTAATGGAGACCAACTGGGCCTTAATTGACCTAAATGGTCATGGAGACCACTCGGGTCTCCAACAATGTAAACCCAGTTTCGGGTCTCCACGATGGAGACCTGAAACTAAGTCTCCATTGTTGGACACCCGTGGATCTCCACCGGTGGAGATTAGACCCAGTCTTATTTTTTTCTTTTGAAATTCCTTCTTTCTTCTTTTTTTTTTTATTATTATTTTTTTTTTTATTTTTTCTGGATGGTGAAAAATTTTGATGGATCGATGATAGTTTTGGCTTTTTTAGGGGGATTTGGTTAGATTTAGGATTTGAGTTTTGTATAGATTGGTATTTGAGTTTTTGGGTATTTTTGTATGGATTGGTGGATCAAATGGTTATCTATTGATGGTATTCTTTGATTTTCTGGGTGCTTGATATTCTTTATTTCGATTTTCTGATTGAAGATTGGTTGATGAAGAAGTTGATTCTAGGTTCTTGATAATGTTTTTTGATTTTCATTATGATGTTAATTTTCCTTTTTGTTCCCCCTCTCTCTTTTTTTGTTTTTTGGAGGATCTAGGTTGGGAACCTAGATCTTCAAACATTTTTTTTTTATTATTATTTTTGTTTTTTAGATTTTTTTTGGTTCTGAATTGATAATGATGATGAATTTATGTTAATGATGATGAACTGGTGAGATTGAAAAATTGATTATGAATATATATATATATTTTTAAAATATGTAAATTTATTTGGGTTTAAACTGATGATGATGTCGGTGATTAATTGATTGGATAAAAATTGATGATATGAAAATTGATGAAAATTGTTTATGAATTGATGGTATGAAAATAAATGAAGAAAATTTGATGAAGGCGATTGATCAAGAAAATTTGATGGGAGTGTTGAAGAAGATGATAAAATCTTTTTAAAAATGTTATTTATTTATTTATATTTTAATTAATTTTTAAAATTAAAATAATAATATATTAATTTTTTAGGGGTATTTTGGTACTTTTGCTCAAATTGACTTTGACTGTTTGCTTTGATTAACGTCTTTCTCACACAGTAGGAGATGTTTGTGTGAGTTTTTTAAACCTTAACGGAGGTGACTGCAATTTTCTCAAACATCGTAATTTTTGTGCAATTATATCAAATCTCAAGTGAAAGTTTGTGCAATTTGCCCAAAATTAAACATTATTGTTGTGAACAATAATAATAGCAATTCATATCCTATTATGCTAAAGATTAGTTTCATGACTTGTACACACAAATAACACAGTTACACTAGTGATATTAACAGGTGGTGAAAAAACACTACTTACCAGAGTCTCTCTCTTGTTTCCTCTCTGCTCGGGATCCAAGGTGAGAGTAGCTGTCCTTCCCAAGGCAGTAGGTCTCGGCTCGAGGAGCAGTCATCTTCTCTATCTCCAGTTCTATTTCTGCATCCCTTTCTAGCCATGGACGACGGCGATATTGCAAAAATGTATCAGTCACTTTCACTCTCGGAAGCAAAAGGAGTAGAATGTTGTATAGATAATGATCTGAAAGTCATGGGTCTTGCTGAAGTAGAACAGTGTCTGGTGGGTAAGGTGTTGGCAGTGAAACGAGTGAACCGGGAAGGTTTCAAAACAGTTATTGAACAAATTTGGGAGGCCATTGGTAGTGTAGAAGTCGAGATGATAGGAGATAACATGTTTATGTTCTATTTCCAAAAACCAGCTGATAAGGAAAAGGTATGGAACAGAGGTCCCTGGCATTTTGAAAACAACTTGATTGTCTTAGAAAAGCCTCACGGAGTAGGTGATACATCCAAACTGAAATTTAAACATCTTGAAATCTGGGTTCAGTTGCACAATCTTCCCCTGATATGTATCAATACGAAGATGGCAGAGGTGCTGACAGGCAGAATAGGGGAAGTAATACACTCTCCAAATGAGTCTAGTGAATGTAGGGGGAAGTATGTGAAGGTTAGGGTCCGTATAGATATTACTAAGCCCCTTCAACGAGTGCTGAAACTTAACTTCGGTGGTCAGGAGGAACCGTCCCTCATTTACCTCAAATACGAAAGATTGCCAGAATTTTGTCACACGTGTGGCCGAATCGGGCACAGTAGATGGGATTGCTCCGACGAGGAGGCTAAGGAGGTGGTGAAAAGACAGAACAGATCAGGCTATGGGTCTTGGCTAAAAGCTTCCCCTAACGACAGATCCAAGTCTAAAGTGTCCAGACCAAAGGATGGAAACATAGACACAAGTAGCAGACGGAACACGTGGGTTAATGAGGGTACTAGCGGCAAAAAAGATGCACCACAAGAGTGCCCAGAGAAGTACGCTTGTAAGAGACAGCCAGCGAATCTTACCAACCAAAATATGGTTGTTGTGGACGTCCCAAAGCTTGGCTCTACAGAAGCTTCTAAGAGTAAAGTAGTCATGGTTCTAGAGGATAGGGTGGATGTGGTCCCTTGCATTGGGATGGGTGGCTCAGCTAGTGAGGGCCTAGACAGAATGCAAATGGAGACAACCTTGGAAGGGGTAGTTCTGTCTACTGAAGCTTCCAACGATAGAATAAGTCTCGAAGTTGGGCTCCCGAACAATCAATCGTCACTAGAGCTCCTAAACCAGCTCAATAAAGCGGTCCTCCAAGAGTCCAATGCAGGCGAGGAAAGTACCATTGTCGGCAATCGCTCTCACAACTACTCATCTCGGAAATGGAAGCGGGCGGCTCGTGGAAATATACCCCTTCTGCACCAGGGTAGGAAATACTATAGTCAAGGGCACAGTCAGTCACTCCAACCGACAGTCATCGACAAAGGCAAACTCAAACGTCGAAAGGGCCCCGTTTGCGAGGAGGAGGTGGGAGGTCGTAGAAAGAAGGCCAAGAATAGCTGTTCAGACATTAGGGAGATCAGTGTTTCAGCGGCGGAGCCTGCGGAGCAGGCCCGCCGATCATCATGATTTGCCTCAGCTGGAACGTACGAGGAATTGGGAATACTCGTACGTTCGCATCCCTACAAAGGATGCTCAGACGATTCTCCCCCAGCTTAGTATTTTTTAGCGAAACTAAGCTGACGAGGAAAGCATACTCTGACCTCCATTGCAGATTGGGTTTTTCTAACGGATTTTTTGTGGAAAGTAGTGGTAAAAGTGGTGGGTTAGGTCTCCTTTGGCAGCAGGAGTTGGATGTATCGATTCTCTCTTACTCAATAGGTCATGTGGATGCGCGAGTGAGAACCGAGGATGGCAACCAATGGAGGTTTATTGGGTTCTATGGTAACCCTTCCAGTGCGAGCAGAGAGGTTTCCTGGGAATTGTTGAGAAGACTGAAGCATGTGAATAGGCTTCCGTGGCTGGTTGGAGGCGATTTTAACACGATAGCTAGCTTATCAGAGAAGATCGGTGGTTCAACAAAAACTGCCAGCCAATCTGTAAATTTTAAACTTACTTTGGATGCCTGCAACCTTTTTGATCTGGGCTATTCCGGTCCAAAATATACTTGGTCGAATAGACGGGACGGACCTGCCAACATTCAAGAAAGACTAGACCGATATGTAGCTTCCCAAGACTGGTTCGATTTGTTCCCGAATTCATATGTGGAGAATCTCGGCTTCAACGGTTCCGACCACCGTCCTGTATTACTGAGACTGGACAAGAGTCTCATTTCGCGAACAGGGCATCCTCGGTTGTTCAGGTTTGAGCCATTCTGGCTCTAGGAGGAGGAATGTTTCCAGGTGGTTAGGTCAAGTTGGCAAACGACTGGAATGAACACAGATGAGCCGAAGATAGGCAAGCTGTTGTCTCAATGTGTTGCATCCCTTTCTGATTGGAGCTTTGAACGTTTCGGTTCCTTAAAAAGGAATATAGCCAATAGAAACAAAGTGTTGGAGGCATTATACAAGATCTCTAATCAGCCTGGCGTTATGCAGGAAATTAACCAAATGGAGGCCGAGCTGGACCATCTCCAGTCTAAAAAAGAAGAATATTAGCGGCAAAGAGCGAGAACAGACTGGTTAAAGGCGGGAGATCGCAACACCAAATTTTTTCATGCAAGAGCTTCCGTTCGAAGAAAGAGGAACACTATATCCAAACTGGTGGACGACAATGGCATTGTTGCAGAGGAAACTGACCAAATATCTGGAATGATTTGCAGGTACTTTGGTAGTCTCTTTCAATCATCCTTCCCCTCCCAAGACGAGATCACACTTGCTAGTAAGGATATCAACTTAAAACTCGATGAAGGAATGCAACAGCTTCTGGACAGACCATTCACAGAGGAGGAAGTCCAAGCGGCAGTCTTCGAACTCGGACCTAATAAAGCTCCCAGCCCGGACGGGTTTCATGCCATATTCTTTCAAAAAACTTGGGGGACTGTTGGCAACGACGTGACAGATTATTGCCTTAGTGTCCTCCATGGGAAAGCTTCCATTAGACCTTTTAATGAGACCCACGTAGCCTTGATTCCAAAGCGAAGAAATCCCACTCATCTCAGAGACTACAAGCCCATCAGCTTAACCAGCGTGGTGTACAAGATCGTGACTAAGGTGCTGGCTAATAGACTAAAGCCCCTTCTCCCTACTCTGATCACGGAAAATCAATCCGCTTTCGTCCTGGATCGACAGATATTCGACAATGTCTTGGTCTCCTTTGAACTCCTCCACTCCATTAGCAAGCGTAACCAGGGTAGGAAGGGATAGTTGGCTCTGAAGCTCGATCTCAGCAAGGCATATGACCGTATTGAATGGAGTTTCATCAAGGCTATCTTAATCAATAAGCAGTTTCCAGCTCGGTGGATCAATATAATTTGGGATTGTATTTCTACGTCAAAATTCTCCTTCTTAGTCAATGGTGGTAGATTCGGTGGTATAATCCCCTCAAGAGGACTTCGTCAAGGTTGCCCCTTATCTCCCTTCCTTTTTCTCCTTTGCACTGACGCTCTCTCTTGCAGTCTTAAAAAGGCTGAGCTTGGAGGCAGAGGCATTGGGTTAAGCTGCGGACGAGGGGGACCCCGGATCAGTCATCTCCTGTTCGTTGATGATTGCATCCTCTTTTGCTGAGCTTCGGAGGTTAATTGCTCAAGAATTAAAGAAGTGTTGTCTTCTTATGCCAAAGGTTCAGGTCAATCGATTAATTTGGAGAAGTCGGCCATTACTTTCAGTCCAAATACAGCCCCCTCTGACCGTTCAAGTTTGCAGCAAATCTTTGGCATGCCAACCGGCTTCATGCACGATCAATACCTTGGTCTCCCTTCCTTCATCGGCCGAAACAGAACGAGATCTTTTTTGTCGTTAAAGGACCGTGTGTGGAATCGGCTTCGTAGCTGGAAGCATTCCTTTTTCTCCAAAGAAGGCAAGGAGATCCTCATCAAGGCTGTAACTCAAGCTATTCCTACGTTCGTTATGAGCGTTTTCCGTTTGCCTGCGGGCCTATGTCAAGAGTTAGGCAGCATAACGTCAGCCTTTTGGTGGGGTATGAAGGAGGGTCGCAGAAAAATGTGTTGGGTTAGTTGGAACCGTATGTGCCTTCTGAAGGAGCTGGGCGGCCTGGGATTCAGAGACCTTGTTGCGTTCAACCAAGCGCTGCTGGCCAAACAGGCCTGGAAGTTGATTGAAAATCCTGATTCGCTGGTGGCAAGGGTTTTCCAATCCAAGTACTTTCCAAAATCCCAGTTCCTTGCTGCCCCGGTTAAACCTGGAATATCGTACTCTTGGAGGAGCATTATATGGGGCAGGGAGCTCCTCGTCAAGGGCCTGAGATGGCAGGTGGGGGACGGAAAGGTTATCAACGCTTTCATAGATCCTTGGGTCCCAAGACCCCTCTCGTTTAAGTTAATCTCGGTAGGGAGTGTTTCCAGTTTGAAGGTGGCTGACTTGATTGATCCGGTCTCCAGGACTTGGGATGTTCAGAAGCTCAGAGCGTATTGTATCGAGGCGGACTAGGAGATCATCTTATCAATTCCGCTAAGTATTAGGAATGTTCAGGATCGCTGGAGGTGGCATTACGATAAGAATGTAATTTTTTCGATTAAAAGCGGTTACAAGTTGGCTAAGAGTCTCGCTTTTCCTTCTTCCTCTTTTTCCAGGCCGATTTCTCACTCCTGGTGGATCACTCTTTGGAATCTCCCCATCCCTCCCAAGGTCAAGCACTTTCTGTGGTGGGCGAGCACCGAATCCCTTCCTGTCAACGCTAACCTTTTTTATAGGCACATAGTCCTTGATGGTAGCTGCGCATATTGTGCGTCCGCACTGGAATCTGGGAGTCACTCTCTCCTTTTTTGTAAAGAAGCGATTAAGGTGTGGCGTTGCTCTGATGTTGGCTCCACTGTTATCAATATTCGTTGCTCCTCCATGCTTGACTTTTTTGTTGCTGCATTGAACTCTCTCCTTTCTGCTTCCTTAGTTGTGATGGGTATGATATTATGGGAAATTTGGCGCAACCGTAACGCCCGTCAGTACGACGGCTTGGTTAGGGCCCCTTAAGCTGTGTCCTCTCGCGCTCTTGAACTGCTATCAGAATTCCAGAATGTCCTGTCAGCGTCTTCCTTGCGTGCTCCCAGCGGTCAGTCGCCTGCCCCTCCTCCTCGTTGGCGCCCTCCTTCGCGGGGCTACCTTAAGTCGAACACTGATGCGGCCGTCAGGCAGGGGTCCAGCTCCATCGGTATCGGGGCAGTTATTAGGAATCATGAAGGCTGGGTCGTGGCAGCCGTTGCTAAGAGGTTGTCGGGTTTCTTCAGTCCTGAGATCGGTGAATTTTTGGCCTTACGGGAAGGCCTCCTTCTTTGTCTTTCCAGCAGCCTCCACATTGAATCTATGGAAACTGATGCTAAGAATGTGGCAGTAGCTCTTAATTCTGGTGCCGTTTACCCTAGCGAAGCGGCATCCTTGTAGGTGATTTATTGGTGTTGTGTGGGGTAGTGGGCGTCTCTCGGTGTCAAGCCATTCCCAGAAGCGGCAATCGCTTGGCTCACAAGCTCGCTTCCCTTGCCTTTTCCTCGTTCGAGGTTCTTCGTTGGCACTCGGTTAGTGCCTCTTGTGTTTTTCCTGGCTTCTCTGACTTGTAGTTGGCTCTTTGGAGCAGTTTTAGTGATAAAAAAAAAAAAAAAAAACACACAGTTACACTAGTGAGTCTCTACATTATGCTAATAATATAAATTCTGGGAGTACTTACCCTTGGTTCATTAATTGAAGCACCAAGTGTAGGCACGCGTAGATGAACTATAAACTCATAATCAAACACACCCACATTTTTTGTTCGGTCACCCACATTTTTGCTTTCGTGTTTTAAGGTATTTTTATTTTTATTTTATATTTTATATTTTATCTTTTAGGGTTTAAATAAAGTGGGATAATGTTGTTGTTGTTGTTTTTTTTTTAAACTTATATCTTAAATTAAGTTGAAAAAAACATTTATAATTTTTTTTTTTACTTTTCATTTAATTGTTAAGTTATAATTTACTAGTTGATTATAATTTAATAAAATAACCATATTAATTTATTCGATACCAAACATGCCCCTATAGCCATAAAATTCATAATTTCATCACATCAAACCCTATCCCAAACGCTAGAATTCAAGTCAACTAGAAAAGGAGGAGAAGCCAGAGACAGTTGTGTTGCCTCCCTGAACTACGACCATAGGAGATTGATTGCCCTCCTCCTCGAGTTCGACTGGAGAAGGCTAGGGCATCCTCCCATTCATTTTAAAGGGAGGAGGCCGCTAGCTTCCATGATGATGAAGGCCAATGGCCTCCATAGTGAGGCTGTTAGCCTCTATCATCATTGTTAAAGGAGGTCATGCGGCCTCCTCTTAATGAACTACATAGGGCTTGACCTCCTTTCTTGTCACTATTTTAAATTTTAAAATTTTAAATAAAATATTACATTATTATTTTGATTTATATAAATAAAATAATCAAATATTAAATGATACTTACTTAATATACATTGAAAATGAAGGGTATTATAAGAATTGTCATATCACTCAATATTTAAGTTATAAAACCAAAAAAAAAAAAAAAAAAACCAACAACAACAACAGCAAACAAATTAAAATGTCTTACCTTTTAAGTCCTAAAAAGTACTTAATTGAAACAAAATCTTATATGATTTAAGATATAAAAACAAACACCACCTTAATTAATTAAATTTAATACCTTTTAAAAATAAAATTAAATAATTTAGGAAAAATAGTTGTCCTCGTGTTCGTCTCAATTAAAGACAGAGTTCCATTTGATTTACCATATTACATTGAATTTGATTGATTTGTGTTGAATTCCTTTTTATCTTTTTAAAGTTTGGTTTTATTTATTTATTTTTTAATTTCCACAGACCACAGTCAATCTCAACTATGGAGGATAGAGATTCCATTTTTTCTCTTAATTTTTATAAAAACATGAAAACCAAGCCACCAATTACTCTGTTTCATTCGACCTTCAGCTTATTTGTGGATTGTGGTTGTAGGTAATTGTTTCACTTACGAAATTCCTCTCTCTTCTTTTTGTAGCTTTGATAATTTCCACATGATTGCTGCAATTTTCTTTTTCTGTTAAAAGCAACAATCTAACATTTCTCTAGCAGATATCTTTGGCAATTTATTGCATAATCATTTCCTTATTGTGATACCTACTTTTAAGAAACTGAGTGATCCTAGTTTTGATTGGTATATACTATTACAGATTATTATGATAAATTGAGTATACAACTTAAGTGCGTAAAAATTAAATTTAAAATTTTAAAGATACAACCCTGTCCTATTAAGTAACTATACATTAACCATTAGGATATATTAGTTATAATTTTTCTTTTACTAAAATATAAGTGTGATGTTTCCTCTCTCTCTATATATATATACATGCATATATATATATATATAGAAGTGTGATGAAAACTTCCTTTTGGAGGCAATAGAACTACCTTTAAGATTGGACGTACGTAATTTATTCATGTTAATATACTATAGCGCCTTTAACAATAAAATTAAAAAATTGAATAAAAATAGCTTTGATCTTTCCGTTGGTCTTAATTCCGTTGGACCTGTAGATCTCGATCTTAAATTAATTGTTATTAGTGGAGATGACTTTGAACCCTTCGATCTAGATTGTTATTTGAAATAATCTCTGGACCCATATAATTAACAAAGAGTGGATTGGGTAAAAGTTTTCTAATCCAACATATACTATGCTATATATACATTTTATAGCATATTTACAGAACAGAAATTCTTAAGAGGGAAAAGAAACTTGATTTTTGATTTATGATTCCATTTTTTATGCATTTGATAGGGAATCAAATTTTGTGGACTCCACATCTAAATATGGAATTAAATTTCTCTTGGAAAGAATTCCCACCTCTTACCCAAGAAATCAATTTCTCTTTCCTTGATTCATTTCCTATATAATTTAATTCCCACTGATTTTATTCCTAAACAGTAAACGTGTCCTTAATTTAAAAGAAGAGAGTAATTTAACTTTACACCAGATATCATTAGAAGGTCGTTTTTTTCCCCTAATAATATTAACTTTTAATTAAAAATGAATAATGACTAAAACTCGAACGTAAATGACATGTTTATCTGTTTTTTTTTTTTTTTTGTCCCTACCTTTGAATGTATGTCAACTTATTTGTATTTTAAAGAAAAAATCCTCTAAAAACAATTAATTTGGCAATTTTACCCATTTTTTTTACTATGAGTTGTTATGTATTTTTATTTAATGTGATATGAACAACCAAAACTAAATAATTTAGCAAATCTTAAACTATATTTTATTCATAATTAAGATATAATATAAAAAGTGACTTAAAAATTATTTTGTATTGTTTAAAAATGCAAAATAATTGTTCAATGATGGTGTTGAAATGTTAACGGTAGAGAAACTCTCAAATTCATTTCTTAAAGAAAAGTATAAAATGGGTTAGAGTAATTAGGTGGTGTTTGGTATCGTTTTGAAAACTATTTTTCATTTTTAAAAATGAAAAACGTTTAAAAATATGTTTGTCAATTCTTTTCAAAGACATGTTTTTTGAAATGAAAAATATGTTTTAAAAAATGTACAGTAAAACTTAAAATAAAAATAAAAAATGATTTTTTCTTTGTTTTCTGTTATTTTTAAAAACCATTTTCTTTTGTATAGTAAAACTCAAAAAAGTAAAAAAATATTTATCTTTAATAGTCACATCGTTATTTTTAAAAATAGTTTTCATCCAAACACATTTTCATTTTTTACTTATTTTAAAAAATGGTACCAAATATTTTTTTTTATAATTTTTTATTTTTGAAAAGTATTTTAAAAAATGTTACCAAATGCATTATCATTTTTGAAAACGTCATTTTCAAAATATATTTTTCGTTTTTTAAAATACTTTTCAAAAACACTATTTTAAAAACGTATCCAAATGTACCCTTATCTTCTACTTATTATTAATACTAGATTATAATTAAAAATTTGTACAATATAATATTATAAGGAAACTGAAAATTTATTTTCATTGGGATAATATATTTAGAATAAAATATTTTAAATTTAATTTAGTGATTTAAATAAGTGAAAAGTTAGCATTTGTTACTTTTTCTTTTTCGTTTATTTTTTATATCTATAAATTATTTGATCACTTAAAAAACAAACATAACAACTTAAAAAATCCAATTTACATTGATTAAATATAAAATGAAAAAAGTAAACAAATTTTGATATGCATGATGGGATGAAAATCTGATAAGGAATAAATAGGATGGAGATTGAATTAAATAAATATTATTTTGTTTTGTGTAAATATGCAATTGGATATAATATCATAGGAGTTATATTATTTTTATAAATAATTTGAAATAATAACATAAAAAATATAAGAAGTTAGCTTATGAACAATTAAATTTATTTTAATAATACCAGTTTATTTTAATCATGTGAGTTTATTTTAATTCATTTATAATTATTAAATTATATTTTAAAAAATATTTTAAAATAATAATTGTATTTTTAAAATCGAATTTCACTCTTTGGTTTCTTACATGGGCTCAAGTTCGAGCCTTGAGGGTCGGAAGTGGGATGTTGTAGGCCCATTGATTGGATTTCTCCTATTTGTAAGCCCACCAACCCGAGGGACTATGGATTTCTTAGTAATTCTACTGAACAAGCATGGTTGGTACTGCTAAATATTAAATATAAATACAGTTTTTTTTTTACATTTTAAAAAATAAATCAAATGTGCTCCAAGTGATTGAGTTGCTGTGATGGACAGTAACCCATCTACCCATATATGTGGTGGCAAGTTCAAGCACCGCAACTAACAAATATATGTGACAATTTTCCAACTCATTATATGGGTAGAGCTCTCCCGTTTTTGAGAATAAATTTCTGACCCATGCGAAAGTATCCTGTCCTTTTTAGGTCTTGACAGTTGTCTAACCTAGTGTCAGAATGTCAAAACAAAAAAAAAAAATCAAATGTTAAAAAGAATTTCTTTACTTATATCCCAAAATTCAATAGGATAAAAGTTAGATTTAGAAAAATATAAAAATTAATTTAGGAATATCAATAAGAAAAAATATTTGTGCTTGCACCTTATTTATTTATTTATTTTTCACTGAAATTGGGTAAAGGATATAGCTTGCTCCCATTCTATCCAATGCATATCAATTTGGGCAGATTTAATTAACTGCTAGTAGAGAGTCTAAAATTGTGTTTAACAAGTAGTGTGTCTGCGTCTATAATAATAATAATTATCCAATCAGAATGTCCTTAAATTTTTATTTCAGGACGATAAATTATAACCATCCATTTTCAATGGATCCCATAACAATGATGAGATCTATTAAAAATATGTGGTTCTAATTAATTATTCTTAACTAAAAATTTCAGGATGTTCTTACCATATATATAATTTAATTATGTTAAATGATTTTCTTCATAGGAAAGAACTTCTTGTAAATATTGTTTCAAAATTGACGTTAGTTTATATTTACTCTCTGAACACAAAGCACAAAATTCATACTAATGTATTATACTTATACTATGTTATATGTGTGGGCAAAGCAAAAAGTTAGCTCACTCTGATTGTAGATAGACACTGAATAATGAAGAATACTATTTTCGCCCCTACAAAGCCCTAATAAGATTCATAACTCAATTCTATGCCTCTGAAAGAAAAATAATCTTGATCGGATTAATAATAAGCTTTACGCTTATAAAATGGCCCATTCTCATACAATGTCCTACATAATGTAAAAAATGTACACTACACTCAATAAATCAATAATGATCACAAATCGAACCAGATTAACTCGATTAACTCTTTATTTTAATATTATAATAAATTCGACTTTCACAGGCTAAAAATACACTCGGATATACTCTTCAATGATGTTGTAAAATTTTTCTTACAACAGCCCACAGAGACATCCGGGCCAAGCAAGGTAGATCCAATGGCTGCCTTGTAAAAGTAAACTGACTTGACTTTTATTCAAGAGGACCTGCGGTGTCGTTGTCTCGGTTTTAAAATCTCTGTATTCGAAATTTGGAATTTAGTCGAGCTACAAAGGCTTAAAGTCTTTCTGTCGCCAGCGAGACTTCGACCAGGTCTCAATGGGATCCACCATGTGATGATGAGACTCACGGAAAATATTTAAAATTATCACGTGAAATTACCAACTTGCCAGTGATGGATATGTTATCATAGAGTAAGACAACTAAATCATCCAAAATTCGACTGAATTCTTTTTCCACACGTTAAGGATGTCAGTTTCCGGGACCACGTGCATTGCTTAGTCGCAATACCTAGCTAGTTGGAAATGACCAGGAAGGTTTTCTCCGTTGCGCAAGACTCAAGTCGGCCACTTAGGTATCTCATGTGGGACGGTGGAAGCCACTAGTTTTTCTAGCAACAAACGTTAAAACAGTAACATATTAATTGCCACATTATTACTTAACCTAATTTAAAAGTATAAATCATAAATAACACATTCCCTACTAATAATTTATATTCAGAGTCATTATTATTATTTTAATAAATTTAGTAGCCGGTATATAACTTGAATCTATAATCTCATTGATGTAGATATAAAAAATAACATATCATGTACAATAGGCTGCCTTTGTTGATTTTTAAGATTATAATAGACTATAGTCCATTTTAATTGTAAACAATAATTTTTGTTCAAACCCTTGTTTAAAGTATTAGTTTATAGTTTGATAGTTAGCGTTCGAAATAAATTTTTATTTGTTTTATTTATGTATTCTAAGGAAATTAGCCAGTAACGTTACAATGCAACTTCAATAACATTATTAAACCGGTTATATATATTAGAAGAAATAAACTTTTTTAGAAAATGGAAAAGACTAGTGGATTATCAAACAAGAAGTCTATATATGCAAACAATATATATAATCCTTGTACTGCTATTTATAAGCAAAATAACACTCTTTTTAAAAAACCGAGCTTCTTTTTGTTATTAGGGGTGGGATTAAGCATTTCCAAATCCGACCCCAAAGACATTATTTGTCCTCAAAAATATGTTTAAAAAAATCTATAAAAATCTAAATTAAATAGATCCTTAAATTGAGTTTCAACGAAACTCATTAATTTTTTTTTTTTTTTTTTTATACCAACAAACATATCTAAACATCTCTTACTATTCTATTTTCCAAAATATTATTCACAGAGATTTTATATATATATATATATTTCTCAGGAAAAGATTCCTGTGTCAGCTGGACTTAGACAGCAGCTAGCCAATTTTGTTCATATTTTCTTGCGCCAGGTCCCTCTTGCCGTCTGCTGACTCTAATAAGAACCGTCCAAGAAGCCTTATTTCTCTTAAGATACAGTTGACAAGTCAACTTTGAAGGAATCGTGTATTTTTCTTCCCAGACCAATTATCTCCCTTTCTTAATTATTAAGACATTAAAAAATGAGAAAACAAGCAGCTGACGGGTGATGCCCTCACCCTCGTTTCTCTTTTGAGTGCCGGGTTCAAGCTGCATTTCTCACTGTTATATAGGTTTAATTTGTGGTATTTATCCATTTGTGTGGGTCTCTCCTTCTCCCAAATTTTGAGAACTTATTCTGGATCACATTTTAATGTTTACATTTGGAGGTCTTGACTGCATTGTGTGTTGTTATAATATATACTAGTCAAAAAAAAAAGAAAAGAAAAAAAGAGATAACAATGTGAGTAGGAATAATGAAAAGTGAGTTTTAGAATTAGCACCAAATAACTGGAATAAAGATTTTTAAAATATCAATATTTACAAATTATAGTTCGTGAAGGAAGACTGCAAACTACAACCGAAGGCTGCAAATTGTGATATTTTTTAATCTTTTGTTCGTGAACTATAGTCTACAAACATAGATCAAGCTACAAAAACCCATTTAAGTTCTTCAATACTAATTGAAAAGTTCATATGGTTTTAGTATCCCCATAAAAAATTCATATTATTATTTTAGTATCTTAATTTGTCAACGTATGTTGTATTTTATTTTTAGGCAGTGATACATCTTTTAATAGAAGTATCCTTAACACATTACAGTTCTCACTTGCTCTTACAAACCTATTTGCGTGTTGTCCCCTGCTAACTCTAAGCTACGTACATCATTTTTTGGTTTTAGTGCTAGACCAAAAAATGTTCTCATAAAGTCAACGTATATTGTATTTTCTTTTAAGGCAGCGATCATCTTTTACTATAAATATCTTTGCAACCTTACGGTAAGGATCACTTGCTCTTACAAACCTATTTGCCATGCTGAACCTAAACCTTAGGCACCCAATCTTTTTCTATCTTCCTCTTTTCCTTCTTTTCTTTCATGTGAGAGTCCTATCGAAAACTGCCAGCAACATAGCAGATACAAGTAGTATACAAATGAAGTCCATAGTCCATATTGGAGCTGTTTTGAATGTAGACTCACCTGAGGGCGCAGCAGCAGAAAAGTGCATTTCTATGGCAGTCTCAGAATTCTATGCCGTGCACCCTGATCACCGAACCAGGCTTGTTTTACACACAAGAAGTTCAAAGGATCTTGCTAGCACGGCTGCAGCAGGTAATAAAATGACATTATCGATAATGAAATTATTATATTTTGTTATATAGTGTCATGGGTTATGACAAATTGGAAACATGTAACTTCTATAATTTTGGAAGTGAATATATTATGTGAAATCCAATGTCATCATATTAAGTGGAAGGTAAAAATTTTCATTTTCTTTCATTTAGTCTTTTTCAGCCAATAAAATTAAAAAATGAATACATTCGCATGGTTTAAAAAGCTTTAATATGGCACTTTTCGTGTTAAAACTTAAAACACAAGCCCATCTCGTGATGGGTAGACAATATAACAAAACATTTTTTATTTTTCAGTGAACACTTCGAAGGCACGAAAGGAGAAGCTAAACAAAACAAGAATATATTTGGATTCCTTACATTGAATGGAAACCCAATTAATTAAGAGCTTTATATATATATAAACTTTTATGGTCAGTGCCTCCAAATTTTAAAATGATGATAAATCAA
This sequence comes from Nephelium lappaceum, assembly GCA_021234005.1. Taxonomy (NCBI): domain Eukaryota; kingdom Viridiplantae; phylum Streptophyta; class Magnoliopsida; order Sapindales; family Sapindaceae; genus Nephelium; species Nephelium lappaceum. Next base: position 14,561,148 of record CM038000.1, on the reverse strand, counting down.
TCAAATTTATCTATTACATTCTTTTTCCTAAAATAAATTTTCTCTCATATTCAATTTAAATACAATGGTTGAATTTGATTGATTCGTTTTAATTTTTTAAAATTAGGACGCACTAATCATAAAAGTTCTCTATGTGTGTATACATACATATATATATATATTTATATAAAATTCTCCTATTAGCACGTCCTTAAATTTTTGTTTCAGAATAGTAAATAATAACTACTCATTTCCTAACAGTCATAGGACTCACTAAAAATATGTGGTTATAATTAATGATCGTAAAATAAATAAATATGTATATATTATTATTTTATTGTAATGACATCTTGATATTTTTATTTAAAGACTATTAATTAGAACCACATATTTTTTTTTGGGCATCATTACTATGGTGAGATCCACTGAAAATAAATAGTTGTAATTTATAGTCTTAAAATAAATATGTAAGGATGTCTTAATTGAAAATAAATAAACAAATATATATATATATATATATATACACCATGAATTATTTAATATATTATCATTTTAATCAATAATGAACTAATCAAGGTTCAGTTCATCTTAATTTTAGTTAATTGTTTCAATTTTTTGTAATGAATTAAACAAACAATAAATTTTCCTAAATTTTTGAAATAATTAGTCGAATTGCTTGAACTTTCCCTATCAATTCATAAGTGCGTGTATATATAAACCATAAATTATTTAATATATTATCATTTTAATCAATAATGAACTAATCAAGAGTCAGTTCATCTTAATTTTAGTTAATTGTCTCAATTTTTTGTAATGAATTAAAGAACAATAAGTTTTCCTAAATTTTTGAAATAATTAGTCTAATTTCTTTAACTTTCCTTATCAATGTATAAGTGTGTGTGTATAGTGATTTTACCATCACTGTCTACTAACTTTAAAAAGTTAGGACGAACTAATCAAATTCATCTATTGCATATGAATTAAATAGGATAGAAACTTTGTTGTAGGAAAGAGAATGCAATAGATGAATTTGATTTGTTCGTCCTAACTTTTTAAAGTTAGGAGACACTGATAGTAAAATCACTATATATATATATATATATATATATATAACACACATGCATGCGCACACACACATATAGATAGGATTGACAGGCTTTAAAAATTACACAATTTTTTACATAAATTTTGACATTTAGATTGGAATGAATTGAATGATTGAGATACATTCGTATATTTAATTACATTCAGATCTATACATATCCAATAAATGTGTTTTCTCTGATCTCTTTTCTTTAATATATTATCTTTTCTCTTTAATTCATACATACATATATATATATATATATATTCTCTTTTTTCTTTCATCATTAATTAAAAAAATCAATTATATTCACATCGGCGACCCTTCTCTCCCATGTTTTTGTTGTTCACATCATTTTATTTGGCATGCATTTCTCTCATAAAATTATAAAGTCACTTTTCTCTCATTAAAACTTCTACATGTACATCTATTATTGTTATAAAATTGTTTTACTATAGCTTTTAAAAAAACCTGGTTTATTTTAAAATACTATTTATTTTAACTATAAGAGGCATTCAACCTATTAGAAGCAACGATGTTATCCAATTTTCATTTCTATTTTTGAGGAATGAGTTCGGTACACCTATTTTCACTTTCCAAGTAGTTAAAAAAGGGTTCTTGAAAAAACACAAAAGTTATAAAAAGAGTTAAAATAATCAAATAAATAAGAATAACTATTTTTAAATGAATAATAAATATTGAAATTTTATCGGAAAGATAGAAATGCTATTTTTGGATTTTGATGGTTTTACTTTATTTGAACAAATGAAAAGTTAAAAAAAAAAAAAATTAGGAGGGAAAACAAAGAATAACTAATTAATTAGTTGATTGTTTTGTTAATAATGAAAGAGGAAAAAGAATGTATTAAAGAAGTGAGAAAAAAGAAAAAATATTTATTTGAGATGTATGAATGTGTATATAATTAAGGATATGAGTAAGTATCTATTTCATTCAAATCCAAATTATATCAACAACTTGTATACAAAATTATGTAATTTTTAGGGGTTGTTGATCCTGCTATATACATATTATTTAATATAAGTCAGCTGTGAATTATTTAATATATTATTGTTTTAATTAATAATGAACTAAGTAAGATTCTGTTCATCTTAGTTAGAGTTGATTGTCATAATTTTTCTTAATGAATTAAACAAACAGTAATTTTTCCTAAATTTTTGGAATAATTAGGACGATTTCTTTATCTTTTCCCTATCCATGCATAAGCCTCAAATATGTTTATATATATATATATATATAAGTTAACTGTAAATTATTTAATATATTATGTTTTAATCAATAATGAACATATCAAGAGTCAGTTTATCTTAGTTCTCTAGTTAATTGCCTCGATATGTCTTAATGAATTAAACAAACAATAATTTTTCCTAAATTTTTGGAATAATTAAGTCTGATTTCTTTATCTTTTCCCTATCCATGCATAAGTCTCAATTTCATTTTATTTTATTATTAATAAATACTTATTTATATATTTTTTTGCAACCTTGGAATGCATGCAGTTGTGGATTTACTAAAGAATGTTAAAGTGCATGCCATTTTAGGACCGCAAATTTCAGATGCAGCACCACTTGTAGCAGAGCTTGGTGAAAATGCTCATGTGCCGGTTATTTCATTTTTTCCAACAAGCCCTACTCTTGAAAACCCTTATTTTATTCAAGCATCTCAAGACGACTCTTATCAGATCAAAGCTATCGGTACCACATTACAAAGGTTTAACATTAGATGGAAGAGAAATCTCCATTTCATGGATCTAAACATTTTTGGTTTGTGGGCATATGATTCGATTTGGGCACTAGCCATGGCAGTAGAGAGGCTTGGCGTCACAAATTTTGTAAGCTCAAGAATTGGTCCGAGACTTGTAAAAGAAATCTTGAATGTCAAATTCAAAGGTTTGAGTGGAGACTTCCAATTGGTTAATGGGCAGCTGAAAAGTGAATCCTTTGAAATATTCACTGTGGTTGGAAGAAAAGAGAGAGTGGTGGGATATTGGAGTCCTAACAAAAGAATATCTCGGAGATCATTACATTCAAGACAAAGCCTAGAAAGCTCAAGTAATGAATTGAGGAAAAGCATACGGGCTGGAGGCTCAACAATAGGCCTTAGAGGTTCAGCTATACCCCACCTCTTAAGAATAGGAATTCCAGTGCAAACAGGGTTCAAAGAATTTGTTAATAAGAAAAAGAATCCGCATACAAATGAGACTACTTACTATGGATTCTCCATAGACGTTTTTCTTGCTGCATTAAAGGAATCAGAGTTCTATAATATTCCTTATAAGTTTTTACCTTTTCAAAATGAGAAGGGAGAAATGAATGGGACTTATGATGATCTAATCTACCAAATTGAAAAAAAGGTTAGGTCAACATCTTTTGAATTTATGTATTTCTTATAAAAAATTAAATTGTATTCAATGATAAACTAAAATATAATTTTTTCTTGAAATTTGAAATAATGTAACAAATTTTTACTTTAAATTATTACTATTTTTTGAGATATCATTTATGATGAGACAAGGCAAACTGGGAATCACCATGTTGATAAATTATTTTTACCATTATGCCAGATTGGGCTATAGTTTTTTATAACAAATTATTGAAGGCTTCTGTTGAAGTTATTTATTATTTTATAAAATGAATTAGTAATTTCAAACTAAACCATTAATTGCTAATTGTTGAAGTTGTTCTCTTTTAGTAAGATGTTAATTATTCTTTATGTAGTACATATAGAAATATAATTCATACACAATATATATTATGTAATTTAGTGTTAATTTTTCTTTTTCTTTCTGCCCTTTTTTATATAGAACTATGATGTTGTGGTGGGGGATACAACAATTGTGGCCAATCGGACATATCATGTTGATTTCACATTGCCATACTCGGAGTCAGGTGTGACCATGCTTGTAGCGGTTAAACATGGCAAACACATGAACATGTGGATTTTCCTACAACCTTGGAGCTGGGATCTATGGTTAGCAGTCATTGCATCTTTCATCTTCATGGGGCTTGTCATACGAATTATGGAGCACCAAACTGTAAACACAACATTCGCAGGCTCGCCTAATCGACAACTTGGCATGACCTTATGGTGGCCTTTCGCTGCTCTGGCCATTCCTCATAGTAATTCTCTTACCTATCTTCATATTGAAAATTTCTTTTCCAATTAACAACTTAGTATGCAAAATAATATATATATATATATATATATATAAAGAGAGAGATAGAGAGAGAGAGAAAGAAAGAGAGAGAGAGAGAGAGAGAGAGAGAGCATATCTTAAAGCACAGAATATCCTAAGATTCTTATAAGTTCATAACATCTACTTGAAAACTAAACATAAACTAACCTTGAACTAGGACGAAAGCATAACCCATACATTTGGTGCTGTTGCTAGTGGAGATTATGGTGGAGTTGATTACGTTTGCCATCAGAGTGGAGAGACGAAGAGGGATGAGGTCCCACTCTATTCAAAGGTCTGGAAGATAGAATTCAAAATGGGCTAATCCCCTGTATATATAGGTAACTGTAGAGACCTCTCCATATTAGTCAAAACATGGCTCATCCTATTATGACTTATAACTCTAAGTGTCAATCACATAAGACTTATAATAAGAACATCTTCGGTACTCTTATGAATTATGAAAAAATAAAATATCACATAAAATAAATAGATATTCTATTAAAATAGACTTATTCATAAATAGATATTCTATTAAAATAGACTTATTAAGAATATCCTAAGATTCTTAAAAGTTCATAACATGTACTTAAAAGCTAAACACAAACTAACCTATAAATAGATTTGGTGTGCCGGTAGTGTTGCTTGCTGAAGGTGGTGATGGAGGTGCCGTTGCTAGTGGTGGAGTTGGTAAGGTCTACCATTAGAGAGGAGAGAGGGAGAGGGATAAGGTCCCACTCTATTCAAAGGTCCAGAAGATAGAATTTAAAATAGGCCTATGAAAGCTTGAAGAAGCTTAGATATCAAGAAACATGGAAAAACAAAGAAGAAAAGAATTCTGGAAACTGATAATCATTTGTTCATTGATTTCATCATGCTGATTGCATGTTTCTAGTTCTCTTTTATACTACCAAGCTAATCTCTAACCAACACAATTGGATTACAACCAAAAGAATTGCAACACATTTTGACTACTAATAAGCTTCAACAAGCCGACTTAAACCAAGCTGAACTTGAGAGATCTTCAGCTTGGTTTATTGCTTGATTTAGATAGGTAGCTCAGCTGATGCTGGCTTGCTTGATGTACAAGCAAAGCCAGTCCTTCAACTTTCAGCTGAGACTGTACATTCTGGAGCAGACATTCGTGCTACAAGGCCTTCTCTAGGTTTAATACGCTACAGTCTCATTCCAGAAGCTGCTTCAGGAACTATCGCAAGTTCAGGTTGCTCATTAGGGCCAACCCTGTATATATGGATAACAGTGGGGACCTCTCCATACATGTCAAAACATTGGCCCATCCTATTATAACTCTAAACGTCAATCACATAAGACTTACGTTAATACAAAATCATACTACTGGATTTGGATACAATGTGCATTTATAGAATTAATCACACATCAAATATACCAATACAAATGCTCCAAAATATTTGACATTGACCAAATATAAATCTGGATCTAGATAGGTAAAACTCTACTAATCCACACATATAAGAAATGCATACACAAGGACTTTCAAAATTTGTTGTATGTTTAATAATTTCCAATTGTATTTCTCATTAATATTAATCATGCATGGTTTCTTTTGCTGGTCACAGGAGAACTAGTGATCAAGGATTGGTCTAGGTTTGTGCTGGTTATATGGATAGGTTTTGCAGTTATCTTAATGCAAATTTACACAGCAAGCTTGTCTTCTGTGTTGACAGTAGATCAGTTGCAACCCACATTTGACAGTGTTAACAAGATCAGAAATAAACAGTACAAAGTTGGATACCAAAATGGTTCCTTTGTAAAAGGATTTTTAATGCAACAATTGAACCTCAATGAGTCTCAGCTTATGCCATATAAGACCGTCAAAGAATATCACAAGGCCTTGGCTCAAGGACATCAAAATGGGGGTGTTGCTGCCATCTTTGGTGAAATTCCCTACATCAGAGTCTTCCTTGCTAAATATGGTTCTAATAATTATATGATGGCTGGACCAATATACAGAAATGATGGATTTGGCTTTGTAAGTTCATCTCTCTTTAAGCATTAATTTTATTCTAATTTGATATTGTGTAATATTTTTACTTGTGTTTATAAGAGGCTTTTTTTTTTTTTTTTTTTTAAGCTGAAAGTACTAAACGACTTGGAGTCTTATCTACTGAGATCAAACATAATTATTATAAGCTTAGTACTTTGGTTATTTTGGATTTTTTATTTTTTTTTTTTAGTTTAAGTTTGTAGGTAGTGCATTTATAAGGTGTCTAGATTTGAATCTCATTCATATGCATTCTATACTTGACTGAGTTTCATGTTACTCAACCCAAAATCCAAATACTTATTGCTTTAACAATGTTTGCATTCACTCTTCAGGCATTTCCAAAAAATTCCCCTTTAGTCTCTAATTTTTCAAGAGCAATCTTAAAAGTTAGAGAGGAGAGAAAAATAATGGATGAGATTGAAAAGAAGTATTTTGGACAGACAATTACATCTTTAGGAGTTGATCCCCAGATCTCCCTTGATGGTCCTAGAAAACTCCATGCCTCTAGTCTCGCAGGACTCTTCATCATGGTGGGAATTGCTACATTGTTAGCCCTATTCATCTCGGAAAGATATATTTGGAGCAAACCTGTTGAACTAGCAAAACATTATAGCACAAAGTACTTCTCATCTCAACCTTCAGATGGAACACGATTAGTGGCACAGTCGACAACTCAAGTAGATTCTGCTGTTAATACACATGATGTAGAAGATTCAGTTAGCAACTCTGAGAGTATTCCCGTATTGACTAGAGAAAATTTAGAAGAAGATAATGCAATGAACGTCCAGGTTCAATCTTCATAACTTGGTCTAATACGTATCATAATCTGAATTGCAATAAGGCTATTGTTATTGAAGTTGTCGTCAATAAATTATAATATGTAAGTAAAGAAGAATTCTTGAGGTAGGACAATCTTTAAGTGAAATTTTAGGAATATTAATTTCTACCACTCATTTTTAATGGGTGCCACCATAGTGATAGGACCTATTGAAAATGAGTGATATTATATCTTGAGAAATATTTGAGGACCGTCCTTCCCATAGGACCTTGTAAGAATATATATGTGCAATGTATCTATGCATAGTCATGCTTATATCTATATGTATATTACATACATTCGTACTTCATGTTATAATGTGTGTGTGTGTGTGTTTTTTTTTTTTTTTTTTTGAACTGTTATATTTGTATCGAACCTGTTGAATTGGCAAAACAATATAGAACAAAATATTTCTCATCTGAACCTTCAAATGGTCCATGATTAGTGGCATAGTCGACAATTCATGTAGATTCTGCTGTTAACACACACGATGTAGAAGATTTGGTTGGCAACTCTATGGTGTATTTACTTGATAGATTAAGAGATGAGAATGAGGGATAGGAATGAAAATAATTGTTGGTATTTACTTGCTTAAAATCAGTCCATAATGATAATTTAATTGTAGGTCTCACATGAATTTGGGATTGTGGAATGAGAATCTCATTGGCTCCACCCCACTTGAGAATCTTATTCTCATTCGTTTTTACAAGTTAAAATGTTTTTAATACCCCTTATTAAAAAATTATTAAAAAAAAACTATTTTGATAATTTTAATCAAGAGCATTTTTGTAATTTGTAATTAATTTATTTCTATTTCAAAGTAAAGTAAATATCTAAATGAGAATAACGCTAATTTTGATTTCGATTCATGTAATTGAAGTAAACAACTTATTCTAATTCCGATACGTCATTTCGATTTCAAATCATTTCAATTCTAAATTATTATGATTCCAAACTACTGCGATTACGTGAAAATAATGCACCATAAGAGTATTCCCGTAAAGACTAGAGAAAATTTAGAAGAAGATAATGCAGTGAACATCCAAGTTCAATCTTCAGAAGTATCATAATTTAAATTTTAATAAGACTACTGTTATTGAAGCTGTCAATTTTTTTAATTATAATGTGTCGGGAAGGTCTTTAATTAAAATTTTAGGACTATTAATTATTACCACTATTCATTCTTAATGGATCCTACCATAGCGATAAGACCTACTAGAAATGAATGGTCTTGATAAACTTGTTAGTACCGTCCTTAGTATAGAAAGACCCCATAAGTATGTGTGTGTGTGTGTGTATATATATATATATATATATATGCACAGTCATGCTTTTGTCTATCTATACATATAAATATTCATACTTTATGTTATAAGGTGTTGTACAAGTTGCTTCTACCATATTTGCAAGAAAATTATGAACTTACTGTTGTTTTATTTCTGGAGTAAAGCTATCACTCTAATTTGTTTACAATCTTTGTAACATGATTCGTTTCGTGAGGGTTAGTTTGTGTATTGCATTATTTTTATGATTTGAAAACATCAAACTTTGAAAACCCAAAGTTGTTCATTTTCAATAAGATTTCATGAAAATGTGTATATTTCGTCAAATCTTACAATAAAATTCACAATTTTTATATTTATTTCATTGCATTTTGTAAAATCTTATAGTATTACACAAAATCTTTTGAGTGCATTTCAGGAAATCTTTTGCTTTATAAAATATTTCCCTCATTGTGTGAAATTTTTACAATTATCATCTAAAATTATGACTCTTTTCATTTTGTGAAATCTTTTTTTTTTAAAAAAAAGTCATTTTATTGTGATCAATTTTAAATACTCATAAGGGCACAAATCTATTAGAGTAAGATAGATGAGTACATAGTTTGATAGTCAAACCAACAGAGTTTGATGAAAATTTGTCTAATTGTAAATTTAATCTAATCATAACTAGTTAACAATAATTGATTAATTAAAACTAAAATTAAACTAGGCAAACAACAAATTCTACAAATAAAGTTAAACTACGGTATCACAATAAACCACAGTTTGACTTCATAATTTTTTGATAATTTATTAATTCCTCAAATTATAAAGAGACAATTAAAAATCAATTTATTGTCATCCTAAATTTTAATAATAAGCCTATTTATCAAAATTTTAAGTTGGTTCTTTTTTTTTACAATATAATTCCTAGACATTCTATGCATTCAAAATAATTGAAAACATAGTTTCAAAAATATAATTAAATAATTAAAAACAAACAATCGAAGGTAATATAATTAACATTACAAAACCAAGCATTGATTCATTAAATATATATATGACTATCAATAACACATGATATTAAAGATGAAAGGGTTTTATATTTAATTATTGATTAAAGCAGCAGAAAAGAACCACAAAGGTTAAAGTACTAACCTTTGGCCATTAATAAAAATATCATAAAATTATTCCACTAAACAAGGTTCTATCGTCTACCTCAACACAAATAAAATTAAAATAAAATTATGCTCAAACAATGAGAAGAATAATTTTTCCACAACCAGCTATGCTTTCTTTTTGTAGCCGAAGAATCATTAAAAAAGTGCGTATTCTAAGTCATTATTTTGTTTCTTAAATTGTGTCCACTTAAAGTGTATATTCTACCTTGAAGACGATGGAATCTAAAAATTCTTGTAAGTCACAAAGTTGTAGGATTCGGAATATTGTTTACAATGCATTACGAATCTCATCAATTTAAAAAGGGAATCACAAGATATAGCAACAATATAAAATAGTGTCTAATTAGGAAAATCCTACTAATTTGACTTTTACACAATTTTTTCCATCTTTAAAATATCCAATTGTTTTCTATCTGAGAAAGAAATACAGAATAAGTCTTTCAAGTTAAATAAACAATGTAAGTGATATTATTTTATTTCTAATAAAAATACTCAAATATATGCTAAAATGTGAAAATAAAGGTAACACAAATATAAGAATATTTTTGAAACATATGGATAATGATGCAATTTCCAGTCATTATCACACCCTCAAACCTAGATTTTTGTCAGTCCTCAAGCAATTTGAAAACTAAAAACAAATTAAATAATTGAGCAAATTACAATTTAGTTACTTAGTAGAAGCGTATGTGTATGACAGACCCCTTTTCCTAGATGATCTGCTGGCACTCTATGATGACCCTCCAGTTAGCCCTTTCGCTCAACTAAAGGATCCCCCGTAGAGCAAAGCCATATTCTTTCTCAACCCCTTTTGAAACAGCGGAAATAAGGGGAAATTTTTCATTTTTATTTTAAACCTTTGAAAAATAATTTGTAAAAATTTGGGCAGCATCCCATCTGTTTTTCGTACTTTGTCACCCTGCAAATTATAAAATTTAACATTTCTAAAATGTTACAAATCATTTCCCCCAAACTACTGAGCATCAGGCTCTCATTACTCATCACAACCACAACCACAAGTTCGAATTTCAATTTATAAATTCATTAACAACAAATCATATGTCATGCATCAATTTACTCCCAGAACACAATTTAAATCCATAAAAGGATATTTACAAAATCATATTGAGATAATAAAATATATACATCTCTTAATATCAACCAAGTTAGGAATAGGAAATCACATCAACACTATTGCTGCGGCTGCCTGGTATCGTCTCGGGGTAATTTCGCAGCTATGGTACCTATGTCTGGGGAGGTTTATTTAAAAATACAGAAAATATTGGGTAAGTTTTGAAAGCCCAATGAGTGTCATATAATATTATTTGAAATTACATTTTTATAAAAACCTCCCTAAAACATTTTTGATAATTCAAATCTAATCCATTTGTTTTAAATCAAGTTTCATGCATTAATAATTATAAAACACATGTTGCACGGTTTTTCTTTTCATAAACAGATCATCTATGGTTACAGGGTTTTTATTCTAAAACTCTTTTTCTTTTTTAATGAAACGAACTGGTCTGACTCTGCTCGAAGGTGTCCTGCCAACCAGCCGTTTTCATTATTATAAACCGGATATGGTCCGACTCCGCTCGAAGGTGTCCTGCCAACTAATCCGGCTCCCGTCAACCTATAGTGACCCGTGCCTCATGGCACCCTAGTATAGAGCGGGATCCTAAAACGCTCTCTATCCGGTTCATGTAGCGGAATCCTGCATCGCTACAGAGCAGAACTCTGTCTCGCTCGGGTAAGTTAGCTAATAATACACCCTTCACGTGCATTGAGCTAATCTTTCAAACATCTGACTGACATGACACCTTACGGGTATCTCCCGCGGTTAGTATAGTTAATGATATACTGACACTACTAACTCTACCAATGTATGCTTCGGGTACTCAACCCAGACCGGTAATAATCTGATACTCTCTTGGTAAGTCATAGGTTTTCTTTTCATTTTAATAAAGTTACAATCTCTTTCATATATATCATTCAAAACAAGAAATCATTGGTTTAATGAAAACACAAAACCATATTATCTGTTACCGTGTCATTTATCATTTAAATCACATTTCACTTTCATCAAAATATCAAAATATGCATGAAACATTCATTCAAAATTTAAAGTAACACAAAACGCATTAAAAATCAGTTTGACATTCACCTTAGCTATCACTTTCGAATAGTTCTCCAGAAGGCTCTAAACTACTTCTTATCGCCCTTCCCTTACTTCACCAGCTTGTTCGTCACCTATACAACATATATATACGTAAATTTACGTTCACGTCAACTTCTGGAAACTTAAAATAACCAAAATTACATAATCGCCCCTAAATGACCATTTTTAGGCGCAACCCTCTATTTTTGGTTCCTTAATTTAATCTTCGACTTTTATTAATCCTAATACGCCTAATTAAACTCATTATGGTCATCCGAACTCTCAACGGACGCTATATGGGCCAATTTACGAAATTGCCCTTTAAACTAGTTTATTGCGATTTAATTTCTCTTCAAATCTTTGATCTTTTCTTGGTTTCCTAAGCTCTCAATAACCATTAATTCATTTAGATTTCAACTCGTTTTCACTCAAAAACAACCAACAAACAAATTATAACGAAACTCATTTCGAATCAACTTAGACACCAACGAACTCATCAATTTCAAACTTAAATAACTCACCCGTTTTTCTTTCGTGTTAACTTCGATTTGGGGCTGATTTTGGGGTGGTTTTGGACTGGTTTGGTGGCAGATTTGGGTTGGATTTTTGGTTGGATCTTCCTCTCTTCTTCCTCCTCTCTTTCTCTCTCTCTCTTTCCCTCGGTTTTGCCGCAACTTGTTGCGACTTCCGCCGCCGATCTGCTAATGGTTCACGCGCGAGGAAGACTAGTCCAGCTTTGTCTCAGCTCGGTCTTGGCGAGCTTGGCGTTGGGTTCGGCTGGAGCAGCTCGACGACGTCGATCTCACGCGGTTAACGATCTGGTTCGGGTCAAGCTCTGCGTCGGGTCTGGCTCGCGTCAACAGCGGACTTGGTCTGCTTCGATGCTGGTTCGCGTCTGGTTCCGTGTCAGCTGCAAACTCGATCGAGTGTGCGACGGCTTCGGGTCTGGTCGACGAACTCGGTCGACGCCGGCGGCAAGCAGCAGTTCCTTCTTCTTCTTCTTTTTTTTCTTTTCTTCTTCTTCTTCTTTTCTCTTTTTCTTTTCTTTTTCTCTTCTTCTTTATTCTTTGCGCGACCGACTCTGCCTTGTTTGATTTGTAAGTCAACTCAACATTTTGTACTTCATGTTTTCCTCCACAATAATCTCAATAATTCCACTTACGCCTTAAGAAAATTGCATTCTTCTCCCTTAGCTTTTATCTTACTTTTACTTTGACCATAATTATTAAAACTTATCTTCAATTTAGTCCCTTATCACCTTAAATATTTACTTCATTTTATTCACTATTTTATCATTCTGTTTAATCTCTAATCAAATTGAAATCGATTTCTATGGGTTCCTTATATCCTTAGGCACTTCCATGAACCATTTAGGGTCTCCAATAATTATTTAGGGACTGTTTCTGGGAAATCTATAAAATCAAATTCGAGGGCTTACAGTGTAGGTGGAGCAAAATTTTTTATTTCATTAACCCTTGCCGTTAGGGATTAGAATCTCTATTAGAGTTAACTATTTGAGGGGTAAAAATGTCTTTTGACCTTATTTACTTTTTTTAAAAAAAAATTCTTTTAAAATAAATTTAAAATCTTTAAAATAAATTAAATAATTTTTTTTTTTTACCAAATCTCCACCGTCCATCCTGGTGGAGATTAATTTGAAAACAAAAATTAATAAATTAATAAAATTATAAATCAATCAAAAATTATAAAAAGAAAATTCATCGAATCATCACTATCCATCTTAAGATAAATGATAGATAAAAAATTAAATGAAGATTAAAAAAATAAATTAAAAAATTTTGATATAATCTCTACCGTCTATCTTAAATAAATTTTTTTTTAAAAAAAAAAAATCCCTAAACCTTGAGATCAATCTTTGTCCCTCATTCTCCTCTTCTCTCTTTATTGCCGCTCTCTTTACTCTACTCTCTCTGTCACCGCCATCCTTTTCATTCTTTCTCACATCAACATATAGATTCATCTATGTCGCGTCGCCTTTCATCCCTTAGTTCATCCCTTGGTCTCCTTCTTTTCCTTCTAAACTTCATCTCCGCTATCACGGCTCAAATACAAATGAAGGTTCATCTGTCATCAAACCTAGATGAACCTAGACTTTCTTCACCTATTAAAGGTTTGGGTTCGAACCCAAACCTTCAACAGAGTTCATACTTTTAATTTTTTTCTTCAGTTTTTTTTTCAACAGTTGATGACTGCTGATTATTTAAGTTGAACTAGTGATTTTAATTTTTTTTTGTTAATGAGTTGAACTAGTGATTATTTGGGTTGTTGATGATTTTTCTGATTAGTGATTGTTGGTGATTTTTTGATGATGAACTGGTGATTATTTGGGGTTGAACTGATGATTTTTTTATGATGATTATTTGGGTTGTTGATGAATTTTTAAACTGATGATTGTTGATTATTTGACTGGTGATTGTAATTTCTTTCATCTTTATTCATTTATTTATTTTTTTAATCTGATATTCGATTGTCTTTTCTTGATATTCAATTATCACAGTTGAAGGAGATGATTGGGTTTTTGAAGATGAACAAGAAATGAACTGGGTTGGGATTGAAGGATAAACTGGTTTGAGTTTTTCGAAGAGATTATCAAAGTTTATTATGTAAATCAAAGTCCACTCTTTAAGTTCAAAAAAAAAAAAAACACACACACTCTTTAATCTTGGTAGATGGGCTCAAGTTCGAGACTCGAGCATATAGTAGGCTTATTGGATTGGACTTCTCCATTTCGACGGACTATGGATTTCTCAAACCCAACTTCATTAGTAATCCTGCTTAACAAGCATAATTGGAAATGTTTAGTACACGATTTAAATATAGTTTATCATTTTTAAAATAAAGAAATCAAATGTTAAAGGAGTGGCAATATTTTCACCTCTCATAAATTGTGTATTCACCATTTTCATAAGTACATCTCATCAAAACTACGAAAAATCTCTAGTTTGTAAATAAATTTCAATTGATATCAATATTACCCTTCTTTTATTGTTTTTGTACTATATTTTTATTAGTACAACCCACAATATTTATTTGTAGTTTAATTAATTTTTTTAAAATTTTAAAATTTTTTTCCCAATTGACAAGACAAGTAGACTATGATTTTCTTTTGATAATAGTAAATTTAAAACTTATTGTTTTACAATCAATTTCTGAAGAGGATTTTAAATTATTTTTCACACTTTACAATTCATTTTTATTCTTGTAAAAAAAAAATTGATATTCGAAAAAAAAAATAGTTTAAAGAAGTTAGAATTTGAAAATGTATAGAGAGTTTTATCTCGGTTTAATTTTTTATTGGGTTTAATTTTTGGAATTATATGATAGCATTAAAACAAGTTTCTTGTTATTTGATCAAAATGTAATTTTTTTATCCCGGTTCAATTGATTTTTTTTCCTGAAAAATCAATGGATATACTGTATTATGAAAAAAAAAAAAAAATCGAATTGATCAGTGATTTTTTATGGGTATTTGAAATAAAACAAACTTCTTGACATATATTATTATTTTTTTCTTTTAAATATGTTTTCCTTTTCTCATTTTTAACTAAAAACAATAATTTCATCATGATTTTGATTCATTCTTAATATTTTACAATTAATTTGTTTCGTTAAAAATTGTTTGATATTTGAAATTAGTATTTAAAAGAGAAGTTAAGGGTTTGAGAAAATAAAAATCTTTTATCGTATATAAGAGAAAGTGATTAATATTTATGGGTGTAGTTACAAATTATTTATAATTTTTAGTAATTTTCTTTAAAGACAATATTAAATTTTTAGAAATAGATCATGTTGGAGTGTACATACAATTTTTAAGGGGTGTAAATATTGTTACTCATGTTAAAAAGAATTTTCTTTACTGTTTTTATGTCCAAAAAATTAGATACAATAATAAGTTACATTTAGAAAATAATAAAAGTTAATTTAAGAATATCAATAAGAAGATATATCTGTACTCGCATCACATTCCTATTTCTTTGAAATTGAGATGGCCTCTCAATTCTATCTTAATTATCTCATCCATGTCAAATTTAGTGGATATAACTACTAATTAATAGAGAGTCTAAATTTCCTTTCCAAAAAAAAAAAAAAAAAAAGTCTCTAAAATTGAGTTTAACAAGTAGCTTTTATAATCTCAACATAAAAGTACAACATTTTGATCAATAATGTTTAATCTCAACATAGAAGTACAAGATTTTGACCAATAACTTCAATTAATCCATATGGAAATTTTAAATCTCTTGTGCAAACTGTATGGGATTTGCTGTAATATAAATATTGATCTCAAATCCCTTGTCTATGTGATAAGGGATTTGTATAGCCCATCTTCACCATGGGTTATCATTGTATTGGACTCACTCTCTGTTCAATCCCCCTTTCCCCCGGCCGCCGCCGCGCCCCACCGCCCCCTCCGTAACCCCCACCCCCCCCCCCCCCCCCTTCCCCCCCCCCCCCCCCCCCCTTCATTTTACATTATAATTATTTTAATTTATTTAAAAAATTTATAATATTAGATGTTAGTAAAAATACTATTATTTCGAATAGTAATATATTAATTAGAAATTATTTTTATTTTAACATAAAAATATTATATTTTACTGATATATAATTATTATTATTTTATTTAACAGTAATAAAGATAATTTATTTTACTGCAAATTATTTCATAACATTATCCTAAATCAAGATTTCATTAAAATTATTTGTATATAATTTTATTTAACCATAAAATTATTTATATTGATTCTAATTTACCTTATTTAAAAATTGATTATAATTAATTTTTATCGAAAAATTATCTAGTAAATATAATCAATCCAATCCCATTGTATACTAAATGAATGACTATATTACATCCAATTCAATCCAATATAATTCAGTCTAATACAATCTAGTATAGCATGTCAACTCCTTCCTAAGAGTTTAACATTGTGATCAACAAGATATTAATTTACTTACAATATATAGTTTTTGTCCATTAATATTGTATTTTTTTCAAACTAATATACTTCCTTCCATATTATATGATTTTTGCTTATGCTTTTAATGAGAATATATTCATGGCACTTTACCAATTGGAAATCATCACGAGCAAAAGGTAACTTAATTCCAATCTTGTGATTCCAATGTTCATTAAAATTATTGGGAATCAAATGATGTGAACTCTACACTAAATTAGGAATTAAGTTCCCTTTGGCAATTAAGTAATTCCATATAATTTTGCATAGAAAGTTTCTATGTAGCTCAAGTGAGAGAAAGATAGTTTTAGCTTGAGAGTAACACCTCTTTTATTTTTATGTTTATTTTTATTGTTTAAAAATAATTAACTCTTGAATACGACACTTCGAATTGACATGGAACTACACCTTATTATCTTTTGTTTTGGTCCCTCAAAGCCTTAAATGTCCAATTGCATAGATAATTTTACCTATAACTGATATAAGATTATACATAATCAAAATATCTCTGGCTTTATTGACCATAGGTTCTAATGGTATGCAAGTGCATGTGATATTGATATAACATGCAAATGCAACCATGAACATCATACTTATTTCCATGTTGGTCCTCCAACCTTAAGATGAGTGAATCCTTCTGTCTTAAGTCTTACACTCATTAATAAAAATCTCTTATACCAATGAGTTAAATCACATTAACCAATAATAATACATAAGCATGAATAAAGTACCTAAGTGCATCTAATTCTAAAAATAGCGAAAATGACTATAATAAATAGAGCACAAACCTAAATCCATGAATAAAATGACCTAGAATTAAACCAAAAGTTAATATAAGTGCCTTACTACTCTTTACTCACTCTTCTGCAAATTGTCCAATAAGGAGACATATATTGCTGAATTCATGTGAGCAAAAGTTGAGAGTCGATGTATATATATATATGGGGTTCTCTTGAGTACATTTAGGATGTGCATACATTTGACAAAAAAAAATACATAATTTCATTTTAAAATATGTTATTGTAATTTATTATATATTTGTGATCAATGTGATCACATTTACTTATTATAATCGCACATACTTAGTTGTAATCATATATAATAAATTATAAATACATATTTTAAAATGGAATCACACATTATTTTTGTCAAGTGTATGCATACCTCAAGTGTATACTAGAATGTGCATATATATATATATAGTTATTTAAATGCTATCCCATAATTGATCAAATTGTTCAATAGGGAGATGTATTTTGCTTAATCATGTGAATGAAATTGTAGAGACTCCCTATATTTAATAATGTTATTTAAATTCTACCCAATAATGATTCAAAATCCTATGTTTTTAAGGATATATACAGAGTCCTGATAAGATTATAGTAAATCAATTTAATGCCATCAAATTAAGGATACATAGCCTTAGTAAGATTGATAACAATGTATTACTTATAATATTATAATATTTTCATGCGATGTCCTACATAATGTAGATAAAGTGCAGTAAACCCAATAAACCAATATTGATCACAAACTGAAACGGACTAATCCGATTAATTATTCATTTTAATATTTCAATTAATTCAGTTCTTATAAACTCAAAATATAATGGTATATGCGCCTTTTTAATTTTATAAAACTTATCTTTCATAGAGCTCCAAGCAGCCCATAGAAATTTCCACAAAAAGCAAACAGACAAGCAAGATAGACCCAAATCCTGCCGTGTAAAAGTGAACTAACTTGCCTTTTGTGCAAGGGTACTCAGTCTCTTTATATTGATAATACAGTCTTTGTATCCCCACTAAATTACAAATTTTGTTAGATATATATGTTGAAAAAAAAAACCAAAGAAAATTTGGTATATATAAAAACAATTTTTACATTGTAAGTATTTATTAATGAAAATGACCCCATTATTTTTTCTGAGATGAGCTTTTCTCTTTCGATGGGGACGAGGCAAGTGGAGGAGCCAGGTGGCAGTTGCAACACAAGAGGTGGATTGCATTTTCGTAGAGATGAGCCATCGAAAGACAAGTGAAATAGCTACTTTTCATTCAAATAGCTTACATTCAATGACACGGCGATGAACACTGAAATTAATTATATGATTAAGAATAAGTAAAGATTGACTAAATCAAAGTAAATGAAAATAAATAAATATAATAATGATTGACAACAAAAGTATTGGAATTATTATATTAATACTAAATAAAGATATACATACATATAAATAAAACTTCTATGATGAGTGGTTCCTAACTTAAAAAAATTAGGACGAATCAATCAAATTCATCAATTACATTCTCTCTTCTAAAATAAATTCTCTCTCCTATTCAACTTAAATGCAATGGATGAATTTGATTAGTTCATTAAAATTATGAGTTACTGACCATAGAAGTTATATATATATATATAAGGGAAAATGGAAAAAGTTTAAAAGTGATAAAAACCTCCCACCAATCACTACTAAAAGAAATAAATCAATAACTAATATAAGAGTAGGTGTGACAGACCCCATTTCCTAGGCGATCTGCTGGCACCCTACGGTGACCCTCCAGTTAGCCCTTACGCTCAACTAAAGAATCCCCCGCAGAGTTAAGCCATATTCTTTCTCAACATTTACGAAAACAGCGGAAACGAGGGGAAATTTTTCATTTTTATTCTAAAACTCTTTTTCTTTTTAATGAAACGAACTGGTCCGACTCCGCTCGAAGGTGTCCTGCCAACCAATTATTTTCATTATCATAAACCGGATATGGTCCGACTCCGCTCGAAGGTGTCCTGCCAACCAATCCGGCTCCCGTCAACCTATAGTGACCCGTGCCTCATGGTACCCTAGTATGGAGCGGAATCCTGCATCGCTCTTTCCGGGTCATGCAGCGGAATCCTGCATCGCTACAGAGCGGAACGTGTCTCGCTCGGGTAAGCTAGCAAATAATATACCTTTCACGCGCATTGGGCTAATCTCTCAGACATCTGACTAACACGACATCTTGCGGGTATCTCCCGCGGTTAGTTTAGTTAGTGACATACTGACAGTACTAACCCTACCAATGCGCGCTTCGGGTACTCAACCCAGACCGGTACTAATATGATACTATCATGGGTAAGCCATCGGTTTTATTTTCATATTTTCAATCCATTTCACATATAAGCAATTCAAACATGAAACCATCATTTCATGAAATCACAAAATCATATCATCAGTTACCGTGCCATTTATCATTTAAATCATATTTCATTTTCATCAAAAATATCAAAACATGCATGAAACATCCATTCATTTATCAAATCAACAAAAACGTATAAAAATCAGTTTGACACTCACCTTCCGCTATCAATCCAAATGGATTTCCGGAAGCCTCTAAAACTGCGCTCTAGCGCTCTTCCCTAGCTCCACCGGATCGCTCGTCACCTACACAACATATATATATGTAAATTTACGCTTGCGTCAACCTCCGTAAACTCAAAATAATTAAAAACTACACCATCGTCTCTAATTGACCATTTTTAGGCGTAATTTCTCCATTTTGATTCCTTAATCAAATTTCCGACTTTTATCAACTTAAATACGCCTAATTAACTCATTAGGGTCGTCCGAACTCTCAACGGACGCCGTATGGGTCAATTTACAAAATTGCCCATTAAACTAGTTTACGCGCGATTTTGGTTTCTCTTTGAATCTTTGGCATTTTCTTAGCTTTCTAACCTCCCTATCAACCTCAAATACTTGTTTTTCAACTTGTTTTCACTCAAAAATAACCAACCAACAAATCACAACAAAATCCATCTCAAATCAACTCATACACCAACAAAAATCATCATTTTCGAACTCAAACAACTCACCCCTTTTTCTATCGCGCTAGCTTCGCTTTTGGGATGGTTTTGGACTAATTTTGGGATGGATCTGGGCTGGGTTTAGGCTGGTTTCCTTCCTCTTTTCTTCCCCTCTTGGTTCTGCCGCGATTTGCGGCTGTTCTGGCCACAAATCTGCTGTCCGATCTGCACGCGCGGGAGCTGTTTTGGCCGCTGGATCAGCTCCGTTTCAGCTCCATTCAGGTCTAGCTTGAGCTGATCTTGGTGCAGGTTGGGATGGGGCAGCTCATCGGCGTTGATTGGGGCTGTTTCGCGACAGTTTCAGCTCGATCTGCCACGGTTCTACTGCACGTTTCTGCTGCAGATTTTTTTGCTTCAGTTCACGGCTGGACGGCGATGGTGCACGGTGGTGGCTTCTCCTTCTTCTTCTTCTTCTTCTCTTCTTCTTCTTTCTTTTTTCTCTCTTTTCTTCTTCCTTTTCTTTCTTTCTTTCTCTCTTTCTTTCTTGCGAGAACACTGGTTTGCTTTTCACTTTGAAAAGTCAACCCACATTTTCTTGGCTTCTAATTTCCTCCACACAGGTCTCATTAATTCCACTTATTCCCTAAAACAATTTCATTCTCCTCCCTTAGATTCTAGCTTAATCTCACTACGACCATAATTATTAAAAATTATTTTCACTTTAATCCATTTCTACCTTAAAAATTATTCAACTTCATTTATCATTTTAACTTCCCATTTAATCTCCAATTGAGTTTAAATCAATTCCAATGAGTTCTCTATGACCTTAAGCGTCTCCATAATTAATTTAGGATCTCTAATCAACACTTAGGGACGATTCCTAAGTATCCGTACAATAATAAAAATAGAGGGTTTACAAGGTGACTCTTTGAAATTCCTATGACAAAGATAGCTTGTCGATATAATTTTTCTTAATATATCGACCATGAGAAAATCTTCTTTGGAACGTTTAGTTGGCGTATCATATTGATGTTAATGTGACTTTTCAATAATAATGTAACACTAATATTAATTTTTTATAAAAAAAAATATCATATGTCATATTATTATTGAAAAATCATATCAATATTAATATGATAGATTAACTAAGTATTCTAAGAAAGATTTTTTCATCAACCACATCCTGATTCATATCTAGAATCTCTTGACTTCTTGTGATATTGACGCCTGGACTTTTCGTTCATACTACTGTGCTAGACTTGATTATCCAAGTCAATCATCCAATCCAAACATCAACCACATCTTGATTCTTGTATGGAATCTCTTGATTTCTTGTGATATTGACTCCTAGACTTTTCGTTTATATTACAGTTATAGACACGATCACCTAAGTTAATCATCCAATCCAAACCAACCACCTTTTTTTTTTTTTTGGAAACACAAACCAAGCCAAAACAAAAAATTGAATTTATTATGTACTCGAAAGTTGGAACAATGTCACCATAAAAAAAAAGTTTGAACATTGTCCACATCATTCAATTTACTATTTTACTTATTGCCATACTTCCACCCAAGAAATTACCATAGCCACCCGCTTGTTAGAAGCATCCATTACTCTAATCAAAGAGACATACGTATTTTATTTACACACCCTTTAATATACCAAAAATAATCCAATAATAAGCATAATTGGTAATTCTACTTAAAATCCAATCTCATTAGTAATTCTACTTGACAAGCACAATTGGTAATGTTAAATGTAAAATTTAAATGTAGTTTTTTATTTTTTAAAAAAATGAATCAAATGTTAAAAAGAATTTCTTTACTTATGTCCCAAAATTCAATAGGATAAAACATTGGATTTAGAAAATAATAAAAGTTAATTTAGGAATATCAACAAGACAATATATTTGTTCTTACACCATATTCCTCTTTTTTTTTTTTTTTTTTTTTTAGAATCCTAAAAAATTCTCTGACTCTTAATTGACAATGTGTTATTTTTCCGTCACTTTGTTTCGTTTTTATCAAAAATATTCTCTTACTTTAAAATAAACACTTAAAATACATCATGTAGGCCTATGAAAGGACAACAATAGTCTTGACAGTCACAAATTCCATTAGAATGATATAGCTGACTACAGGAGTAAAATGAAAATGTAATGAAAAATTAATTAAAATATAAAAAATCAAAATAAATAAATAGTAAATATAAAATTATAAAAAATGTAAGCCCTCGAATTTGATTTTACGAGTTTCCCAAGAATAGTCCCTAAGTAACCATTAGAGATTCTAAATGGTTCATGGAAGTGCCTAAGGATATATGGAACCCATAGAAATCGATTTCGACTCGATTGGAGACTAAACGGAAGGATAAAATAGTGAATGAAATCGAGTAAATATTTAAGGTGATAAGGGACTAAATTGAAGATAAGTTTTAATAATTGTGGTCAAAGTAAGATTAAGCTAAAAGCCAAGGGAGGAGACTAAAATTTTAGTAGGACGTGACCGTCATTTTTAGAATAGTTTGGGGAGGAAAATAGAAGCCAAAGACTTGGTTGACTCACAAAATCAACCAAGTCAATCGCGTGAAACCAGAAAGAAGAAGAGAAGAAGAAAGAAAGAAGAGAAGAAGAGAAAGAAGAAGAAGAAGAGAAGAAGAAGAAGAAGAAAAAGAAGAAGAAGAAGAAGGAGTAGCCACCATCGCCGACCAGCCGCCAAGCTCGACGACGCAGCTACGACCTCGCTGTACCTCGCCGCAGAACTGAGCAAACCGTGGCGAAACAGCATCGCGACGGCAGAAGCTGACCGAGCTCGTCGACTTGCAGACCAAAGTCGATCGCGCAAGATCGACGACGACGAGGAGGAGCTGATCGACGGTAGAAACGGTGCAGAAATCACGCGCAATCGCAGGTGCCAAGCTGAGCAGAACCAGACTTTACCGCGCGTGAACCAGTCCCGATCGGCGCGGAAGAAAACTGCGACGAGCTGCCGTCCGACCACCTGCAGAACCCGCGCGCGAGACCCAGCCGATCCACTCCATTTTCAGCTTCAACTGAGCTCAATTTCAGCTCGAAACCAGTGTAGCACGCGATCAAGCAGAACCAGAATAGATAAGGTAGATCGGGGAAGAAGAATGAGAGATCAGCCGAGAGAGAGAGAGATCGCGCGAGGGAGAGGAAGATCCAACCGAACCCAGTCCAAAACCACCCTCAAAACAGTCCTTAAACAAAGTCAAAGTGAAGAGAAATAGTGATTTCGTGAGGAAGATAAGGGGTGAGTTGTTTACTCTTGATGTTAATGATTTTATTGATGATTTAAGTTGATTCGAAATGGATGTTAATTTGATTTGTTTATTGGTTGATTTTGAGTAAAAATAAGTTGGAAAACAAGTGGATTTAAGTATATTGGGAGCTTAGAGAACTAAGAAAATGTCAAAGAGTTAGAGAGAAACTAAAACGCGCAATAAACTAGTTTAAAGGGCAATTTCATAAATTGACCCTTATGACATCCGTTGAGTATTTGGATGACCCTAATGAGTTTAATTAGGAGTATTGAAGCTATTAAAAGCGAAAGATTAAAATTAAAAATCAAAATGGAGAGTTGCACGTAAAAATGATCATATAGGGACGATTGTGTAATTTCGAGTTTTCAGAAGTGATGTAAACGTAAATTTACGTTTCCATATGTTATGTAGGTGATGAGGACGCTCGTGGATTGAGGCAAGAGGAGTAGGGGCTCTGCACGCGCCATTTTCAGTCATCAGTTTTGTGAGTGAGTTTTATTTAAAGATTTTAAGAATATTTCAAATTATCAAGTTTGATTTGATAAATTAATTGTTTACTTGAGCTTATTTTAAATGCATTGATATAAGCATGAATTTAGAGATTGAAATAATGCTATTTTGTGCTTTTGCACTTACCAAAGATATTTTAGTGCTTAATGGATTAAGAAAATGAGTTTTAGTGCTTATTGCACCCAGAAATCAGATTTTAGTACTTTACGCACTCAGAAAAGAGATTTGTGCTTTTGCACCAAAAAGTTAAAGTAGAAAAGGAAAAGTGTTTTCAAAACCAGAAAGTATCCCCTCAAGGATTTTCAGAGATTACAAACCAGTTTAGACCCGATCGGTCTATCCCACTTCAGTTGACACAGTCTTGGGGAGGGACAAGTCACTAACCAGGGGGATAAGTGTCAGAGTCTGTCTGTCGAGTCGTCATTACTGATGTGGGGTAGTGTTTCGTGAGCTATGGTTAGCGCTGAGAAATTCCGCACATGGCCACGAGATGTCTTAAAGCAGATGAGCTATGGTTAGCGCTGAGAAATTCCGCACATAGCCACGAGATGTCTCAGAATTGACGAGCTATGGTTAGCGCTGAGAAATTCCGCACATAGCCGTTAGATTCTAGAGACCCCAGATTTAGGGATACTATGGTAATTTTGAAAGATATCGGGAAACAGTTTTAAAAGGAAAAAAAAAAAAAACAGATTTGAGAGAAAAGAAATTTTATAATTTTTATTCAAGTTACTTATGATTTACAATTACAAGTTTTGAATTTAAAAGCAAGCCGTGTTTATATATGAATTCTTTGGTTTAAGTTGATGTTTAAAAGATTTAAGTTTGAAATGCTTTAGAAACAGAGAATAGTTTTCAAACGTTTTTAGAGGAGGAAATTTAGAAAATCAAATTTTCAAAGAAAAGAAATATTATCACTCACTGAGCTTCTAGCTCATTATTTTTCTGTTTTATATAAAAAACCTCCTCAGGTACTCTCAACAGGTAGCCTAGCAGTAGCATCACCTCCAGCGGGCGAGCCAGCGCGACACGACATCATTTGAGCAACCCATTTTGTTTCATCAATTATATTTTCATGTAAATATCTTTTAAAAGTGTATAAATGATTTGTAATTATTCACCCATAACTGTTCTTAAATTTCTTTTTATTTAAATGTGTTTTATTAAATTGTGTTTGGATTTTATTGAGTTGATTTGAAAATCAAATGCATGATTGAGGCCTACGGGCAACCAGAAGTTGGGTTGGTGATAAATTTTAGTCGAAGTATTGTTTTTTTGTAAACAAGTTTTTCGGGATCGTTAAAAATACAGCTGTTATGTTGCCGAAATTTTTAAGGAAAAATGAGTTTTCGAAAATGAATTTAAAATTAAAAAAATAAAAATTTTCCTACGCGTTTTCAGTTATTTTTTTTTTAAAAAAACCAACCCAACTATGTTTTAGAAAGTATCAAAGAGTTTAGGGTTCGCTCCACGGGTTTCACTTAACCCGACGAGTCGGGTCTGAGAGGGATCCGTTAGGGTGCCAGGCGTGATCTACCGGATCAGAGTTAGAGGTATCCGGGTCGGGTCGCGTAAAAAAAAACAAGATATTTTATTTATAAATAAATATCTATTTTGCTCTCCCTTCTACCTCTCTCTCTTTCTTTTTTTCCTCTTCTCTCTCTGTGGTTGGTCCTCTTCGCTCTCTACCTCCGACCGGTAGTGTAGTTGAGACCACTGGTCTTTAATGGTTCTTGCCACCACTTGACTCGTTAGACTCCTGCTGGGTCACTTATCAAACCCTTATCTACCAGTTCGTTACGGGTTTCGATATCTAGTCGAGTTTTGGGTTTGAGACCGAATGGATCTCTCAAGGTTGTTTGAACATCATCGGGCAATCGCAGTTCGAAGCGCGAGTACCCAATACAACATGAACGACGTCGTTTTAAACTGCAACCAGTTGCACAGCTTGCACAACCAGCTTGTCCTCATTGCACCAATGGTGGAGACATCATGGGAGACCCACTTAGGTCTACAATGGTGGACTCATGGGTCTCCAAAAGTGGAGACTATCTAGGTCTCTATCGCTGGAGACCTAGTTTTGGTCTCCACCATGGAGACCCAAAACCGATTCCACTGTCACTTTTTTTTTTTTTTTTCTATTTATTGGTTTTTTTTTTTTTTTTTTTGTTATTGATTGTTGTTAGATTTGTTTTTTTCTTTACGGTGTTTGGTGATGATTGTGGGAGATTGATGATACTGGACTTGATGACTGATGATCGTAGGAAATTGATGATGAGAAATCTAGTTTGACGTTGAAAGTTCATGGTTGGTGATTTTTTATTTTGTGTGAGGAATCAGGGTTTGAGATCCCGTTGATATCTATGTGAGAAATCTTTTTTTTTTTCACTTATATATATATATTTATATTTTAATATCAAATGATAATTTAGTCTATTTATTTTTAAATTTTAATATTAAATGATAAGAGTAAATTCGATAATTTAACTTTGGTTAATATTTCCATTAAAAAATTGATGGTTAGGGAGATTTTGATAAAAACAAAACTACGTGATGGAAAAACAATATTTTATCAAAAATCAGACGGTTTTTTAAGATTTTCCTTTTTTTTTTTTTCTTTTTGGGGGGGGGGGGGGGGGTGGGGGGGCGGGGCGGGGATGTGGTTTGAAATTGGATCGATGATATCTCTCAATCCCATCCTATCAAATTCATATCAAATTTGGTAGATCTAACTTCTAATAGAGAGTCTTAAACAAGTATTATATATGTGTATATAGTACGTCCTAACTTTTAAATTTTTAGGACCATTAATTTTGATTATTTATTGTATTTGCTCTTTTAAAAATATGTTTTTCTGCTATTCAATTCAAGTGTAATGAATGATTAAAATTAATGGTCCTAACAATTTAAAAATTAAGACGCACTGACTATTATAAGCTATAATAATAATAATAATAATAATTCTCCAATCATGATGACGTCCTTAAATTTTTATATCGTCCTATATATAAAATTTTATTATGTTGTATAGTTTTCGACATAGGAAAGAACTTGTTGTAAATATTGTTTCAAAATTGATGTTTCGAACACAAAGTATACAATTCATACTGATGCATTATATTTATACTATATTTTATGTGTGCGTGAAGAGAAAAGTTAGCTCAGTCTGTTATAAAAGTTTTCTTACAACTGCCCAAAGAGACTTCCGGGCAAAGCAAAAGGACAAGCAAGGTAGACCCAGTAGCTGCCTTGTAAAAGTAAACTGAATTGGCTTCTATTCATGGACCTGAAGTCCCGTTGTCTCGGTATTAAAATCTCTCAATTCAAAATTTGGAATTTAGTGGCTGTAATGAGACTTCCGAAGTCTTATTCATTATGTCGGTATTAAAGTCTTTGTGTCTCCATTACATTTCAGATTCTCTCTCTCACCCACACGTATATATATGTATATATATAATTCTCCAACCAGGTTGTTTTTTAATTTTTATTTTATGACCATAAATTATAACTATTTATTTTTAATGGAATCCACCATAATGATAAGACTCACAAAAAATATGTTAATTCATGATGACCAAGATTTATTTAAGGGAGGTATTATGCGCTCTCTTGGTGTGTGCACAATTATGAAAGCGGAGTTGAAGACGATTTGAAAAGACTTTATTGTTGTTTGAGATTTACTCTATACTACAGTCTTAGTAGAATCAGATAATAAGGAGACCACTGATTTTATTTTTCATTCCAATCCTACTCCCATTTGCGACTATTCGTAATTTTGGACATTTAGAATATCATAAGGAATGATTGACATGTTAAAATCCTTTTTGTGCTTCAAGATACAAATAATGCTACTAATTGGTTGGCAAAAAGGACTCTTGGAATATCAATCTCATATGTCTATGTTGAATGCTCTCTCATAATTAGATTATTTTCTCAGTTCTAATCGTTAGAGAGCTCAGACTCTCTTTTAGTTTTTTTTTTTTCTCCTTTGGCCTTTTACGCCGTTTTTGTATATATATATATTTAATTCTAATTAATGCTTCTGAAATAAAAATTTTAAGACGCTCGTATCATAGAACCCCTCTCTCTATATTATATATATTATTTTAATTAATGCTTATGAAATAAAAATTTTAAGACACTCTTATCATAGAACCCCTCTCTCTATATTATATATATATATATAAAGAAAAAAAATATATATATATATAAAGAAAAAAAATAAAACGAAGAAAGAAACTTTGGTATAGATGTCAGTATTCATCAATGAAATGTGTCCCCACAAAAGACACAAAAGACACGGGAAATTTCCAACTTGTCATTTATAGAGATGTTACCATAAAGTCAGACAAATACATCAAATTATTATAAAATCGTATTTTGATTTGAATCTGGATGTAGCTCTCATTGGCGGTTCGGTTGAATTTTTTTTCCACACATTGAGGATATCGGTTTTTAAGACTATTTATAATCTTTTCATTTGGTCATAGAAGAGATAAAAGAAAAAAAAAATAGTGTTTTTTTTTTTTTTTCTTTGTGCAGTTAATGAAGAATGAAGAGAAGAAAAAATAATAATTTTTTTAGTACTTTGTGTATTATGCAGAAAAGATAGATATATATATATATATATATAAATGTAATTACACAACACCCCATTGAGATTTGTCTAAAAACAAGCGGAATCATATTTACCTTTTTATTATACCAAATTCATATTCTATTAGTCAAATTCTATTAAGGTTAATCAACTTAAATGTAATTTCATCTTTTATATTTTTATATTTAAAATTATAAATAATAAATAATTAGAAAAAAGAGATCCCCATCGTCCATCATGTGATGGACAATGAAGATTAATTGAAAAATAAAATTTAATATTTATATTTTAAAAAAAAAATCAAAAGTTGAAAAAACAATAAAACAAAAAAATATAAAAATAAAAACAAAAAAAATTGTATACAACTCTAGTGATCAAGTGAATATCCACCTCCACCGCCCAAACTCCCTCAAAAACCCTCACCTTCACCTCCTATGTGTCGACACCTCCCCGCATTCCTTCTCCACCTCACCTTCAGACAACACTATCTTCCGGTCGACCAACCTATTTTAATATTAATTGGAGAGATAAAAGATGATGTAATGATGAAGAAAGATGAGAGAGAATACATTTATATAGTGTAAAATTAAGTTGTATACAAAAATGTGAATAGATTTAAGTCATTGAAACCATCATCTTCCAATGGTCAGTAAATTATGTCAAAATTTATATCCATCGATCCTATCTTATATATATATATATATATGATGTATTCTAAGATGCAACTGGTGTATGCAAACACTTGATAAAAAAAATACGTGTTTGCATTTTAAAATGTGTGATTATAATTTATTATATATGATTATAACTAAGATTATGTTTACTGATTGTGATCAATGTGATCATATTTACTAATTAAAATAATATATTTAATTGTACTTATATATAATAAATTATAATCACATTTTTTTTAAATGCAATCTCATATTTTTTTTGTTTAAGTGTATGCATACATTCGGCGCACACAACGCAACCCCTATATATATGTATGTGTATGTATATATATATGAGATCTCGTTGGAAACACTTGGGGTATGCATACACTTTACAAAAATAACATGTTATTGCATTTTAAAATATATGATTGTAATTTATTATATGTGATTATAACTAAATATATGTTATTATAATCAATAAATATAATCACATTTATTGATTGTAATTATATATGTTTAGTTATAATCATATACAATAAATCACATACAATAAATTATAATAACATATTTTAAAATATAATCAAGTATTTTTTTATTAAGTATATACATATTTCATATATATATTAGAATGTGTTTATACGATGATTAATTTGGATAATTGAGTCTTGAACAGTAGTATAAATGAAAAGCTTAGGCGTCAATATCACAATAAGTCTTTTGTGGGGGACACATTTCATTAATGAATACTTCGAATGTAAATATCTAGAGCAAAGTTTCTTTGTTTTTTCGTTCTTTCGTATATAGCTGGGCAGGTGGGGGTGGCGCAGCATGCCACCTCACCTGAGAGTAAAACCGTTTATCGAATTGATTTGACTAAAAACTTTAAAACACCAATTAAAATCAAATGAAATTGAGTTTGGACAACTCACTAATTTTGCACTGCTGAACATATCTAAACATCTCTAGTTATTCTATGGGTTTGATTACCTTACCTAACTATTAATTTTATTCATAAATTATAGTCATTAGACTTTTACAATCAATTCAAAGATTACAATTTATTAGTAAGATTAGTGGTTGAATAAATTAGCTAAACCCTTATTCTATTTTATTCTCTGCTGACCCAAAATCACTTTCCAAGAAGCATTCATTTATCTTAAAATTTTAGTTGGCAGTGCACATTGAAGGAATGAATTATCTTTTCTTCCAAAGACTTATGAATCCCTTGTAACCATCCAAAACTATCTACCTTTCTTAATTAATTAAGACATCAACATATGGATACAAGTCCACTTAGGTATCTCACGTGGAACGGTGGGAGCCACAAGTTTTTCTAGCAACAAACAGTGAAACGATAACATATTAATTGTCATTTGACTACTTAGCCTAAATTAAAAGTATAAATTATAAATAACACATTCTCTTATAATTTATATTCAAGAGTCATTATTCTTATTTAAATAAATTTAAGAGTTGGTATATAATTTGAATCCATAATTTCATTGATATGGGTGTGAAAAGCGTAACATGTACAACATGCTGCCTTCATTGATTTTTAACTTTAATTTTTAATTTGTTTTATTTATGTAATACTAGGAAATTAGGCACTAATGATTTGTTTACTTGAGAGATTAGAGAACACGAATGAAGAATGTATATAATTGTTAATATTTATTTGCTCTAAATTAATCCATAATGAGAATGAAATTATAGATCTCAAATAAATTTGAAGTTGTGGAATGAGATTGTCATTTCCTCCGCTTTTCTTAGGATTTTTAATCTCATTAATTTTCACAATCTTAAAAATCGCTTTTACCCTTATTTAAAAAAAAAAAAAAAAAAAAAAAAAGATAAATTTGGGATCATTATTGTGGGGCTATCGTTCTTGAAAAAATTTCTTTGAATGTTGGACATTAAAATTGTTTTCTGTTGAATAAATTTGAGTCAGTATTATGGTTTTTTTTTAACCTTTTTTCACATTAGATTTGCACTTGTGACAAACAAAATGAAACCAATTGAGAAAGATAGCAATTGATTGATTTGTTAGGTTAATCCATGATCAAGTGCACTGCTGTATTTTAATCCATAATCAAAAACCAAAAATAATTCATGATATGATACAATAACAAATAACAATTTTTAGATTTTTTTAAATATTATAATAAGCATAATATTATTATAACAAAACTACATATTTATTGAAGGTAGAAAGTTACATTGTTTTTTTTTAAAAAAAAAAATTATAGAGTACATAATTTTAATCAAGTGCATTTTTATAACTTATAATTAATCATTTTTGATTCAAAATCAAAATAAACACCTCAATGAAAATACTTCTAATTCTGACTATGGTTTCTATAATTAAAGTAAATAACTTATTCTGATTTAAAAATGTCATTCCAATTGTAGACCAATTTGACTTTAGATTATTCCAATTCTAGACTATTTTGATTACTTGCAAGTAAATGCATCCTAAGTTACAATACAACTTCATTGACATTATTAAGCCGCCTATATATATTAGAAGAAACAAACTTTTTTAGAAAATGGAAAAAGCTAGTGGATTATCAAAAAAGAAGTCTATATGTGCAAACAATATATATATTCCTTATACTGTTATTTATAAGCAGAATAACCCTCTTTATAAAAAACGAACTGCTTTCGGTTATTAGGGGTGGGGTTAAGCGTTCCCAAATCTGACCCGAAAGACATTATTTGTCTCAAAAAATATTTGAAAAATATCTATAGAAGTCTATATTAAATAGAACCCTAAATTGAGTTTCAAATTGTGGTATTTTTTTAATCCTTTGGTCGTGAACTATATTAAATAGACCCCTAAATTGAGTTTCAAATTGTGTTATTTTTTAATCCTTTGTTCGTGAACATGAATCGGGCAACAAAAGTCCCTTTAAGTACTTCCATACTAACTGAAAAGTTCATTTTGTTTTGGTATCCCATGAAAAATTAAAATTATTATTTTAATATTTTCTTTTCTTCTTTTTTTTTTTTTTTTTTGAGAATATTATTTTAGTATCTTCATTTGTGAACTTATATTGTATTTTATTTTCAGGCAGTGATAAACCTTTTTTTTTTTTTAAGAACGACAGTGACACATCTTTGACTTTTAGTATAAGTATCTTTACGACTTTGCAGTTCCCACTTGCTCTTACAAACCTATTTCACTTGTTGTCTCCGGCTAAGTCTAAGTCAACGTATATCAATTCATATTTTGTTTTAGTGCTAGACCAAAAATTATTCACATAAAGTCAACAATACATTGTATTTTCTTTTATGGTAGCGATCATCTTTTGCCATAAATATCTTTACAACGTTACGGTGAGTATCACTGGCTCTTACAAAACTATTTGCCATGCTGAACCTGAACCTTAGGCACCCAAACTTTTTCTATCTTCCTCTTTTCCTTCTTTTCTTTCATGTGAGAGTCCTATCGAAAGCTGCCGGCAACAAAGCAGATACAAGTAGTATACAAATGATGTCCACAGTCCATATTGGAGCTGTTTTGGATGTAGACTCACCTGAGGGCGCAGTAGCAGAAAAGTGCATTTCTATGGCAGTCTCAGAATTCTATGCCATGCACCCTGATCACCAAACCAGGCTTGTTTTACACACAAGAAGTTCAAAGGATCTTGCTAGCACGGCTGCAGCAGGTAATATATATAGAACGTTCTCTCTCCTATTTAATTCAAATGTAATTAATACTAATAATAGTGATATTAATAATTTAAAAGTTAAGACGCATTAACTATATATATGTATAGAACTTTTATGGTCAGTACGTCATATATATGGTCAGTGCGTCATAGCTTTTAAATTATTAAGACTATTAATCTCAGTCATTCATTGTATTTTCCTCTTAAAAATGTTTCTCTCTCATATTTAATTCAAATGCATATATGATCAGTGCGTCCTAACTTTTAAATTGTTAGGACCACTAATCTCAATTATTCATTGTATTCTCTTTCCTATTTAATTCAAATGCAATGAATGATTTAGATTAGTAGTTCTAATAATTTAAAAGTTAAGACGCATTGATTATAAAAGTTATGTGTATGTGTGTGTATATATGCATGTATGTATGTATATAATTGCTGCTTTTATCAATTAGAGATATATTATTAAGGATGCCTTCATTTCGTGATGAGAGAGACGAAGGGTAGTTTGGTATGATGTAGCACTGGGTTGAAGCTTTGTTGTTAAAACTTTTACATAGGTTGGAGTGGATTTATAAAATAATATCTTAAATAAACGTAAAAATAAAGTGACATTATCTATGATTAAATGATTATATTTTGTTATATAGCATCATGGGTTATAACAAATTTGAAATATGTAACTTCTATCGGGATAATTTTGGAAGTGATTATATTATGTGAAATCCAATGTTGTCATATTTAGTGGAAGGTAAAAATTTTCATTTTTCTTTCGTTGAGTCTTTTTCAGTAATAAAAAAAAAATTTTAAAAAATAATCCTTAATATGGCACTTTTCGTTTTAAAACTTAAAACACAAGCCTATCTTGTGATGGGTAGATACTGTAACGAAACGTTTTTTTTTCTTTTTTTTTTAGAGATAAGGGGAGGGTATTAGAAGGATATTTACAACTACCAAGACTCTTTGATAAGGAGTCTAAGGTACGACCCAAAACCCAACACTATTTTTAACTTTATTCTCTAATGAACAGGAGAGAGGGATATACACTTAAATGGGAAGACTGCCCTCCCACCGGAGGGATTTATGCATAGGTTACCCACACATAGGTAGATTAAAGTGAAATTGCCTGCTTTTGTGAACACTACTACTTGAACCTGGTATTATTTAGAAACAACTAAGTGGAATTGACCAACACGTCAATTAACTTGTGAATAAAATATTTTTTATTTTTGAGTGAACACTTAGACGACATGAAAGGAGAAGTTAAACTAAATAATAATATATTTTGATTCCTTACATTGAATAGAAACACAACTAATTAAGAGCCATATATATATATATATATATATATAAGAATAATCCTAAAAAACTCATTATAATTTGTAAAAACGTTAATTTTACTACCTATGATTTCATTTTTATCTAAAATCTCCTCTGACATTAATAAAAACACTCAAAATAACCTTAAAGGTGTGTGAAATGACGAAAATACCTCTGATAATCACAAATTAAGGACGAAGTCATAAGAGGTAAAATGATCTTTTTTTGTTAATTTTTTAACATTAGAGGAGATTTTCGATAAAAATAAAACTATAATGATAAAATAGATATTTTTACAAACTACAATGAGTTTTTTGGGATTATCCCATATACATATAATGATTTTACTATCAGTACTTTTTAACTTTAAAAAGTTAGGACGAATCAATCAAATTCACCTACTACATTTGAATTAAATAGGAGAGACACTTTGTTTTATGAGAGAAAATACAATGGATGAATTTGATTAATTTATTCTAATTTTTTAAAGTTAGAAAATACTGATAATAAAATCACTATATATATATATATTATTCTAGAATTGAAAATAATAGCCACTCGTTTCCCCATAATGATAGAACCCATTAAAAATATGTGATTATAATTAATGATCATGAAATAAATAAATATGTATATATTTTTATTTTATGGTAATGGCATCCTGAAATTTTTATTTAACGACTAATAAATAGAACCACAAATTTTTTGTGGGCATCATTATTATGGTGGGATCCATTGAAAGTAAACTGTTGTAATTTGTTGTCTTGAAATAAAAATGTAAGGACGTCTTGATTGGAGAATTATATATATATATATATATAAACCATAAATTATGTAATATATTATCATTTTAATCAATAATGAACTAATCAAGAGTCAGTTCATGTTGGTTTTAGTTAATTGTCTCAATTTTTTTTAATATATTAAACAAACAATATTTTTTCCTATATTTTTGGAATAATTAGTTTGATTTCTTTATCTTTTCCCTATCTATGCATAAGCCTCATG
This sequence comes from Nephelium lappaceum, assembly GCA_021234005.1. Classification (NCBI taxonomy): domain Eukaryota; kingdom Viridiplantae; phylum Streptophyta; class Magnoliopsida; order Sapindales; family Sapindaceae; genus Nephelium; species Nephelium lappaceum. Next base: position 14,525,650 of record CM038000.1, on the reverse strand, counting down.
TGTGTATATATATATATATATATATATGAATAGGGATAGTATCGGCAGGCCATAAAAATTACATAATTTTTTACACAAGTTGTTAGAATGAATTGAATGATTGAAATGCATTCATAACTTTAATTACATTTACATATATACATATCAAATAAATGTGTTTTCTCTTCTTTCTCTTCTTTAATATATTATCCTTTCTCCATTAATAATTAAAAAGTTAATTTCATTCACATCGGCAGCCCTTCTCTCCCATGTTTTTGTTGTTCACATCATATTATTTAGCATGCATTTCTCTCACATATTATAAAGTCACTTTTCTCTCATTAAAACTTTTACATGTACGTAGTTTGTTATTGTCATAAAATTGTTTTAATATTGCTTTAAAAAAACTAAAATGCTATTTATTTTAATTATAAGATGCATTCAATTTATTAGAAGCAACAATGTTAGCACATGCATTTTCAACTTATTTTTGAGGAATGATTTGGGTACAACCTATTTTCACTTTCCAAGTAATTAAAGAAAGGGTTTTAAGGGAAAAAAAAAAAGAACAAAAGAGTTAAAATAATCAAATAAATAAGAATAACTATTTTTAAATGAATAATAAACATTGAAACTTTAGCAGAAAGATAGAAATGGTGTTTTTGTATTTTGATGATTTTACTTTATTTGAGCTAATAAAAAGTTAAAAATAAAAAAATTAACAGGGAATAAAGAGAAAAACTAATTAATTGGTTGATTGTTTTATTAATAATGAAAGAGAAAAGAGAATGTATTAAAGAACCGAGAAAAAAGAAAATATATATATTTGAGATTTATAAATGTGTATATAATTAAGGATATGAGTACACCTTAACCATTCATTTCATTCAAATCCAAATTATATCAACAATTTGTGTACGAAATTGTATAATTTTTAGGGGCTTCGATCCTACTACATATATATATAGTCAGCTGTGAATTATTTAATATATTATTTTTTTAATAAATAATGAACTAATTAAGATCTAATTCATCTTAGTTTGAGTTAATTCTCATAATTTTTCATAATGAATTAAACAAACAATAATATTTCCTAATTTTTTGGAATAATTAGCCTGATTTCTTTATCTTTTCCCTATCCACACATTAGTCTCAAATATATATATATATATATATATATATATAGAAAATCATCTCTTGGATTAAAAGAAAACTAGTTATGTAGAAAATCATCCATTGGTTGACTAGTTATGTAGAAAATCATCCATTGGTTGACTTTGTACATTTTTTTATGTTTTCGATTAACATGAGAGAAAAAACTAGCTGTCAAGAAGATTATATTGGATTTCTATTAAAAAAAAAAAAAAAAAAAAAAAACTTCTCTACAAAATTTCATTGTTGATTTTTCAACCAAAAAAAAAAAAAAAAAATCATTGTTGATTTTATTGTTGAGTATCCAACCAATTTTTTATTCAAAATTTCAGAAGTTGAGGTACTTTGACTAGACTTCCATTTCTTATTAATAATTCTTCCTAAATTTTTGGAAGACTTAAGTCTGATTTTTTTATCTTTTCCCTATCCATGCATAAGTCTCATTTTCATTATATTTTATTATTAATAATTTATTAACAATTTTTTTTTTTTTGGTGTTTCGACAACCTTGGAATGCATGCAGTTGTGGATTTACTAAAAAATGTTGAAGTGCATGCCATTTTAGGACCACAAATTTCAGATGCAGCACCACTTGTAGTAGAGCTAGGTGAAAAAGCTCATGTGCCAGTTATCTCATTTTTTCCAACAGGCCCTACTCTCAAAAGCCCTTATTTTATCCAAGCATCTCAAGACAACTCTTATCAGATCAAAGCTATTGCTACCACATTACAAAGGTTTGGGTGGCATGAAGTTGTATTTGTGTATGAAGACACGATTTATGGTAATGGGATGATATCTTCTTTAGTCAATGCCTTGCATGAGCATGACATTCGAGTAGCACACATGAGTGCAATCCCTTCTTCTGCTGAATATTCTCAAATTTCAAAAGAGGTGAACTTGTTGATGATGAGAAAAAATAGGGTTTTCATAGTGCACATGATGACTTCTTCCCTCAGGTCTCGTTTATTTGCACTTGCAAATATGGTAGGAATGATGAGTGAGGGCAACATATGGCTCATGACAGCAACGTCATCCAATTCACTAGATGTTATGGACTCTAAGATCATTGATTCAGTGGAAGGTGTTTGGGGGACAAGATCTTATGTACCCAAATCGAAGGATCTTAAAAGTTTTAACATTAGGTGGAAGAGAAATCTCCATTTGATGGATCTAAACATTTTTGGTTTGTGGGCATATGATTCGATTTGGGCACTAGCCATAGCAGTAGACAGGCTTGGTGTCACAAATTTAGCAAACACAGCTACTTCAAGAATTGGTCCAAGGCTTGTACAAGAAATCTTGAATGTCAAATTCAAAGGCTTGAGTGGAGACTTTCAATTGACTAATGGGCAGCTGCAAAGTGAAGCCTTTAAAATATTCAATGTGATTGGAAAAAAAGAGAGAGTGGTCGGATATTGGAGTCCTAACAAAACAATATTTCGAAGATCATTACAATCAAGAAAAGGCCTAAAAAGCTCAAGTACTTCTAGCTATGAGTTGAGGAAAATCATACGAGCAGGAGGCTCAACGACAATAGGCCCTAAAGATTCAGCTATGCCCAAGTCCTTAAGGATAGGGATTCCAGTGAAGAATGGGTTCAAAGAATTTGTTAATAATAAAAAGAATCATCATACAAATGAGACAACTTGCTATGGATTCTCCGTAGATGTTTTTCGTGCTGCACTAAAGGAATTGGAGTTCAATAATATTTCTTATCAGTTTTTACCTTTTGAGAATGAGAAGGGAGAAATGAATAGGACTTACGATGATCTAATCAATCAAATTAAAAAAAGGTTAGGTCACCTCCTTTGAAATTATGTATTTCTTGAAAAAAAAAAATAATAACTTTCCCCTATGTCAAATTGAAATATAACTCTGTCTTGAAATTTGAAAAAATGTCATGAATTTTAACTACAAATTATTATTATTATTATTCCTTGAGATACCATTTAATGGTGCACATGATTTAAACCTGATCATCGTCAGTCAAGATGAGCGTCTTTTATCATTATACCACATTGGATGGTAGTTTTTTACTACAAATTATTAAAAACTTTCTTTGACGTTATCTATAATTTAATAAATTAAATAACAATTTCTGTTTGTATTTCTACTAAACATTGAAAGAATTAGAAGATATTTAACTTTTTACTAATATATTAATTTTTTTCTTTCAATAAGATGATAATTGTTCTTGTGTAATATATGTACAAATATAATTTACACAAAATATGTAAGAGTTAATTTTTCTTTTTCTTTCTGTCCATTTATCTAGAACTATGACATTGTGGTGGGCGATACAACAATTGTGGCTAATCGAACATATCATGTTGATTTCACATTGCCATACTCGGAGTCAGGTGTGACCATGCTTGTAGCGGTTAAACATGGCAAACACAGGAACATGTGGACTTTCCTACAACCTTGGAGTTGGGATCTATGGTTAGCTGTCGTTACATCTTTCATCTTCATGGGGCTTGTCATACGGATTATGGAGCACCAAACTGCAAACACAGCATTTGCAGGCCCGCCTAATCGACAGCTTGGCATGATCTTATGGTGGCCTTTTGCTGCTCTAGCCATTCCTCATAGTAATTCTCTTACCTATCCTCATATTGAAAATTTCTTGTCCAATTAACAACTTAGCATGTAAAATTACTTTTAATTATATATATGTCCTGTAATACAACTAGAGTATCGATACATTTGACAAAAAAAAAAAAAAATGATTATATTCTAAAATTACTGATAATAATTTATTATATATTTATTATATATATATAGATAACATATTTTAAAACACAAAATATCCTAAGATACTTGTAAGTTCATAACATGAATTAAAACTAAACACAAACTAACCTGGCAATAGGATGAAAGCATAAGCCATACATTAGGTGTGCCGGTAGTGTTGCTTGCTGAAGGTAGTGAAGGAGGTGCCATTGCTAGTGGTGGATGAACAACAACAAAGATTCACAGCAAGTAATCTTGAATGAAAAATTATCATTCATTTCTCAAAACAAAAGTCAAGAAGCTATTCAATTATACACAAAGTTAAGAAGTCAGGTTTTTTTTTTTTTTTTTTTCTTGGTTCAAGGATTAAGAAGCCAGTAGTTATCTAACCAACCAACTATTCTACTCTCTGCTACTGCCATCTAGTACTCTAGACTGCTGCCACCCTGTTAGTTTTACTAACGTCTAATAATCCTTTCCAGCCTGTATACAAAATGGAATAAATATATAACATGTTAACATATAAGGTAACACATATCATGCTACCATATAAGCTAACATGCTTTCCAGTGGAGATTTTGGTGGAGTTGGTAAGGTCTACATTAGACAGGAGAGAGGGAGAGTGATAAGGTCCCACTTTATTTAAAGGTCTAGAAGATAGAATTCAAAATGGGCCAACCCTGTATATATGGATAACCGCAAAGACTCCTCCATATTAGTCAAAACATTAACCCAGCCTATTATAACTTATAAGTGTAAACGTCAATTATATAAGACTTACACAAGGACATAATACAAAATCATACTACTGGATTTGGATACAATGTGCATTTACAAAATTAATCGCACATCAAATGTACCAATACAAATACTGCAGAATATTTGAAATTGACCAAATATAAATCTAGATCCAGATAGGGATAAGTCTGTTAATCCACACTTATAGGAAATGCAGACACAAGGACTTAAAATTTTTTTGTATGTTTAATTAATAATTTCCAATTGTACTGTCTCAATATTAATCATGCATGGTTTCTTTTGCTGGTCACAGGAGAACTAGTGGTTAACGACTGGTCTAGGTTTGTGCTGGTTATATGGATAGGTTTTGCAGTTATCTTAATGCACATTTACACAGCAAGCTTGTCTTCTGTGTTGACAATAGATCAGTTGCAGCCCACATTTGACAGTGTTAACAAGATCAGAAATAAACAATACAAAGTTGGATACCAAAATAATTCCTTTGTAAAAGGATTTTTGATGCAACAGTTCAACTTCACTGAGTCTCAGCTCGTGCCATATGTCACCGTCAAAGAATATCACAAGGCCTTGACTCGAGGACATCAAAATGGGGGTGTTGCTGCCATCTTTGATGAAATTCCTTACGTCAGAGTCTTCCTTGCTAACTATGGTTCTAAGTACATGATGACTGGAAAAATATACAGAAATGCTGGATTTGGCTTTGTAGGTTCATCGCTCTTTATGAAATAATTTTCTTCTAATTTAATATTGTATAATATTTTTACTTGTCTTTATAAGAGCATTTTTTTTTTTAAGCTGACAGTACAAAACGATTCAAAGGTGGTTTTACCTACTGAGATCAAACATGTTTATTATAAGCTTAGTACTTCGGTTATTTTGGAAAAATATTTTCAAGTTTAAGCTTCTAGGTAGTGTATTTATGAGGTGTCTAGATTTAAGCCTCCTTCAAATGCATTCTAGACTTGACGAGTTTCAGTATCATGTTCCTCAACCCAAAAGCTAAATACTCAGTACTTTAACATTGTTTGCATTCACTCTTCAGGCTTTTCCAAAAGATTCCCCTCTAGTCTCTAATTTTTCAAGAGCAATCTTAAAAATTAGAGAGAAAAGTAAAATAATGGATGACATTGAAAAGAAGTACTTTGGACGGACAATTACATCTCTAGGAGTAGATCCCCAAGTCTCCCCAGATGGTCCTAGAAAACTCCATGCCTCTAGTCTCGCAGGCCTCTTCATCATGGTGGGAAGTGCTACATTGTTCGCTCTATTCATCTCGAAAAGACACATTTGGAGCAATCCTATTAAATTGGCAAAACAAAGGTACTTCTCATCTCAGCCTTCAAATGGTACTCAATTAGTGGCACAGTCGACAACTCATGTAGATTCTGTTGTTAATACACATGAGGTGGAAGATTCGGTTGGCAACTCTGAGAGCATTCCCCGTACATATTAGAGACAACATAGAATAAGATAATGAAGTGAACATCCAGGTTCACTCTTCATGATTTGTCTAATACGTATCAAAATTATATTTCAATAAGACTATTGTTATTGAAGTTGTCAATTTCGTTTAATAAATTATAATGTGTCTGGATGGTCTTTAATCAAAATTTTAGGACTATTAATTATTACCATTCATTTTTAATAGGCCGCACAATAGTGATAAGACCTGCTAAAAATGAATGGTGTTAGTGGTCTTGTAAAACTTTTTTAGGACAGCCCTTAGTATAGCATCCCAAAAGTAAATATATTTACAATGTATATGTGCACATTCTCATGCTTTTATCTATCTATATATACACATATTCATACTTTATGTTATAATGTGTTGTACAAGTTGCTTCTACCATATTTGCAAGAAAATTATGAACTTACTGCTGTTTTGTTTCTAGAGTAAAGCTATCACTCTAATTTGTTTACAATCTTTGTAACATGATTCATTTGGTGAGTATTAGTTGTGTATTGCATTATTTTTATGATTTGAAAACATCAAACTTTACAAACCCAAAGTTGTTGATTTTCAATAAGACTTCATGAAAAGGTGTGTATTTCGTGAAATCTTACAATATTATTCTGAATTTTTTATGAATTTCATTTCATTTTGTACAATCTTACAGTATTACACAAAATCTGTGTGCGTTTGATGGAATCTTTTACTTCATGAAATATTTCCTTCATTGCGTGAAAGTTTTACAATTATTAAGTAAAATTATGATCTTTCACTATGTGAATTTTTTTTTTAAATCATTTTATTGTGACCAATTTTAAATACTTGCAAGGACATAAATCTATTAGAGTAAGATAGACAAGCACATAGTCTGATAGTCGAACCAACAAAGTTAGATGAAAAATTTATCTATTTCTAAATTTAATCTCATCACAACCAGTTAACAATAATTGATTAATTAAAACTAAAATTAAACTAAGCGAATAACAAATTCCACAAATAAAGTTGAAAACAATGAAATTACAAATACTAATTTATCACAATAAACCATAGTTTAACTAAATAATTTTTTAATAATTTATTAATTCCTCAAATTATAGAGAGACAATTAAAAATCAAATTATTGTCATCCTATAATTTTAATAATAAACCTATTTATCAAAATTTTAAGTTGGTTCTTCTTCTCTTAAAAATATAATTCCTACACATTCTTAGTATTCAAAAATAATTGAAAACAAAGAATCAAAGGTAATATAATTAACATTACAAAACTAAGCATTGATTCATTAAATATATATACATGACTATCAATAAAACATGATATTAAAGATGCAAGAATTTATATTTAATTATTGATTGCAGCAAAAAAAAAAAAAAAAAAAAAAAAAAAAAAAAAACCAGAAAGGTTAAAGAACTAACCTTTGGCAATTAATAAAAACATCATAAAATTATTCTATTAAACAAGGTTCCAACCGCCACAATACAAATAAAATTATGCTCAAACAATGAGAAGAATAGTATTTCAACAACTGCCTATGCTTCATTTCTGTCAATCTTTAACCTTCAATTGCAGTAAATTTTATGATGTTTTGACTAACCACCTGTTCATCCTCTCTATTCTCACTATCTACTAGTCCTTTCTTGTCAAATTTAGGTGGACATTTTCTAGGGTTTAAAACACAATCTTCTAAATCAAACGCACGTATTGCTGATAGAACTTGAAGCTTCCAAAAATTGTAATTTTTTTTATCCAATTTAATGGGAAGTTTGAAATAGAGATTCAAAGAAAGAAGAGAAACCTGTGATTTAGACTGCGACGACGTCTGTGGCTCCTTCGTGCTGTTTCCAGTGAAGCTCATGTCATCATCATATGACTCTGTTGTCGCCATTGTTATGACTACAAGTCGAATGGCTTTGATACCATTTGAATTTTTAACAAGAAATGATAAAGAACAAAAAAACTGTTGAAGCTCTCGAAGCCATTAAAGAGAACCTTGAACGCTCACACATTGTTGAAGAAAATGAAATCTGGTAATCACATGAAACGCACACACCGTTCAGCTTATATCCTTGAACGCAGAGTTTACTAATTCCTAACGACTGTCAAGGTGGCACTTGATGATTGGCTGAAAACAAACTTAACATGTGACACTCACATGCTCATTAGCCAGCTTCTTACATACACCCCAGTGCTTATTATATACACCCCAGTAGTGTTGTTAACATAGCCTCGCATCTTCTATAGCCCAAGAATCATTAAAAATATGAGAATTATAAGTCATTATTTTGCTTCTGAAATTGTGTCCACTTAAAGTGTATATTTTACCTTGAAGAGGATGGAATCTAAATATCCTTGTGAGACACAAAGCTGTAGATAATATTCTTTACAATGCATTAAGAATCTCATCAATTTAAAAAGGGAATCAATACAAATACAAGAATATCAACGTGGCACTAAAATGTGAAAATAAAGCTAACACAAATACAAGAATATCTATGAAATGTATGGATAATGAAGCAATTTCCAGTCATTATAACGCCCCCAAACCTAGATTTTTGTTAGTCCTCAAGCAATATTAAAACTAAAATCAAATTAAATAAAAATCCCAAATAAGCCATTTTCACAAATTATCTTAATAGCATTTTATATATTCAAAAGTCTTTAAACCTTTAAGTAATCTCTAGTGAACGGGTTGCAGTCTTGTAAGGGTTTATATTAACGCCATAGTGCAAGATTCAAAGATGAACAACACAAAAAATAAATAAAACAATAATATTAAAAAAAAAAACAAGAAAAATCTAATATATTGACTTGAACGAATAATTCTCAAGCATTAAACTTCAACTTCTTACATTAAATTGGTAACAACGTCAAATCAAGTGCCATTTAGCATCTAAAATTTTGAAAAATATCAACCTTTAATGGAAAAAAATACACATCCAGATCAGTATACTCATGCAAATTTGTCCATGCTCAAAGTTACGTCAACCAAATCATCTTCATTCAACAAGTCAACAAAACCCCAAAAATCTTACAAAGGATATTAGCGACAATAACACTCAGAAAGAAATAAATACATATTATTAATTTGGTGTCATGCACTAATATATAAAAGAGTGAACATAAAATAGTGAGAATAATGATCATTTTGCACACTCTCACCCAAATGATGGAAAATTGGTAGATGGGCTCAAGTTCGAGACTCGAGCCTCGAAAATTGGAAGAAAGATATGGGAGGGCCATTGGATTGGACTTGTTCATTTCAGCGGACTATGGATTTCTCTCAGAGCAGCGATGTTGACACCCCTAAAACACTGTATGTGCACTCCTTTTCACATGTTCACCTCATTAATTTTTTTAAAATATTAAAAATTTGTAATCACGTCTCATAAATTATTAATACATCATTTTATTATTCCTAATCTCCACTACCAACATCATTATTCTCCCCATCAAAATGCTCAATTTTTTTATGAAAAATGAAAAAAAATCTTTATCAACAACACAAACCCGTAACAACACAAACTATTTCTTATTCGTCATCACAAAATGCGCGGCCGCTTCATTTTCTTCCATTGTTGATGCCTTTGAGACACAGACTGGAAAAAGCTATTGGTTTCATTGATAGATGTGAGTTCGCCGGGGACAAATTTCAATACAAATTCTAAATGGCTATGGGCTCAGGCAAACACGCTGATATTCTGTGGAGACTTTGCTATTGGCACTGTACAAAGCATATTCTAAACTGTGATTGTTCCTCGCGAATTCCGATACAAATTCTCCAAATGCAATAGTATTAGAATTAGCTATTGGAACAAATTCTTCAAATACAAACGTTTATCAAGGCATATACTGCAGAGACCTTACTGCGATGGGGCATTTGTTGTCAGAAGCTGGGTTCAACCACTCACTTCCAGTGAAATACAATGCAGTTAGCTGCTAATTTTGCTTGAAAGTTTTTTTTTTTTTTTAAGCTAATTTTGTTTGAAAATTTTGAAATCACAGTTATATTGGGATTTAAAAATAATTATATTTTGGGCTGTATATACAATTTTAGAGGGGTGGAAATATCACCACACTTTCTCAAATCCAACCTCATTAGTAATCCTGCTTAATAAGCATAATTGGCAATTTTTAATATAAGATTTAAATATAGTTTTTCATTTTTAAAATAGAGAAATCAATTATTAAAAAGAATTTTCTTTACTGTTTTTATGTCCAAAAAATTAAATACAATAAAAAAAAGTTACATTTAGAAAATAATTAAAGTTAATTTAGGAATATCAATGAGACGATCTCATTCCTATTCCTTTAAAATTGAGATGGTCTCTCCATTCTGTCTTATCTCATCCATATCAAATTTAAAGGATTTAACTACTAATATAGGGTCTAAAATTGAGTTTAACAAGTAGCTCTTGTAATCCCAACATGAAAGTACAAGATTTTGATCAATAATGTTTGATGTCAACGTTGAAGTGGAAGATTTTGATTAAAAATATTGCGTTTGGTTCATTGTATATGGAAAGTTTAAATCGCTTGTTTAGTGCAAACTGTATTGGCTGATTTACTCTTATATGAATATTGATTTCAAATCCCTTGTCTATGTGAGAAGGGATTTGTTTAACCCATCTTCACCTTGGGTTATGATTGTATTGGACTCACTCTCTATTCAATCTCTCATCCTCCTCTTCTTCTTCTTGTATTGGACTCACTCTCTATTCAATCTCTCATTCTCTTCTTCTTCTTCTTCTTCTTCTTCTTCTTTTCTCTTCATTTTACATTATAATTATTTTAATTTATTTAAAAAATTTAAATTATTAGATATTATTTAAAATAACTTATCTTCGACTACTAATATATTAGTAAGAAATAATTTTTATTTTATTATAAATATATTTTATTTTACTAATATGTAATTATATTTTTATTTTATTTAACATTTATAAAAATTATTTATTTTACTCCTAATTATTTCATAGCATTATCCAAAATCAAGATTTCATTAAAATTATTTGTATATAATTTTATTTAATCATAAAATTATTTATACTAATTCTAATTTATCTTATTTAAAAATTGATTATAATGAATTTTTATTGAAAAATTGTTTAGTAAATATAATTCAATGCAATCCCATTGTATACCAAACGAGTAACTATACTATATCAAATCTAATATAATACAGTCTAATACAATCTAAAATGGCATGTCAAATGCTTCCTAAGAGTTTAACATCATGTTTGCAACAAGATTTAACTTTACTTACAATATATATGTTTTTCCATGAACACTTTTTTTTTTTTTTTTTTTTGTGAAACTAAAATACTTCCTTCCATATATTTTTGCATAGAAATTAAGTTTCTATGCAGTTCAAGTGAGAGAAAGACAATTTCAGCTTGAAAGTAACACCTTTAAATTAATTGTTATTTAAAAAGAAAATAGTAACTCTTGAAAACAACACTTTGAATTGACATACAACTATGTGGCCAACTTACCGAATGTTAAAAGGGTAACATCTTATTATCTTTTCTCCTAGTCCCTTAAAGCCTTAAATGTCCAACTCCCAAGATTATTACATCTATAACTGATATAAGATCATACATAATTAAAATACCTCTAGCTTTATCGACCATAGGTTCCAATGGTATGCAAGTGCATGTGATTTAGAAATTACATGCAACTAGATCATCGTAACTATTTCCATGTAGGTCCTCCAACCTTAAGATTAGTGAATATCCTTCTGTCTTAAGTCTTACACTTATTAATAAAAATCTTTATATCAATGAGTTAAATCGCAATAACCCATAAATTACATAAATATGAATAATGTACCTAAGTGCATCTAATTCTATAAATTGCAAAAATGACAATAACAAATAGATCATAAATGTAAATCCATGAATTAAATGACCTGAAATGAAACAAAAGGTTAATGTGTCTTACTACTCTTTACTTACCCTTTTGCAAATTGTCCAATAAAGAGACATATATTGCTGAATTCATGATGTGAATGAAAGTAAAGGCTACCTATATATATATATATATATGGGGTTCCCTTGGACACACTTGGATATGTATGCACTTAACAGAAAAAAAATACATGTTTGCATTTTAAAATGTATGTTGTAATTTGTTACATATAATTACAATTAAACATGTTTGATTATAATCAGTGAATGTGATCATATTTACTTATTGTAATAACACATGTTTAGTTGTAATTACATATAATAAATTATAATAACACATTTTATAATGTAATCATATTTTTCTTTTTTGTCAAATATACGCATACCTAAGTGTATGCCAAAATATGCCTATATATATAATGTTATTTAAATTCTATCTCATAATGATTCAAATCATCCATAGGGAGACATATAATGCTAAATTCATGGGAATAAAAGTAGAGACTCCTTATATATAATAACGTTGTTTAAATCCTACCCCATAATGATTCAAAATCTTATGTTTAAAGCATTGTTTTGCTGATCAACAACATTTTTTCACTAGTAAATTGTTGATTGGCACTCTACCAGTCTAATAACCTCCAGATTAGGGGTTCTGCTCACTAACCACCACAAAACCCACTATAAATCATTCAAGAAAAACCCAAAAAACTCAAAATCCAAATAGAAATGGGTGAGTGTAGGCAAAATTTACCTTCGAATGGGTCATATTTGGCTTGTTATTGGGTCAAAACTTTCATCGACCGATTGGTGGGTGTGTCTTGGTCAGCATGAGCTTAGATGGGTGGTTGCAGTTGAGTTCGGGTAGAGCATGGTTGAGCTTGGGCGGGTTTAGGTGGAGATCAAAAGAAGAAGAAAAAGAAGAAGAAAAAAAAGAAGAAAAAAAGGGAGGGAGAAAATAAGAAGAGTGCGGTAGTGAAAAAATGTTGGGGTATGTGTGTTTATGTTTATATAATAATAATAATAATAATAATAATTCTACTATCATTGCTTCTTAATTTTAAAAATTTGGACGAACCAATCAAATTCATCCATTGTATTTAAACTAAATAGGATGGAGAATTTGATTTACGAGAGAGAATGCAATGAATGAATTTGATTGATTCGTCCTAACTTTAAAAAGTTAAAATGTATTAAAGGTAGAATTATTATATATATTAGGATAAATTACATAAATCTCCCTAAAGTTTGATAAAATTACGCTAATATCTGAGTTTTAGCTCCTGATATTTACAAAAAAAAAGGAAAAATCAGTTTACGCCGTCAGATTTCAAAAAATAATAAATTTTCCCCAAATTAGTGCACGCTGATTACTCACCGAGTAACCGATAAATCCCTAACCACTACTTTATCAGTCAATTAGCAAGTAGCGATTTTTGGAACCATGATTTTAAAGACGTATACTAAGCCCTAATAAGATTATTGCAAATCAATTTTATGCCATCAAATTAAGGATACAAAGCCTTAATAAGATTGATAGCAATGTCCATTCTTGTATTTTAATATTTTCAAGCGATGTTCTACATAATGTACATAAAGTGAGTAATAAACCCAATAAACCAACATTAACTTAAACGGACTAATCCGATTAATTATTCATTTAAATATTTTAATTAATTCGGCTTTTATAAATTTAAAATATAATGGTATGCTGATATGCACCTTTATAATTTTATAAAATTTACCTTTCATAGGGCTCCAAACAGCCATAGAAATTTCCATGCAAAGCATACAGATAAGCAAGATAGACCCCATACCTACGGTGTAAAAGTTAACTGACTTGACTTTTGTCCAAGAATACTCAAAGTCTCATTATATCGATTATAAAGTCTTTGTATCCTCACTAAATTACAAATTTTGTTTTATATATACATAAATATATAAAGTGCTTTTATAATCAGAATATTATAATTTTAAAAAGTAACGATCAACCAATCAAATTCATCTATTGTATTATCTCCTCTAAAATAGATTTTTTCTTCTATTTAATTCAAATAGAATTTGTGAATTTGATTGGTTGGTCCTTGTTTTTTAAAGTTAGAATATTTTGATTATAAAAGCCATATGTGTGTGTGTGTGTGTTAGAAGAGAAAAACCAAAGAAAATTTGGTATATATAAAGACCATTTTTACATTGTATTTATCTATCAATCAAAATGACCAGGAAGACAAGTGACATAGCACTTGTACTCGTCGAGATGTTACCGCAAAGGCAGACATATATATGTATACACATATATATATATATATATATAGATAAGATTGGAAAACACAAGTTTTGATACAAATTTTAACATAATTTATTGATCATTGAATTATAACACTTTCAATGACTTAGATTTGCTTACATATTTATATACAAACTTAATTTTATACTTTGCATAAATGTTGTTTTATCCCTTCTCTCAATCATTAATTACATCATCTATTCTCTCTTCCATTGATATTAAAAAGTCATCAATTAATATTCTTCTCGCCCCAATTAATGTTTTTGCATCTTTTTCTTTTATTCATTCTTAAATTATATTAGTTTTATCTTTCCTATTAGATTGAATCAGTTTACTTTTTTTTTAATTGATTTTTTATTTTGAACTATTATAATCATTGTATCGGTTTAACCATATACAATATGGATCTTGTTTGAAAGTTTACATTAAAAGCTTTAAATCTATATATTATTTGTATGATTTGACTACTTGAATAGAAAGAAAAGATTAAATGAAAATTGGATTTATAATCTTTTTGTTTTTGTGTGATGGATGATAAGGATAGAACAGAAATATATATATATATATATATATATAAATTGTTTTTCATTTTTTCTTTCTTTGTGCCTGTATGAACAATGAAGAGGAGAAAAAATAATAATTTTTTTGGGTACTTTCTGTACTATGCGGAAGAGAATTATATATATATATATTATAAAGGGCAAATTGCACAAACCTCCCCTGAGGTTTGACGAAATTATACAAATATTACGATATTTAGATAACTCGCACGGGCATTACCTGAGGTTTCAAAAACTCTGCACAAACCTCATTTGTCTTCAGTCAACAACAATTAAATCCTTATAGTCAATGGTTAAAAGTGTAAAAAGACTAAAATACTCTTCAATAAATTTAAAATTAATATATTATATATTTTTTAATTTAATTTAAAAATAAAACATAAAAAAATAAAAAAAAGAAAAAAAATTGGTCTCCAGCGATAGAGACGGCCGTCTCCAATGCTGGAGATGGCGGTCTCTAGCGCTGGAGATGGTCGTCTCCAACGATGGAGACGGCATCTCAATCACTGGAGATTACTCTAGCGATGGAGATCCATCGCTGGTCGAGACCAATGATGGATTTATCGCTGGAGTAATCTCCAGCGATGGAGACCAAGCTTTTTTTTAAAAAAATATTTTCAATTTTCAAAATTTGATATATTTTTGTTTGATTTGGTTGTTTGATGATGATAATTGATTTGGTTGGTTTGATGATGATGAATTATTTGATGATTTTCATAAATGTAGAAGATGGAGATGAGGGAGATGATGATGATAGAGGTGGGAGAAGATGGTGGTTTTTTTTAAAAAAAATATTATAATATTAGTTTAGTAATTAAAAATATCATTTTTAATTAAAATATTTATTAGCTGTGAATTGACTATTTTACCCTTCAAAATTTTGATTTAGTCGTAGTTGACTAACGGTTGACTGACGACAGGAGAGGTTCGTACAGGGTTTTTGAAACCTCAGGTAGTGCCCATGTGAGTTACCCAAACATCATAATATTTGTGTAATTTCGTCAAACCTCAGGAGAGGTTTGTGCAATTTGCCCTATTGTAAAATAAAAAAATAATCAATACAGATGTGGAATTAACAATAAAATAAAGCACAAGTGAATTAAATGGATTAAAAGAAAATAGATGAGAAACGGGAGCAGTATAAAATTAGATGAGAGACTTTATTCTCATTTTATATATTCAAGTTTTGCAAAGCTTGTCCACGTACGTATAGTACAACTAGTTGGTAACTGACCTCCGGTACACAAACTGGCACACGAAACGGATATTGCAAACCGATAAGTTTGATTAATAAATTAATGTAATGATGGATTTTTAAGTTAATTAATAATTTACTGTAATGGTGAACATCCATTAATTATATAATAATACATAAAGTATAAAATTAAGTTATATACAAAGGCGTAAATAGATCTAAACCATTAAAATTTTCATGATTTAATAGTCAATAAATTATGTCAAAATTTATGGTAAAACTTGTGTCCTTCAATCATGTTTCATATATATATATATATGGTGCTTTTATAATCAAGACGTTCTAACTTTTTAAAATTAAAATGAATCAATCAAATTCATTTATTCTATTTGAATTAAATATGATAGAGAATTTATTTTAAGAGAGAGAATGCAATAGATCTAAACCATTGAAATCTTCATCATCCAATGATCAATAAATTTTGTTAAAATTTGTATCAAAATTTATGTCTTTTAACCCTACCTCATATATATATATATATATATATATAGTGCTTTTATAATCAAGACGTCATAACTTTTTAAAGTTATAACGAATTAATAAAATTCATCTATTCCATTTGAATTAAATAGGAGAGAAAATTTGTTTTAGGAGAGATAATATAATAGATGAATTTAATTAGTTCGTTTTAATATTTTAAAGTCAGGATATATATATATATATATATATAAAGGAAAAAAGAAAGAAGTTTAATTGTAATGGAAACCTCCCACTAATCACTACTAAAAGAAATAAGTCAACTACAACAACACTTGGTGACTCTTTCAAATTCCGGTGTATCTTGTCAATATAATTTTGTCTATATATCAACTACATCCTGATTCTTATCTAAAATCTCTTGACTTCTAGTGATATTGACGCCTAGACTTGTCCTTTGTACCATTGTTCTTGACTCCATTGGCGAAGTCAATCATCCAACCCAAACCAACTCCTTGTTCATACAAAGAATTGAATTTATTATGTACACGAAAGTTGGAACGTTATCCACATCATTCAATTTACTATTTTACTTATTGCCATTTTTCCACCCAAGAAGCTACCACAACCACCCACTTGTTAGAAGCATCCATTACTATAATCAAAGAGATATACGTATTTTAAACTTAACGAACTTAAAACGTTTGCTTGTGAGTTTGACTTTTTATTTAAATTTTTTCTTTTTATATTTACTGCCATTACCTTGCTAAAAATTTGAGAATTGATAGACGAAACTAAGAAGATAATACATTATAAATTATGAGAGAGTTAAAACTTATGAATTCTTTTTAGCATTGATTTCAAAAACCATTGGAAAGAACTTAAAGTAGGATTATTATTATTATTATTATTTTAATTACGCTGCCTTAAAAGATTTTTGGTCCTCTTAATGTAACCTTCTAGTTAGCATGAGTTGTTCAGGATGAATGGAAAAATATAATTTAGTTATTTTTTATGTCCTTAAAAGTAGTTTTAGTAGTGGTCTCAATAATAGTCAAATTGGTAATCACATTTTTCTTAACATTGGAATCTCAAATTCAATTTTTCCTTCCCCAAGTCCTTCCATAAAAAGTACTTTTTTTTTTTTTTTTGTGGCTATTATAGTATTTATTTTCTTTTATAAAATAATGTGTTTGTTATTATTCGATCAAAAAGCTTAAACTGATAAAAAAAAAAAAAAATCAACTAGAGTATTTAAGATTTGAAATTGACAAGTGACACAATATAACACATCCCCTTACATGTAACACGGAGAGATAATAGATGTCGAATGCATGTCAAACACCCTTTACCATTATAACATGTATAACAAGAATTCGAGATAAAGAACGGAGAGAGGATTTGAACCAGAGATCTTCAAACTCTGATATCATATTAGTTACCATAAAACTTAAAAGTTTAAACTAATAAGAAATGATCTAACTATAGTAATTTAGACTTGAGGTTAATATGTAACATAATTAATGTAGTTATAACTTTTTTTTGGCAACACAACCATTTTTAATTAGTTTTTAAACTACCTTCTTTATGATATATATAACTTATAAATTCACTTAATATTTACTAAATTAAGTGGTTATATACATAGTTGGTAAGTACTAATCTCACCTCTTAGCAAAGTTGACTTCCTAAATTCAAATTCTTTCTCTCACAAGTAAAATAAAATTCATTTATAGAATTTATACGACTAAATACTTTAAAACACCAATTAAAATCAGATGAAATTGAGTTTAGACAACTCACTAATTTTCCACCATCGAACATATCTAGACGTCTCCAATCACTCTATTTTATTCCCCTGCTGACTCTAGGTTACTTTCTACGAAGCATCCAGTTATCTTAAAATTCTTGTTGACAATGCACATTGAACGAATGAATTATCGTTTCTTCCAAGACCTATGAATCCCTGGTAACCATCCAAGACTATCTTCCTTTCTTAATTAATTAAGACATCAAGATAATTGATACAAGTCCACTAAGGTATCTCACTTGGAACGCTGGAAGCCAAAAGTTTTTCTAGCAACAAACAGTAAAACAGTAACATATTAATTGTCATATTATCACTCAACCCAAATTAAAAGTACAAATTATAAATAATACATTCTGTTACAATTTATATGCAAAGTTATTATTTTTATTTTAATAAATTTAAGAGTTAGTATATAATTTCAATCCATAATCTCATTGATATGGGTACGAAGAGCATACCATGTACGATAGGCTGGCTTCATTGATTTTTAATATGGTTGTAGTCCATTTTAATTGTAAAAAAGAATTTTTTTTCAAACCCTAGTTTAAAGTATTAGTTTATAGTTTGATAGTTACCGTTTCGACAAAATTTTTTATTTGTTTTATTTATGGAATCCTAGGAAATCAGGCACTAAGTTACAATACAACTTCAATAACATTATTAAACCGGTTATATATATATATATATATATATATTAGAAGAAATAAACTATTTTGGAAAATGGAAAAGACTAGTGGATTATCCAAAAAGAAGTCTATATGCGCAAACAATATATGTAATCCCGATACTGTTATTTATAATCCTTTATATATATATATATATATATATATAAACGAACTGCTTTTTCTTATTAGGGGTGGGGTTAAGCATTCCCAAATCCGAGCCCAACGAACATATCTAAACATCTCTTGTTATTTTATTTTCCAAAATGTTATTCACAGAAAAAGACCCCTGTGTCAGGACATAAGATAGCAGCTAGCCAATTTCGTTCATGTTTTCTTGCACCAGGCTCCTTTTGCCGCCTACTGACTTTTTTAAGTACTTTCCAGGAAGGCTTATTTCTCTTAAAATATGGTTGACAAGTGAACTTTGAACGAATGGTTTGTTTTTCTGCTCAGACCTATAATTCCCTCGTACCATCGACCAATTATCTTCCTTTCTTAATTATTAAGACATTAAGAAAGAGAAAACAATGTGAGTAGGAATAAAAAAAAAAAGTAGTTGTCGATTTACCGCTGAAAAACTCAAATGAAGATTTAAAAAAAAAAGTATTTGTAAACTATAGCTCGTGAAGGTAGACTGCAAACTGCAAACTGCAAACGAAGGCTGCAACTGTTGTACTTTTTAGTCGTTTGTTTGTGAATTAACACCTTCTCTCTTTCATCCCAGACCTATTTGCCTTGATGTCCCCTGCTGACTCTAACTCACTTTCCTGGAAGCATCCATTTATCTTAAAATTTTGGTTGACAGTACACATTGAACGAATCTATTATCTTCCTTTCTTAACGAATTAAGAGATCAAAATTCAACGTATATTGTATTTTCTTTTAAGGCAGTGATTATCTTTTACTATAAATATCTTTACAACATTACAGTAAGTATCACTCTCTCTTACAAAACTATTTGCCATGCTGAACCTGAACCTTAGGCACCCAATCTTTTTCTATCTTCCTCTTTTTTTTCTTTTCTTTCATGTGAGAGTCCTATCAAAAAATGCCAACAACATAGAAGATACAAGTAGTATACAAATGAAGTCCTTGGTCCATATTGGAGCTGTTTTGGATGTAGACTCACCTGAGGGCGCAGCAGCAGAAAAGTGCATTTCTATGGCAGTCTCAGAATTCTATGCCATGCACCCTGATCACCGAACCAGGCTTGTTTTACACACAAGAAGTTCAAAGGATCTTGCTAGCACGGCTGCAGCAGGTACATAATATATAGTATTATCTAAATATTGCTACTTTTATCAATTAGAGAGGGATTATCAAGGTCCTTCGTTTTGGCGATGAGAGTGCTAACGGTAGTCTGGTATGATGTAGCACTGTGTAACGTTGAAGTTTCCTTATATATATAGATATAAATATATATATATATATATAATGTTTTTATATATATAATGTTTCTACCATCAATGTCTGGTAACTTTAAAAGATTAGAATTAACTAATCAGTTTTATCTATTGTATTTTCTCTTCTAAAACAAATTTTCTCTCCTATTTAATTCAAATACAATGGATAAATTTGATTGGTTCATCCTAACATTTTAAAGTTATGAGGTACTGATAGAATTACTCTATATATATATATATATATATATATATAATTTTATGGTAATGAGTCTAATGGCATCCTGAAATTTTTGTTTTCGGATTATTAATTAAAACCATATATTTTTAGTGGATATTATTATTATGGTGGAGTCCATTGAAAAGGAGTTGTTATAATTTTTAGTCTTGAAATAAAAATTTAAGGTTGTGTTGATTGGAGAATTATATATATATAAGTCAACTGTGAATTATTTAATTAACATTGGTTCATCTTAATCCTCGCTAATTGTTGCAATTTTCTACAATGAATTAAACAAACAATATTTTTCCTAAATTTTTGGACTTCTTTATCTTGTTTCTATCCATGCATTTTTTTAGGATCCTATCGATCCATAAGTCTCAAATACATACATACATACATACATACATATATATAAGTCAACTGTGAATTATTAAATATATTATTATTTTAATCAATAATAACCTAATCAAGAGTCTGTTCATCTTAGTTCTAGTTAATTGTCTCAATTTTCCTTAATGAATTAAATAAATAATAATTTTTCCTAAATTTTTGGAATAATTATGTCTAATTTCTTTATCTTTTCCCTATCCATGCATAAGTCTCATTTTCATTTTATTTTATTGTTAACAATTTATTAATAATCTTTTTTTTTTTTTTTGTTTTTTACACTTTGGAAGATTTTTTAGATTTTTTCTATATTTATATTGAGATATTATCAAAATATCTCAATAAATAAAACTAATATGAAACCATCTTTTTTATGTTAAAAAATAAGGTTCAATGATATATATATATATATATATATACTTAAAGATATATATTATCAAGGTGCTTCCATTTTGGTGATGAGAGAGATTAAGGGTAGTCTGGTATGATTTGTGTTGAAATTTTATTTATTGTTAAAACTTTTATATAGGTTGGAGTGAATTTATAAAATAATATATATTTTTTTGAAATTTTATAAAATAATATCTTGAATAAACGTAAAAATCATATGACGTTATCTATAATTAAATGATTATATTTTGTTATATAGTGTCATGATTTTGGAAGTGAATATATTATGTGAAATCCAATGTTACCATATTAAGTGGAAGGTAAAAATTTTCATTTTCTTTGGTTGAGTCTCTTTCAGTTAATAAAATAAGCAAAATAAACTTAATACATTTGTATGATTTAGAAAATTTTAATATGGAGAGCATGGTTCGTTGCATCACTTATGTCAGTCACGTTTGGCATGCTTCCCCTAATGTGTGCCAAGTTCGATGCTCAGCGGTTACCAAAAATGTTATGGCAAGTTTCCCACTATATTTTGGGAAAACTTTCCTCCCCATTTCTGAGCACCCTCCTCTGACTTTTGGGAAACCTAGTTTCAGGCTTTATTTTATTGTGTCTTGATCAAGAAAGTCCGACAACAATACATATGTTTATAATCGGTCCTTGTAATAGGTCAAAAGAAAAAAAAAAAAAAAAAACTTTAATATGGCACTTTTGGGCGTTACAACTTAAAACACAAGCCCATCTTGTGATGGGTAGACAATATAACAAAACATTTTTTATTTTTATTTTTATTTTTATTTTTGATCCCTTACACTGAATGGAAATTCAACTAATTAAGTGCCATATATAGTAGCACATCCTTCAATTTTTATTTTAGAACTGTAAACAATAACCACTCATTTTCCCACAGTGATAGGATCTACTAAAAATATATGGTTATAATTAGTGGTTTTGAAATAAATAAATAAATATTTTTTATTTTATGGTAATGACGTTCTGAAATATTTATTTAAGGACTATTAATTAGAACCACATATTTCGATAGGAATCATTACTATGGTGGAGTCCATCGGAAATGAGTAGTTATAATTTATCATCTTGAAATGAAAATGTTATAATGTCCCAATTGGAGAATTATATATATTAACATTGAATTATTTTATATATTATCATTTTAATCAATAATGAACTAATCAAGAGTCAATTTTTTATTCTATTTGATTGTCTCAATTTTTGGTAAGAATTAATCCAACTATAATTTTTCCTAAATTTTTGGAATAATTAGTTTGATTTCTTTATCTTTTTCCTATCAGCACATAAGTCTCGTGTGTGTATATTTAATAGTCAACTGTGATATATTATATTATTATTTTAATCAATAATGAACTAATTAAGATTGAGTTCATCTTAGGTCTAACTAATGGTCGCAATTTTTCATAATGAATTAAACAAAAAATAATTTTTCCTAAATTTTTAGAATAATTAGCCCGATTTCTTCATCTTTTACCTATCTATGTGTAAGTCTCAAATAAAGTATATATATATATAGATAGATAAGTCAACTGTGAATTATTTAATATATTATTGTTTTAATCAATAATAATCTAGTCAAGAGCCAGTTCATATTAGTTCTAGTTAATTGTCTCCATTTTTCGTAATGAATTAAACAAACAATAATTTTCCTAAATTTTTGGAATAATTAAGTCTGATTTCTTTATCTTTTCCCTATCCATGTATAAGTCTCAGTTTCAGTATATTTTATTATTAACAATCTTTTTTTCTTTTCTTTCTTTGGGTTTCGGCAATCTTGGAATGCATCCAGTTATGGATTTAATAAAGAATGTTAAAGTGCATGCAATTTTAGGACCACAAATGTCAGATGCAGCACCGCTTGTAGTGGAGCTAGGTGAAAAAGCTCATCTGCCGGTTATTTCATTTTTTCCAACAAGCCCAACTCTCAAAAACCCTTATTTTATCCAAGCATCTCAAGACGACTCTTATCAGATCAAAGCTATCGCTGCCACATTACCAAGGTTTGGGAGGCATGAAGTTGTATTTGTGTATGAAGACATAAATTATTGTAAGGGGATGATATCTTCTTTAGTCAATGCTTTGCATGAGCTTGGCATTCGGGTAGCACATATGAGTGCAATTCCTCCTTCTGCTGAAGATTTTCAAATTTCAAAAGAGTTGGACATGTTGATTATGAGAAAAGATAGGGTTTTCTTAGTGCACACGATGACTTCTTCCCTCAAGTCTCGTTTATTTGCACTTGCAAATAAGGCAGGAATGATCAGTGAGGGCAACATATGGCTCATGACAGCAACATCATTGAATTCACAAGATGTTATGGACTCTAAGATCATTGATTCAATGGAAGGTGTTTGGGGAATAAGATCTCATGTACCCAAATCGAAGGATCTTAAAAGTTTTAACATTAGATGGAAGAGAAATCTCCATTTAATGGTTCTAAATATTTTTGGTTTGTGGGCATATGATTCGATTTGGGCACTAGCAATGGCAGTAGAGAAGCTTCATGTCACAAATTTAGCAAACACAGGTAGTTCAAGAATTGGTCCAAGACTTGTAAGAGAAATCTTGAATGTCAAATTCAAAGGCTTGAGTGGAGAATTCCATTTGGTTAATGGGCAGCAGAAAAGTGAAGCCTTTGAAATATTCAATGTGATTGGAAAAAAGGAGAGAATGGTGGGATATTGGAGTCCTAACAAAAGAATATCTCGAAGATCATTATATTCAAGAAAAAGCCTAGAAACCTCAAGTACTTCTAGCAATGAATTGAGGAAAAGCATACGGGCTAGAGACTCAGCAATAGGCCTTAGAGGTTCCGCTATACCCCATTTCTTAGGAATAGGAATTCCAGTGAAAACGGGCTTCAAAGAATTTGTTAATGAGAAAAAGAATCCTCATGCAAATGAGACTACTTATGATGGATTCTCCATAGAAGTTTTTCTTTCTGCATTAAAGGAAACGGAGTTCAGTAACATTCCTTATAAGTTTTTACCTTTCGAAAATGAGAAACGAGAAATGAATGGGACTTACGACGATCTTCTCTACCAACTAGAAAAAGGGGTTAGGTCAACAACCTTTGAATTTATATTTTTCTTATAAAAAATTTAGATGTTATTTGGATTCGTTTTTTAAAATAATTTTTCCTTTTCGAATGGGTAGAAAATGTTTAGTTAGCTATTTTGTAAAATATGT
Organism: Nephelium lappaceum; assembly: GCA_021234005.1. Classification (NCBI taxonomy): domain Eukaryota; kingdom Viridiplantae; phylum Streptophyta; class Magnoliopsida; order Sapindales; family Sapindaceae; genus Nephelium; species Nephelium lappaceum. Next base: position 14,501,051 of record CM038000.1, on the reverse strand, counting down.
TGTTTTCTTTTCTTTTTTTTTTTTGAAAAGTAGTAAAGCGTGTTTTTGAAAATGAAAAACATATTTTTGGAAATAATAACTAAAAAATGAAAAACACTTTTTGTTTTTCTTTTTAATGTTTTTCACCATTTTAAGAACCTGTTTTCAAAACAAATCAAACTTTTCCTTCCAAACAACTTTTTTATGTTTTACTCATTTTTAAAAACAATACTAAACACATTTATATCTTTTTTTGTTTTTCACTTTTAATAAGATGTCAATGACTCTTATGTAGCATATGTACAAATATAATTCACACACAATATATATTAGGTAATTTAGTGTTAATTTTCCTTTTTTCTTTCTACCCATTTATATAGAACTATGATGTTGTGGTGGGCGATACAAAAATTGTGGCCAATCGAACATATCATGTTGATTTCACATTGCCATACTCGGACACAGGTTTGACCATGCTTGTAGCGGTTAAACATGGAAAACACAAAAACATGTGGATTTTCCTACAACCTTGGAGCTCGGATCTATGGTTAGCTGTCGTTGTATCTTTCATCTTCATGGGAATTGTCATACGGATTATGGAGCACCAAACTGCAAACATAGCATTTGCAGGCTCACGTAATCGACAGCTTGGCATGACCATATGGTGGGCGTTCTCTGCTCTAGCCATTCCTCAAAGTAATTCTCTTACCTACCCTTAACATTATTAATTTCTTTTTCAATTATAATGTTAGTTATCATTAAACTCAAAAGTTTAAATTGATATGAAAGAACAAATCAAAGATGGATTGGAATTATAATATATTAACATGCCCACTCACGATGCAATATCGATAGGAAAGAATCCAACTAAGATTGGTAAGATTTTGATACACTGACATACCCACTCCTCGTATAAGATGGATTGGATTTATGATATATTAATATATCCACCCCATGTATAAGATAGATTGGATTTTTGATATATTAACATTCTCACTTATTATGCATTGTTGATAAGAAATAACCCAACTAAGAATGGTTGGATTTATGATACACTAACATACTATCGAGAACCGTCCAATCATTCAACATTGGAGTTCCATTTAATTTAGGATTTCTATTAATTTAGGATTTTTATTAATTTAGATTTATCTTGTTTAGTATTCTTTTATTGTAATTATCTTGTATTAAGTTTTGAGATAATTTAGGATTGGGATTATCTTTAATTAATTTAGATAAATTAGAATTAGTTTATCAATTTATTTTATATTAGGAGTTGAGGCTATAAATAGCCATGTTAGCTTAGGGTTGTCATAATGTTAAGATGTTATGTTATTTTGCTTTGAAGTTCTAGTAAAATCCTGCAGATTGTTAGGTGGTCGTTAACTAAGTTAAAATAAATTAAAGTAAATAAATCAATCTAACAATTATATATATATATATATATATAGCTTAAAAAAATTTTGTACGCTTTATAATTCCCAATTATACTACCTTAATATCAATCATGCATGACTTCTTTTGCTGGTCACAGGAGAGCTAGTGGTCAGGGACTGGTCTCGGTTTGTGCTAGCTATTTGGATAGTTTTTGCAGTTATCTTGATGCAAATTTACACAGCAAGCTTGTCTTCTGTGTTGACAGTAGATCAGTTGCAGCCCACATTTGATAGTGTTAACGAGATCAGAACGAAAAACTACAAAGTTGGATACCAAAAGAATTCCTTTGTAGAAAAATTTTTGAAGGAACAATTGAACTTCACTGAGTCTCAGCTCATTAAATATGCCACCATCGAAGAATATCACAAGGCATTGACTACACCACATCGAAATGGAGGTGTTGCTGCCATCTTTGATGAGATTCCCTACATTAAAGTCTTCCTTGCTAAATATGGTTCTAATTTTATGATGGCTGGACCAATATACAGAACTGATGGATTTGGCTTTGTAAGTTTATCTCTCCTTATTATACAAATAATTAATATTTTTACTTGTGTTTTTTAGAAGCTTTTTCTTTTAAGGCTACCACCGAACTGATTAAATCTATTGGAATGTGTTGAGATCGAACATGCATATTATAAGTGTAGTACTATGGTTTGGGAATATAGCTACAAGTATAAGCTTTTGGATTGGATTGTATATTTATAATGTGTCTAGATTTGAGTCCCGTTCATATGCACTCTTGATGAGTTCAAGTATCATGTTACTCAGTTCAAAGCCAAAAGCTAAATACTTAGTGCATTAACACTGTTTGCATTCACTCTTCAGGCATTTCCAAAAAATTCCCCTCTAGTCTCTAATTTTTCAAGAGCAATCTTAAAAGTTAGAGAGCAAGGCAAATTAATGGATGACCTTGAAAAGAAGTATTTTGGACAGAGAATTACATCTCTAGGAGTAGATCCCCAGATCTCCACTGATGGTCCTAGGAAACTCCGTGCCTCTAGTCTTGCAGGCCTCTTCATCATGGTGGGAATTGCTACATTGTTGGCTCTATTCATCTCAGAAAGATACATTTGGAGCAAACCTATTGAACTGGCAAAACAATATAGCACAAGGTACTTCTCATCTCAGCCTTCAAATGGTACACAATTAGTGGCACCGTCGACAACTCAAGTAGATCCTGCTGTTGATACACATGATGTAGAAGATTCGGTTGGCAACTCTGAGAGCATTCCCGCACAGACCAGAGACAATATAGAAGAAGATAATGAAGTGAACATCCAGGTTCATTCTGATCCTGACTTGATCTAATACATATCAGAATTTAAATTTCATTAAGACTACTGTTATTGAAGTTGTCGATTTTTTTTAATTATAATGTGTCGGATGGTATTTAATTAAAATTTTAAGACTCTTAATTATCAGTATCATTCATTTTTAATGGATCCCACCATAATAATAAGAACTGTTAGAAATGAATGGTTATAACTAATGGCTTGAAAACTTTTTAAGGACCGTCCTTAGGATAGAAGGACCCATAAGTATATATATTTGCAATGTATATATACACAATCATGCTTTTATCTATCTGTACATACACATATTCATCCTTTATGTTATAAAGTGTTGTACAAGTTGCTTAGACAATATTTGCAAGAAAATTTTGAACTTACTGTTGTTTTGTTTCTAGAGTAAAGCTAGCACTCTAATTTGTTTACAATATTTGTAATATGATTTATTTTGTGAATATTAGTTGTGTATTGCATTATTTTTATGATTTGAAAACATCAAACTTTATAAACCCAAAGTCGTTCATTTTCAATAAGATTTCATGAAAAAATATGTGTATTTCGTGAAATTTTACAATATTATTCGAAATATTTATATGCATTTCATTTCATTTTGTAAAATCTTGTAGTATTACACAAAAAATTTGTGTGCATTTGATGGAATCTGTTTATGAAATATTTCCTTCATTGTGTGGAATTTTTGACAATTATCATGTAAAATTATGACCTTTCATTATTTGATTTTTTTTTTTTTTAAATCATGCTATTCTGATCAATTTTAAATACTCATATGGGCACAAATCTATTAGAGTAAGATAGACAAGTACATAGTCTGATAGTCAAACAAACAAAGTTTGATGAAAAACTTATCTAATTCTAAATTTAATCTAATCATAACTAGTTAACAATATTTAATTAATTAAAATTTAAATTAAACTAAGCAAATAACGAATTCCGCAAATAAAGTTGAAAATAATGAAATTACAAATACTAAGGTATCACGATAAACCACAGTTTGACTTTATAATTTTTTGATTATTTATTAATTTCCCAGATTATAAAGAGAAAATTAAAAAAGAATTTATTGTTATCCTATAATTTTAACAATAAGCCTATTTATCAAAATTTTAAGTTGGTTCTTCTTCTCTTAAAAATATAATTCCTACACATTTATGTATTCAAAATAATTGAAATCAAATAATCAAAGGTAATATGACTATCAAAGGTAATAATTAACATTACAAAACCAAGCATTGATATATATATATTTATTTATTTATGACTATCAATAACACATGATATTAAATATGAAAAGGATTCTATATTTAATTATTGATTGAAGCAAAAAAGAACCATTAAGTTTAAAGAACTAACCTTTGACAATTAATAAAAATATCATAAAATTGTTCTATTAAACAAGGTTCCATCGTCTATCTCAATACAAATAAAATTAAAATAAAAGGAAAAATTTCATTTTAGTTCTTGAGGTTTTGAAAAATATCAAATTGTTAAAGCTTTTTTGGAAACAGCTTCAACCAACATCCATTGTGTAGCAGAAGGTTCGTTCATGGCAGCAATAGAATCAACCAAAAAATCAGCATTCGAAAATTCCCACTTGCTACAAAACTAATTTCACACACCAAAAATCTAATAAAAAACGAACCAAACAACAACAAAATCAAACCAAACTTGATAAATCCAAACACATCGTCTTGGTTTTGAGAGAGCAAACAATACCACTCTCTTAAAAGCCAAAATGGCAAGTCATTTTGGTGGCATTGTTGTGATCAAAACATGGACCAGCAAAGAATCTACAAGATCAAAATATGTCCGATTTGTTGTTGTCTCAAAGAGCAAGACGGAGTCACCAAGAAGTAACCCAACAAAGAGAAGATCTGAAAGGCATTGTAGAGCAATGCTGATGATAATGGAAGTGTTTGCAACACTACCGCTAATGCCATCGAAAAATGACCTCACCCCATCTGACGTCATTTTCCGACACCCTCAAACTAATCAATCTCTTACTCTCTACAACTTCTCCCTTTAAAACAAAACAAACCTAGAAACTTTGTTTCGATCCAGCCACCATCGCTTGCTCCAACGCTACTGCCACCAACAACAACAAAACCAGCATCTTCTGTTCCTTAGAGCAACAGGTAGAGGAGCAAAATGCAAGAAAAAAAAAAGATAAATTGAAAAAAAAATGAAGAAACGATGAAGGAGATGGAGCGGTTAGCAGATCACTCCATCTCTATCTGAGATGGAGCCCAAAGATAAGGATAGAGTGATCTACTCCACCTCTATATGAGATGGAGCTCGAACAACTCCATCTCCATCCTCATCGCTAGTTTTCCATCTCATCCTCTTTATCATCGTCGACTCGCCTCCCTTCTTCTCCTCTTCCTCGCTTACTATTCTTGCTCCTTTGTTTGCATCCTCTCCATCTAGGTTTTGATGAAGAACACTAACATATATATATATATATTTTAAATTTTTGTTTGAAGTTTTTTTTTTAATTTCTTTCAATTTTAATTCTTAAAATAAATGCTGATGATTAAAAGTTTTTTTTCTTTTTAATTAAATAATCATACCAAATTTTTAATTAAATAGTCACACCAATTTTTTAATTAAAAATTCACTCATACAAAGGGTAATTTGATCCATAAACCATCTGAACAAATCATGCACTATTGACCGTTGACCATTAAGGGCAAAAATGTCTTTTTACGTATTATATTACCGTTGATTGTCAGCTGACTGACGGTTTGGATATTTTTAAAGAGTTTTGGAAAGTTAGGGATGAAATGAACTGTTTCGAAAAGAACTTTAAAAACTTAATATTTTTCGAAACTTCAGAAATTAAAATTAAATTTTTCCAAAATAAAATTATGCTCAAACAATGAAAAGAATAGTGTTTCTATAACTGACTATGCTTCCTTTTTATAGCCCAAGAATCATTAAAAAGATGAGAATTCTAAGTCATTATTTTGTTTCTTAAATTACATCCATTTAAAGTTTATATTTTACTTTGAAGACGAGAGAATCTAAAATTATTGTGAGACACAATGTTGTAGGGTGGTTCTAAATATTCTTTACAATGCATTAAGAATCTCGCTAATTTAAAAACGGACTCACTAGATATAGCAAAAATACGAAATATTGTCTAATTAGGAAAATCCTGCTAATTTGACTTTTATACATCTTTTTCCATCTTTAAAATATACAATTGTTTTCTAACTAAGAAGAAATACATAATAAGTCTTTCAAGTTAAGTAAACAAAAAAGTAATATTAATTTATTTCTTAATAAAAATACTTAAATATATCCTAAAATGCGAAAATGAAGCTAACATAGATACAAGAATATCTATGAAACATATGAATAAAATATATATGTAACAATTTACAGTCATTATCACATCCTTAAACCAAGAATTTCGTTAGTCTTCAAGCAATATGAAAACTAAAAACAAATTAAATAAAAATCTAAGTAAGCCACTTTCACAGGTTGTCTTAATAGCATTTGTGATGCGAACCCTACATACCAATATGACACTCACAAGTTAATGAATCAATAACCCCAAGAAAGATTAAAATAGGTTTATAAAGAACCTTAACTCATTGATTATATGACAATCTATAACCAAAGTTGTAAGCTAATCTTGACCCATTGGTTATACAACAACCAATAACCAAAATTATAGAATAATGATATTAACACCACTCCTAAGAATAAGATGAGAAGAAGAGAGATAAGTCATGATTGATTGTATAAGAATTAACTTGATAATCACATTGTTCTTCAAAGAAACAAACTCTCATTGCAAAATCAATAATTGACTAACTACTAAAATTTTAGATTTACAAAGCCTTTTATAGGCTACATGATCTTTAACCTACTAGGAAAATAAAAACTCTAACTTCTTACTAACCCCAAATGCCTAAGACACTAATATAGCCACTTTGTGCTTAAATTAAATTAAATGTCTTAACCTAAATAATATAATTCTGAAATAATAAAATAAATTAACGAAGGCCCAATTAACTCTTCCAAACTCAGCCCACATATATTAAATTAAATAAAAATTAAGCTCAAATAAACTTAATTGTTGCCCAAGTGCTCCAATTGCCTTCAACATTGACAATCTACAAGAAACCAACCCAATTACTTACAAGAATTAGTCCAATTGTCTTCCTGAATCAACCTAATTAGTTAAAGTCTAAATTTGACTTCAAAATTCTCTAGAAAAATTGCAACTCACACGAACTCGAATAAAAAAACCCAACCAGGTACTTTACTCTCGGATGTCAAGAGCATGTTTCAGTGTTTTGACGATAACTTTCACACCCGATGTCAAAATTGCACAATTTTTAGCGTGTTGAAAAAGTAAGACAAAGGGCTACAACTTTCATGTTAAAGACTTTCTCTAATCAATCCCCATCTATGCTAAAAATTAATCACAAATTATGGATGTTTCAGCTCTGTTTTGGTCCGTTTTATTATCCCCATGACTGCTATATATCTTGGTTTCCATCAATTTGTTACAGTTATTGACACCATAGTGCAAGACTCAAAGATAAAACCAAAACATAAATATACAAAAGAAAAACATGGGGAAAAAAATTCAATATATATTTTGACCCAAATGAATATTTCTCAAGCTTTAAACATCAACTTCTTTCATCAAATTGGCAACAACGTGAAATTAAGTGCCAACTATCATCTAAAATTTTGAAAACTATCAACCTTTACGGAGAAAATAAATAAATAAATAAATATATTTATATATAGATAGATAGATAGATACATCCAGATTAATAAACTCATGAAATTTGTTAATTCTCGAAGTTACCGTCTATCAAATCATCTTCAAGCAACAAGTGATCAACAAAACCCCAAAAATCTTACAAAGGATATTAGTGACAATAACACTTAGAAATAAACAGAAACATATTATTAATTTGGTGCCATGCATTAATATATAAAAAAGGGAACATAAATAAAGTGAGAATAATGATTTTGCTCACTCTTACCCAAATGATGGAAAATTATGAGCCTATAGCTTAGGAAAAAAAGAAAATAAAAATATCAAAAAGTAACGGTCAAATTTTTTTTTTTTACTTTTATTTTGTAAGTATCACCTCAATTACAATCAGCATTGTTAGCTACTACTTCGAACTATAGATCTCTAAAATCACACACTTTTTTACTAGGATATTATTGAATTTGTACACTTAAATGTGAACAATTAATTAGATAATTACTGAATAACTATCTTATTGGAATAATAAGCCATTTGATTGGAATTATCATTGAGATAAAAATATATGAAGTTAATGTGAGTTTATTTTAATTTATGTTTAATAATGAAAGCATATTTTTTAATTTATTTTAAAATAAAAATTATATTATTTAAATCAATGTCCACTCTTTAATCTTGGTAGATGGGCAGAAGCTCGACACTCGAGCGTCGAGAATTGGAAGAAAGATATGGTAGGCCCATTGGATTGGACTTCTCCATTTCTGTGGACTGTGGATTTCTCAAATCCAACCTCATTAGTAAGCCCGCTTGACAAGCATAATTGGCAATGTTTAATATAAGATTTAAATATAGTTTTTCATTTTTAAAATAAAGAAATCAATCGTTAAAAAGAATTTTCGTTATTGTTTTTATGTCCAAAAAATTAATTACAATAAAAAGTTACATTTAGAAAATAATAAAAGTTAATTTAGGAATATCAATAAGAGAATATATTTGCGCTCGCACCACTTTCCTATTTCTTTGAAATTGAGATGGTCTCTCAATTCTATCCTATTCCATCTATGTCAAATTTAGTGGATTTAACTACTAATCTATTAATTAGAAATAATTTTTATTTTTTCATAAACATAATATATTTTACTGATATATAATTATGTTTTTTATTTTATTTAACATTAATAAAAGTAATTTATTTTACTTCAAACTATTTCATAACATGATCCAAAATCAAGATTTCATTAAAATTATTTTTATATAATTTTATTTAACCATGAAATTGATTATAATTGATTTTTATCGAGAAATTGTTTTGTAAATATAATTCAATCCAATCCCCTTGTATATCAAACGAATGACTATATTATATCCAATCTACTCTAGTTTAATACAATCTAATACAGCATGCCAAATGCTTCCTAAGAGTTTAACATTGTGATCAACAAGATATTAATTTCCTAATATACTTCCTTCCATATTATATGATTTTTGCTTATGCTTTTAATGAGAATATATTCATGACACTTATACTAATTAGAAATCATTCATGACAAATGACAGACATATGTTAAACATTCCCTACCATTTAAAATGTATAACGAGAAGATTTTCAAATAACAAGAAGAGAGAGTGTTTGAATCAAATATCTCCAAGCTCTAATACTAGGTTAGTTATCATCAAATTCAAAAGTTCAAGTTGATAAGAAATAGTCTAACTATATTATTTAAAATTTGAGATTGACACATGACAAGGGGGAAAAGGTAACTTAATTCCAATCTTGTGATTCCAATATTCATTAAAACTATTGGGAATCAAATGAGGTGAACTCAACACTAAATTAGGAATTAAGTTTCCTTTGGAAATTAAGTAATTCCATATGTTTTTGCATATAACGTTTCTATATAGCTCAAGTGAAAGAAAGATCGTTTCAGCCTGAAAGTAACACCCTTGAAAGTAACATCTCTTTTATAGTTTTATTTTTTAAAAAGAAAATAAATAAATAACTCTCGAAACCACACTTCGAATTGACATACAACTACAACTTATTATCTTTTCTCTTAATCCCTCAAAGTCTTAAACGTCCAACTGCATAGATCATTACATCTATAACTGATATAAGATCATACATAATCAAAATACCTCTAGCTTTATCGACCATAAGTTCCAATGGTATGCAAGTGCATGTGACATAGAAGATACATGCAACTATGATCATCATACCTATTTCCATGTAGGTCCTCCAACCTTAAGATGAGTGAATCCTTTTGTCTTAAGTCTTAGGCTCATTAAAAAAAATCTTTTATACCAATGAGTTATATTACAATATGAATAATGTACCTAAGTGCATCTGATTCTATAAATAGCAAAATTGACAATAATAAATAGATCACAAACCTAAATCCATGAATTAATGACCCGAAATCAAACAAAAAGTTAATATAAGTGCCTTACTACTCTTTTCTCACTCTTTTACTGAATTCATGTGAATGAAAGTAAAGACTCCTCTCATATATATATATATATATATGTATATATATATATATAATGTCATTTAAATCCTATCCCATAATGATTCAAATTGTCCAATAAGGAGACATATGTTACTGAACTCATGTGAATCAAAGTAGAGACTCCCTATAATAATAATGTTATTTAAATCCTACCCCATAGTGGTTCAAAATCCTGTGTTTTTAAGGATATATATACAAAGTCCTAATAAGATTATTGTAAATCAATTTTATGCCATCAAATTGAGGAATAAGGATACATAGCCGTAATAAGATTGATAACAATGTCCATACTTATATTTTAACATTTTCATGCAGTGTTCTACATAATGTAGATAAAGTGTAATAAACCCAATATATCCTTAGCCGTAATAAAATTGATAACAATGTCCATACTTATATTTTAAGATTTTCATGCAATGTTCTACATAATGTAGATAAAGTGTAATAAACCCAATAAACCAATATTGAGTACAAACTAAAACAGATTAATCCGATTTATTTAAATATTCTAACTAATTCGGTTTTTATAAACTCAAAATATAATGGTATATGCACCTTCATAATTTTATAAAATTTATCTTTAATAGAGCTCCAAACAGCCCATAGAAACTTCCACGCAAAGCAAACAGATAAGCAAGACAGTGTAAAAGTAAACAGACTTGACTTTTGTACTCACAATCTCATTATATCGATGATAAAGTCTTGGGTAAATTGTTAAAAAACGCCAACTTTTGCCTAAAAAAAAAAAAAAAAGACCATCCCAATGTTTCGAAATTAGTATTTTTCTATCCTACCATTACACTTTCTGTTTGAAAAAATGATTGTTGTCAGTGGATTAAGGTAAGATCATAAATAAAGCTTTTAATTAAACATGAGTCAATAAGAAAATAATAAAAATATAAAAATATATATATAAGAAATATATATTATAACAAATTAAATTAAATTAAGATTAAAAATTTAAATAAAAAATTTGAAGTTAAATGTGAACAAAATTACAAAAAATTTAAATAAAAAATTTAATTCATCAACCAGTTCATGAGTTCATCCACCTAATTCATCAGTTTATCTTCCACATCCTCCTTCATTGGAGACGTGTCTCTCTATCTTCTCTCTCTTTCTTTTCTCCCCTTTCTCTCTCTCTCTTTCCTCTTGATTCTCACTAGTTAGATTTCTAGGTTTCTAGCCTTGAAACCCAAAGGGAGATTGGAAACCCTTCCGGATTGGGTTTCCAGTCGCTTGGGTTTTCAATGGAAACCTAAAAAAGCCCCAATCATCATCAATCAATATGCTTCCAACATCATCAATTAGAAACCAAACATCATCAATCTCTCATAAAAACCATCATCAACCTCCGACAAAATTAACCCAAAATCATCGATCTCCCACAAAATTAACTCAACATCATCAATCTCCCACAAACATCATTATTGGAAACTAAAATAACTCAGAATAAAAAAAAATTATGTTCTTCATCTATGAAGAAACTAGTGTCTATGAAGAACAATAATTTTCTTTATCTATAAAGAACATAAACATCAAAACTACCTAATTCAAAAGCAAAAAAGAGAAAAGCTACAAACTCATCCGGGTTCGTCAAACTCGGACGGAAGAAGAATAAGAGGAATAAAAAAAGTCTCCTCCTTCATCGTTGACATCGTCACTTTATATGAAGTTGTTGGGCAAATTGAAAGGTTGTTGGCTGAAGATGAAGTTGGAATTGAGTGGGAAGAAAGAGAGAGTGAAAGGGGTTAATGAACAAATTTTTTTATTATTTTTTAAAATTTTGTTTGATTTTTAATTTTTCTCAAATTAATCTCCACCATCCATTTTAATATAGAAAGTGGAGATCTTGTGAACAAATTTTTTTATATATTTTTTAATTTTTGTTTGATTTTTTAATTTTTTTAAAATTAATTTTCACCGTTCATCTTAAAGATAGACAGTGAAGATCTAATAAATAAATTTTTAATTTAATTAATTTAATTTTAATTAAGTTTAAATCAAGTATAAAGAATTTATTTAGTGTTTAAGATCAACTTTTTAATGGAAATTATATCGGCAGGGTAGAAAAATGCTAATTCCATAACATTAGGGTGGTTTTTTTTTCACGCAAAAATTGGGGGGTTTTCAGAATTCACCCTAAAGTCTTTGTATACCCACTAAATTACAAATTTTGTCAGATATACATGTGAAAAAAAAAAAAAAAAAAAAAAAAAGTATATAAAATCAGTTTTTACATTGTAAGTATTTATTAATGAAAGTGACCCCACGAAAGACAAGTGAAATTACCAACTTGTCATTCGTAGAGATATTACTGCAAGGGCATTTTCTCAAAAAATAAAAAAATGAAAAAATAGAAAGGGAAAAACCTTCATTGAGAAAATTGTATTACTTTCGTATTAGATGAAAGTATGACACAAGCGCTTTCCTTTGAGCGAATTGGATTCTCATATATTCTTCCCCTTCATCTCATTCAAACATTAATTTATTAAATCCTCCGTACTAATATGTACATTGTTAGACAGCTAACACTTCGAATATTATTCTTTAAAAGTTTTTGAATTCATATTAATGTTTAATAATAAACTATAGGAGTAGATTAATATAAATGAATCTTGGAGTTTTGGTAAAAGTTTGTCACATATTATAAACTTCTATTTCTCATATTTATACGTATTTCAAGTAAACAAGAATGGATATAGATAGTAGAAAGGTAGTCTGATCGAATGAAAAAATCTTGATCCACTAAATAATTTTTTAATTTAAAATTAAGTTTTAATTTAATCTTCACCATCTAAGTAGACTATGGAGATCAATCATTCTTTTTCATTGGGTTTTAAAATAATAAAGAAATTTTATATTTTTGTTTATTCATTTTTTGGTTTTTTAATTATTTTTTTATTAATGGATATTTATTTATTAGCTTCATTTACTATTTTTCTTTTCCACTACTAACGGCAATGGCCTTCCTCTATCTACTATGGGTGTTGTTTTGCTTATTTAATTAAACAGTTGGGGTGTAAAATTTGCTAATTACGAAACTATGAGGTGAATTTTCTTATTATGGCTAAAATAATCAACATAGCGTTGCTCTTCAACGAAATGATCACGATCCTCTGATTTGTTGACGGTTAGCCCAGTAGATGACGCTAGTGCTAGGCGTGCCATCATTTTATTGCCGCGTAGTGTTGCTCTAGTGCATGAATAAATCAGTCACTAAGAGAGAGTTGCATCGAACTATAAATATAGACCCCATCTTCACAGTTGAGGTGCCAAACCACCCTTAGTTGTTTTCTAGGAAAAAGCCATGCACCTTGCTCAAATCCTCGATTTCAACTTTTGTTATTGTATTTTTCAGCTGTGCAGTTTACTGCCTTTCCTTGTTAACCGAGTTTTTGATAGTTTTGTTTCCTCAAAGAAGAAGCACTCTGGAGACTTAATGGGGTGGTGACTCACATGCCCGAATCTTAATTATAGTCAAAGAATTGAGTCTTGGGTGTGATTTGCAGAATTTTCACGTCTTTGACAAGGGTTTTGGGAAGAATCCTCGAAAGCAGCCCATAACAACCCTCGCAAATCTTTGTAGCCACCACGCAAAAGCAGCCGCCACCACGCAAGGAGATGACATGGAATTCTTCCCATAACAACCCTCGGATTCTGGCCTGCTTCAACAAATCTTTGGAGGATTCTTCCCAAAACCCTTGTCATAGACAAGTGAAAGTTCTTCAAATTACACCCAAGACTCAGTTGTTGCACCGGCGTACCTGACGTGTCCACTAGTCAGTCACTAGATGCATGCTTGAGGCTCTTCTGGGGTTGCATAGAAAACTCTTGGAGTTGAAGAAGAAGAGTTGTTGTTCATGTAAGGAAGCTGGTCATATAGAGGTTGAGTAGTAGTAGGCGTGTATGGAGCAGAGTTAGAAGAAGAGTTCAAAAAGCCACGTGAAAGAAGAATGTTGGGTGAATTCTCCATCTAGCGCGTTGACTGTTGAGTGATCTAATATGTTAATTCTCTATCTAGCTTTGTTGACCATATTTTAATTATTGTTGCTCAATGCTGATTTTAGAACTTAATTTCAAGTCTTTAGTTTATATTTTATCATATATGTACGTACCTATTTTCATGGAGATTTCATCTTCATGTTTTGCTAATTAAGCAGTAGTTGGATTAATTATGTAACATATACATATATATATATATATATATATTTATATTGAGGTTTATGGCGTACGTGCATTCAACCACCAGTGTCATGTCTTGCCATTTTGTCATTTTATTTGTAGCAAGTATCTAGTTTATCATAAAACTATCGCTCACATGATTGAATAAAACACAAATTTTCACATTTTTATAATATAAATTGCAATTAAAAAAGAAGAATGACACAATCAATCATGCAATTACCACTCCTCTTTCGAGCGACGTAAAATCCATGCATTCACAAAAATATATGTACATCAATTGTACATGTACTTACAATCGTCCAAAAACATATTTACAATTGAATTCCTCAACAAATCAATGAAACACCAAAATCAAATACTTCCCATCTCCTGTTTCTTCCATGCAAAGAAGATGGTTCTAAAATTCTAAACAAAGAAAACAAAAAGGGCAGACGCAAATTACAAAGGATTGTATCTGTGGATGGTAATCTGTGTACAGAGTTTCTGTTGGTTGTGTATGAATGTTTGATATATAGAATTAGTGACTGCTTTGGTTTGTTAATAGTTTATATGGATCAACCCAACATTTGTCCTCCTCTACGGCATTTTTCCATCTTTTTCGGAAGATCTGCATTTCAATGAACGACTGTCTTCTCACCTGCAATCACATGATAAGTCAAGAAATATGTCCCTAAAGAATAGTTGTGCCAGAAACAGACTTCAGGAAGTTGAATGTCTATGCACATGCGCACGCACAAACAGAAACACATGTACATGTGCACGAGTGGGGTGGAAGTAAACAATAACAATACATTGATGCAACAGTGGCGAAGCAGGCTTACCTCGGGTCTGTTATCATATCTGTGGGACTGAGATGGAGCCTGCAATTTGAAAGATGTTGAACAACCGTTATGCAAGGAATAAAGAATGAGATACAAGACAAGTTCAGGTTTGAAATATGTACCATTGCTTCCAAGTTTGGTAAGTGATAATCCGGATAAGATGGAGCTTGTCCAACCGTATTTAACTGCAAGAAGCAGATGGTGCAAAGTGATAAATTAAACATCTTTGTTGTGAATCATAATAATAACAATTCATGTTGTACTATACTATAGATTAGTTTCATAGCTTGTACACACAAATAACGCAGTTATGCCAGTGACTCGACATCATGCTATTAATATAAATTCTGGGAGTACTTACCCTTGGTCCATCAATTGAGGCACCAAGTGTAGGCACACCTAGATGAACTATGAACTCAGAATCAACCACACCCACATTTTTGGTTCGGTCACCCTGAAAAGTATATTAAACATCATTAGTACAAATGTACAATTGCAAAAATATATAAACAAAATTGAAGTTAATAGGAACTGAAGGTTACCTGTGCACAATAACCTAGCTGCATATCCAGGCCCCAAGCATGGATCAAGTCATTCTGTAATGAGAAAATAACACAAAAGCGGGAGAGACATTGAGATAACAAACTATAGTTGATTCAATAATCTCTTGGCATAATGTTGCACAATGCCAAAGGCAATAAGTTATAGTGTTTTTTTTTTTTTTTTGATAGGCAATAAGTTATAGTTATCAATCAGCATTCACATTGCGATTGTGTTTCTCAACTTTCTCCTATTTAAGTGGTTGACTTCTCATTTAGATAATGGTGATTACCAGTTTACCACCCATGTTTAAAAATGTTTAACAAATAACCTACCGAATGCATTTCCAATATCATTAACTATTTTGTTTGAGGACGTTCTATTACCTGAATCATATACCATGCACATCTCCAGGCAGCTCTCGAAAACACAGGTGCCATCATTTCCACCCACCTGCATAACAGATTTCATTTTCTACATAAGAACAAAACTACTTCTCTGCTCTTTAATAGTCAGTTCTCTTTTGAATACCAGAAACCGAAGAAAATACTTTATTATTAACAGTTAACAAATTGAAAGAAGAATGGAAACCGAGAGTTGATGCCTTTACCCTGTACATGGAGGAGCAGTGCTGCGATCATCACATCTTCCACTGCCTTTAAACTTATACATTCTCCTATTAAGATATAAAGAAAAGTCAAATTCATCAGATGTAGTAGCAAAAGAAAATGTCTATAGTATGCCAATGTTATATCAGTTTACTAAAATTTTCAATTCTTGTGAGCCGACAGAAGTGGTAAAAGTTGACTAGAGTTTCAAGAAGCAAACTTCATGCAGGTAATCCACTGTTCAAGAAACAAAATAATTGCTTACTTACCACCTCAGAGACACAAAATAACAAATATTTGATCCTGCCTTTGCAGAAACTTATGATCACTTCTCCTCATTAAAATTTTATTCACATCTTCGGCAAAATACATTAAGATTAAATGGAATTCTCAGGCAGATTCACTTGATACTGACCTGTGCACTCTTGATTTTTTGTTACGTGCAGTAATTTGATGATGTACATCTGACTTTGAAGGGTCGAGTGCTGGCTGAGATATCTCAAGTCCCTCTTCCTTAACAATAGACAAATATCTACAAAAAGTTTGGAATACAAAATTTCAAATCTAACTGATTCATATAATTGCACTACTTGCAAAACAAATTCAATTTTAGCTTCAAGAAAATAGCGAAAATTACACGAAAATGCACCAGGCAACAGAAATTTGTGAATAATAATTAAATCTAATTCCAGAAATTTGACGTTGTTATATCCTGTATAATAAAGAAAGTTAGTTAAGGAAAAGAACCGGGAGTGAAAAGAGCTCTCAAAATCAAATCCAGGATCCTCCCTAAGGGCTAAAGACAGTTCCCGAAGTTATCATCAGTTTCACAACCAAACAGGCTGCAAAATCCATCTCAATTACTTGGCCCCTAGAGCTACTGGAGCAACTCCAAAGTTATTTTGCAAAATGGGCAGAGGGAAAGAGACTAAATGTAAGGTATTCCTGTGTTAGAGCATTAGTGTTGACTCATGTTTAACTAAACATGAATTAAACATCTTTGTGACTTCATGATTTGAAAAAAACATAAATTCATGTTGTCACAACAAGGTTTAAATGGTGGAGTTTAAGAACGCCAAAATCAATCACAAGAGTAAAATATATGGTGCTTACCGTCTTGGATTAAAATCATCAACTCCAATGTCCTCATCCCATAGGAATATATAATTATACTCCGCAACAATGTCTGGATGCAAGAAACGTTTTGCAAACCACCTACATGTCATAAATCATTCTCTCCCTTAGAAATCTTGTGTACATAAGCATAAGAATGATCACCAAAATCAAACAAAACAACAACCTAGTATCAACTAAGATTTACCATTTTGTTTGATTTGCAATTGACACATGTATGGCACGATCAGCCCATTCTAAATCTTTCCAGTCATCCACAATACCATCATAATGGAAAAGCATCACTACAAAATATTTTTTCGGAAACTGCAACGAAAAGATTGATATTGAGCAGCGATCTATTGAGATAATTATGAAAGCAAAAGAGGAACTATAGTAGTGAACAAACCTTTCTAACCATTCTGTCCACTATTTCTTTCTGCTTAATTCCAACTGGGATAGCTAACAAGCTCTTTGAAGGCTCTGGATCATTCTGACACAGAATTTTGCACGTAAGAAGCAAAGATGCTCAACGAAGCAATCAAGAAACTGTTTGTCTATAAACTATAGTATCTAAAATATCCTAATAATAAGAAGAGTATTTGAACAGCTACGCGCTTAGAAAACAATCATAGACACAATAGGTAGAATTTAATTCCAGGTTATGAACTTATAAGTTTATTGTATCATCAATCTGATCAAACAAAAGCTTCACGTACAAGTTTTTTAGAGTAGGTCCATAAAGGTCGTGTTTCCAAATTTGATGTTTTGGCAACAATTCCTTGCGGCAATGCGTCCATCCCCGGCAGCCTGCATTGGTTCTACGTAAAAGGAAAAAAACATAAGTCAGAAAGCACTACACGTAATTCTATATGCCACTATAAAATGGTATTGTCCTTTCTTCTTTCTCAGAAGGATACAAACCTTGCAAGCATTAGATTTTGCAGTCTGCAAGGTTCTAAGCATTTCCCATCTCATCAATCCCTGCACAAGATATTTGCAGATTTCGTCTTAATTGGTAAAATCTAATAAAGGACAAGTGTATAGGACAATCTGTCATCGTTTGTTTGGTTGGTTGTGTTAAACAACTCCCATTAAACAAAAACTGACTACCAGAAAAAATATAGAGATAACAGTTGGTTGAAGCAACATCATTTACAGAAATACTCACTTCATCATGTTGCTTTGCAAAAAATGAACTACCAATGAAGTAAGCAGTACAGATCAGTGCAGCTGCAATGAAGCAACTGTAAAAACATGATCTACTCACGGGATCAGATGGTACAAAAGCCTGACAAGATCATGAGACAAATCAGCACAAAATGATATAATCTAGATAAATTGCACAACGGTCTGATATTTCCTTCAGATAATCACCACATAGTGAAGATCCAAGAAGATAGTAATTAAAAAGGGCCATATAAATCATGGCATCCTTTCTAACTAGTTTCACAAAGTCAGGTCATGGAACTGGCATACATCAATAACGTCTAGAAAACACACAACATATTTTTAATCATGAAAACCAAAATCATCAATAGGTGATTCACTATAAACAATGATATAATATCCAACATGAACAATCCCAAATTCCGCACAAGGGTAATTCACTCACTAATAGAAAAGAGTATCATTCAATTCTGAAACTTTTGAAATGTAACACGAATCCAAATACATGTAACTAATTTCAAACCTGCACACAAAGAACACAAAAGCACCAACATCTAACAAACAATTAAAAGGCTTCAGTCTTGACTCAACTGAAACAATACAACTATATGGTCAAAATTAAGAAGAAGAATTGACATTAAACAATCCTTCATTAGTTTAAACAACTCTTACTCTTACTCTTACGTAACATCATTGACTAATCATATAATTACTAACTTAACTGAGCATATTCTATTACAACGCGAAAGTTGAGAAAATGCTCAGTCATGGCGAAGAGACAGACAATTAACTTAAAAGAAAATTGTGAAGTCAAACACTATTGCTAAACTGACCGATATAACATATAAGAAAGCAACATAAACATAACTTATAAACCCCAGTTGCCTTTCTTTTCCTCAGATTCTCCCAGCAACCAAACAGATTTCCAGACAAAACTCCACAGAATCAACAAATTCAAGAGACTGAAACAATGAAGTCAAACACTTGAGCAGCGATTAGACAGAAAATTGAAACAAAACCAACATAAATACAACATTTCTACATTCCAATTTCCTCTCTTTTGCTCAAAATTTCCCACCAACCAAACAGATTTTTTAAAATCAAAACTCAACAGAAACCAAATAGTATAAACAATTATAACCAAAACAGCATTCCCCAGAAACCAAACAGAAAACAACAAACAAAAAAAAAAAAAAAAAATTGCACTTTTTAATCACCAAAACAGCAAACCATTAGAAAAAGATTCTTTTTTTTTTTCTCTCATTTTATTTTCTTTCCTCTTCCGGTTTCTCTTCCTCCATAATCATCATATAATCATACAAAGTCTAACTTAAAAATAATAATAAAAAAAAAAAAGCACACGCGCGCACGCGCGCGCACACACACACACTCATCAATAATCATACATTATTAACATCATTACAACAACAATAACAACAAAAACAACACAAAAACCAATCAAATTCATAGCATTTCCAACTAGAACCACACCCCACCAAAAAAAACCCAAAAAATTTAAAAAAAATAAAAATGAAACTTGAACTTGAAAGAGAGAGAAAAGGAGAGCTTACACAATTAAGAGTCTTCATAGTTGCAGCAGCTGCAGCCTAGCAGGAGAAACTTAAGAACAAACCAAAAAAAAAACAACAACAACAAAGAAGAAGAAGAAACAGTATAAGTGCTTATTAAAAAAGTACTTTTCAAATTCTTTTGACTTTTTAACAATAGTGCTTTTTTTTTCCTTCCAAAAACAGCTAAGAAGTTTGGATTATGAGCAAGAAAAACTGTGTAGGTAAAGAAAAGAATGAGAGAAAGTTTCAAGTAGAAAAAATGGAATCAAAAAACAACTTAAAAACGAAAAGATGGTGAAAAAAGTTGGCCAAGAAAGGAGAGAATATTTTATTATAATAATAAAAAAGTGAATAGACCCCACCAAAGGAAAGCCAAACGGTGGCGTCTTGGAGAAGACCAAACCGAGAACAAGAGGCAAGTGGTGTTCAAAGTAAGGTCAGAGATAATCCAAGACATGAGAAGTCGAAAACCTTTTCAAGTGGACCGTGAGCTGTCCTCCTGTCGTTTTATTCTGTTGCGTTCTGTCGTTTTTGGATATTTGCAAGAACGTCCCCAACGTTTGTTTGACAGACCTTTTCGTTGTGAAAATGGAAAGAGGGGTTCGTTGGGTAAATAGGTAATGAAAAGGGAAAAGGCGAATCAAATTTAGAATATTCAAATCAATTTAATAAAAATTATTTCCCATGATATAAAGTTGATTCAATAATTAAAATTAATGGTTCTATCCAGTTTTTATTTTTCAAATATCAAATTAATTATAATGATTTTATAAGATATATATTTTAATTAAGGAGATTTTTAGATGAATCATAAAATTATCTATAAGAGATTTATAAGAGCATCTTAAATGCTTTTATGGATTGTATTTTAGAAAAAATAAAAAAATCATGTCATTAATATCAAATGATTTGATTTTTACATGACATAATATCATTTGATAGATAATTAAATTAAAAATCATTCTTCTGCATGTATTTTCATTTAATACCTTTATATTCTTTTATTTAATACTTCAATGTTTTTTATTTGTAATTAGATTTTAAAAAAATAAGAATTAAATAATTATTGACTTATTGAAATAATTATCTAAGAAACTCTCTTAAAATACATGGTTATATTGATAATATCTATTTTTTTTTGTCACATCAGTTTGATATTAATGACTAATAATTGTGTTGAAAAAGTTTATTTCAACTGTATATTTATTTAATGTGATATGTAATTTTTTCACAATTCATAAAAATATTGAAAATGATTTAAAATCTTCCTAGAGGTTTGATATTCTAAAAAAGTAACCATTTTATTTTAAGTTTAAGGAAAAATTTTAACTATATTTTAACTTTATAAAGTGATTTTGGTATATAACAAAAGGTAATGATACATTATCCAAAATTTTATTTAAATATGTTATGTAAATAATATAACATATTGATATATAATTATCATATCATCAATAAATTATTCTATAATTAAGTTGGTTGTTCTAAATTATTTTATCACATTATGTAAACAAAAATTTTAGATAAATTTTGGGAATTATAGCATTATTAATATAATAATAATGTTTTCATTGAAATTGAAAATTAAAAAGCTAGTTAAAAAAAAACACAAAAACAAAAAAGAAAGAAAAAAACCCTCTGGGGACCATTTTGCAAATCTCCCTTTAGTGATTTACATTTATGGTGACTCCAGACCGGACCGGACGAGGCCAGACCAGACCAGACTACACTACAGAAGAGCGAGTTTCACGCATGGGTGTGTTGTGATTTCGAAACGTGTGCATGTGAGCACGTTCTTTTGCGAGTATGAAGAGTTTTTTTATACTCGCTTATTTGTGGTGACGTGGGGATGAAGATATTGGGTTTAAATATTATATTTAGTTAAAGACATGATTAGCACGTCATGTAATTGACATGAATTTCAAATTAGTATAATGATTTTTCAAATATCAAATTAATTATAATGATTTTATAAGATATATATTTTAATTAAGGAGATTTTTAGATGAATCATAAAATTATCTCTAAGAGATTTATAAGAGCATCTCAAATGCTTTTATGGATTGTATTTTAGGAAAAAAAAAAATCATGTCATCAATATCAAATGATTTGATTTCTACATGATATAATATTATTTGATAGACAATTAAATTAAAAATCACTCTTTAATGTTTGTATGTATTTTCATTTAATGTCTCTATATTCTTTCATTTAATACTTCAATGTTTTTTATTTTTAATTAGATTTAAAAAAAAAAAGAAGTAAATAGTTATTGATTTGTTGAAATAATTATCTAACCAACCCTCTTAAAATAGATGATTATATTGACAATATCTATTATTTTTTCTTGTAACATCAGTTTGATATTAATGAATAATAATTGCATTGAAGAGGTTTATTTTAACTGTATATTTACTCCATATGACATATAATTTTTTCATAATTCATAAAAGTATTGAAGATGATTTAAAATCTTCCTAGAGGTTTAATATTCTAAAAAGGTAATCATGTTATTTTAAGTTTAAGGAAAATTTTTAACTATATTTTAACTTTATAAAGTGATTTTGGTATATAATAAGAGGCAATGATACATTATCCAAAATTTTATCTAAATATGTTATGTAAATAATATAACATATTGATATATAATTATCATATTATCAATAAATTATCTTATAATTAAGTTGGTTGTTCTAAATTATTTTATCACATTATGTAAACAAAAATTTTAGATAAATTTTGGGAATTATAGCATTATTAATACAATAATAATGTTTTCATTGAAATTGAAAATTAAAAAGCTAGTTAAAAAAAAAAAAACAAAAACAAAAGCAAAAACAAAATCAAAAACAAAAACAAAAAAGAAAGAAAAAAACCCTCTGGGGACCATTTTGCAAATTTCCCTTTAGTGATTAACATTTATGGTGACTCCAGGACCGGACCGGACGAGACCGGACGAGACCAGACTACACTGCAGGAGAACGAGTTTCACGCATGGGTGTGTTGTGATTTCGAAACGTGTGCGAATGTGAGCACGTTCTTCTGCGAGTATGAAGAGTTTTTTATACTCGCTTATTTGTGGTGACGTGGAGATGCAGATATTGGGTTTAAATATTATATTTAGTTAAAGACATGGTTGGCACGTCATGTAATTGACCTGAATTTCAAATTAGTATATTAAATTAATCAATATGGTAAATCTCAACAAAACTTTGACTGTTTGGTCTTAAAAATTATTATAAAAAGGAGAAATAAATGGTGAGTTTTTTTTACCTCCATGAATTTAGAAAATTTTATATATAATGGTACTGATAGCACCGTTTATCATTTTTTTTTTAATGAAATATCACCCATAATATAATCATACGAATTTGGATTATCGATAAATTGAAACAGGCCTCGTTAATAGACTAAGAGATCTTCATTACCAAACCACATTAAGCGAAGGTGATAGCTGTGTTATCTTCAGGCTCAATAACAATGACTAAGGACATTTGTGTTTATGATCATGAGTATGACACCTTTATTGGAATCAAGCAACTACTACAAAATATAAAATTTTGTACCTAATAAATTTTCTTATATTGTGTTCATTATTTGTATCAATTGAAAGTTTAAAATTGGTTTACAATGGTTTATAGTCTTTTTTTTTTCTCTTATTCTAGGGCATGTATTCAATGTAAAATTCACTAGAGTTAGGTAATTTTTTTTAAAATGATATATTTTAACGAAGTCCAAAAATACCATATATATTTTGTATAATTATATATATAATCTATGAGAGTGGAACATGATTTTGTATTAGCCTTTTTATTCACAAATCTTATTTTAGAATCTTTTGAATTTCATCTTGTAAATAAAATTTATAAAATCAATAGCCTTTTTTATATATTTAGGGACTATTTGTTTTTTCCCTCATAAGTCTTATTTCCACTTAAGTATTAATTTAAGTGATTGTATTGTGTTTATTTCTCTAATTTATGTCTTAATCTAAGTTAAAAATATAAATATATACATGTATATATATCTTACTTAAAAAGTCAAATTTTCTCACTTTCATCTTAATTAAAAATACTTTTATTAATAAACATACTATAGTTTCCCAAATTAACCTCATATTATTATATTATTACCAAAATATCCCTAACGAAAAAAAAATCTCCAATTCCAATCATATCCAAACCCTAACCCTAATCCTAAATCTAACCTCCCTAAGACCAGCAATTGTCGTTGTCGTTCAATGACCGGTCACCAAAAGAGGTTGGCCGACCGACCTCCTCCATTTAATAGTAATAGTACAATCACTTAATAGTTAAGTTTATGAATCCTAAATGGAAAAACAAATAAAAGTGAATATCTTAATTATAAAGTCTTATTAAATAATTACTTAATAAAATCCTATTAAGATTTAAGACAAAAAAAAAAAAAAACCGGAGACCACCTTAGATTTTAAGATGTTTACTAACTAGGAAATCTTGATAAGGAAAAGGAATTGGATTCTTAATTTATAAATTACTATATTTACTACATCATTTGGGGAATTAATTTCCGTGGATTCCGCACCAAAATTAGGAATGTTAAAAAGTGTAAGTCATTACATCTAAACACCACTAAATCATACGAAGACATATTTGCTAATAAAAAATGAAATCAAGTGAAAATCAAGATCTCTCTTGATTTTCACTTGATTTCATTTTTTATTAGCAAATATGTCTTTATATGATTTAGAGGTGTTTAGATGAAAAAATGATGAGATCTACTTTTTATCATTCGCGAGAATTTTGTCAAGTATCGGGGGATAACCATAAAATCAGTGTAGAGATAAATTGTTGGGTCTTTTTGACAAATATAATTTATAGATTTTGAATCTAATTCAAATATATTTACATGATTTTTACAGCAAGTGGTTAAAATCGTTCCTTATAAAAGAAGTTCGTAGTCGAATTGTGTTAGAAAAAATGTTATTGCTGTGCAGTTTATTTTCTGCTATTTTTTATTTTTAAATATCATATGTGGTGTAATGATACAACCCTAGGATATTGTCTGGATAAATGAGCAGTCCCTAACATTAAATCATATCAGATGTTGCCATAATTATTTTACGCTATTATTTAGTGAAATTGTATTGAATTAATTAAGGCAAAATTTTCAAAAGTCCTCTTTTATCTTTTTTTAAAAATATTTTTTTTACTCAATAACTAATAATTTGATTGTTTATGCTCATTTTCATTATTATATTTTTATTCACTAGAATCACTGCTTCAATAATCCAAATAACCCCTAATTATATGGGTTTTTTTAATTATTCTACACTCGGTGTTTCACTCTTTGAAATTATTTGCACTACCTGAAATACAATTATGTTATATTGTGTGAAATACAATTTAAACAACTACTATTATACACATACTTTGAAATACAACTATTTTACAATTTTATTGTGAAAGATGCCTATAAATTTCACTTTTTATTGTATAATATTATTTTTATTGTCATTATTTCATTGGGTTTTTGATATTTAACATTGTATGAAATATCTATATTTCACATTGTAAAAAATATTAGTATTTCAAATTATGAAAATATTAATATTTCAGATAGTATAAATATTTGTATTTCATACTGTGTAAACAGTGTGAAATACGAGTTGATCATGAACACATATCTTAGGTTTTTCAAAATTTTTTAATGTTTCTAGCTTAAGAAAAATATTTCACATTTTATTAATTACTAACACGGTGTGAAATTCAATTATATTATATCGTGTGAAATACAACTATACTATGTGATTTTTTTTAAATCGAATTTGAGCATAAACAATAAAACTATTAGTTGTTGAGGTAAAGAATATTATGTAAAAGTTAAAAGAGTATCAAAGGTAATTTTCTTTTAAGGAGTACATAACTATTTCTAGGGTTGGGTATAAAAACAAGAACGGACTTAAACAGAACCAAATTTTGATTGTTTGGGTGGGTTCCTTTAACAAATCAAGCATGTTCTGCTCTTCAAAGGAAGAACCGACCATAAGTCGATTCTTGTTTAGGTTTGGGTCTCCAATCCTAAGACCTGAGCCAAAATCAATGCAAGTTATTTTTTTTTTCCCTTTTAATTTATTTAAAATTTATACATGTGCCTTTGAAGGTTATTCAAAATTTGAATGACCCTCAAGGACACATGTGTAAATTACCCCACTTAAACCCTAAATCATCCATTAGTCTCATTCTCTCCCTCACTCACTCTTTGTTGACCCCTGTCTCTCATCGCCAACCAATCGACCCCTCTTATCCCTCTTTCTTTCTCTTGACCGAACCACTCTCATCTTTTTTTTGCTCAACCGAACCCTGTCGCTTCTACTCTTGTTTATAATTTTGTTCTTAGGTTTCAAAGTGATGTGTATATATATCAAAATAATAACAACCCACCTCATACATTGTTTGATTGTTTATTTGATTTGATAAAGAGTTATTTTTTACATGGGTATTGTTAGTGAATTGTTTAAAAATGGTGGTAATGGTGGTTATGATATGTGGGGTGGTTGCTTCAAGGGTTTGGTAAGGAGAAACAGTTGGATTCTGTCCATGTCAAGTTTCTAGTGCCCATCATGAGTTGGCTAAAGATTTGACTTTCCTCACCTTGTTGCTATTGGTAATATTTTTATTTCTTTAAGTTTTTTTCTTTGCGTTTGGTGTTGCTTTTTTGTTGTTTGATGGGTTTTTGAGTTATTTGGTTTGTGTTTATATAAGAATATAGATATGGTGTATGGTTTATTTGCTTACTTCTAAACTTTAATTTGTTGCAAATTATAAGAAAGAAAGACAAAACCAAGGAAACCAAACAAAACTGATTTGACCTAACTTGTTCGGTTCATCTAGGTTTCATCCCCAAAAATAAGGGTGTTCAGTTATGACTTTCAAGAATTGAGAATCTCTCAGTTTGTGTTTGGTTCTCTTTAAAACCGAACCAAACACCGAAGTGTCCGACCCTAAGTATTTCTTTATATAATTATAATATAATTGAAAATATTCTAACACAAGAATATTGCATGAAGATCTGTGGAGATTAAACACTATGTGTGAGCTGAAAATTTATTCCCATAACATCGAAAATAATATATTTTCATAATACGAGGGCAATAGCTAGTAAATATGAATAGTGATATTCAAACTCCAATTACAAATGTGAAAAGGAAATGTACTAACAAATAAAAATAATCAGTATATATTAAATAATTATATATATATACATGAGAAGAGGAGTATCATGATCCGTTAACTTAAAAAAAAAATTTTTGATACTATTTTTATATAACATTTTTGTCCAATTTTAGTTTGGCCCAAATGAATTCTTTAAATTTCACATTATATTATAATTTTCAAACTTTCCTTAAACTTAAAGAAGATTTGGTTGTTGTTGAAGTAAGATTGTGATGAAGGATGAATTAATGTGGGTTGATGGTATTATTTAATGTTGTGTTTTATTTATTTTATTATAGTTTTAATTTGTGGTTGGTAAATAATTAATGATTTGTATTAATGATATGATTTTAATTTATTAGAGGTATTTTAGATAAATTAGAATAGTTTTATAATTTTTTTGAGTG
This sequence comes from Nephelium lappaceum, assembly GCA_021234005.1. NCBI lineage: Eukaryota > Viridiplantae > Streptophyta > Magnoliopsida > Sapindales > Sapindaceae > Nephelium > Nephelium lappaceum. The sequence goes on along the minus strand of CM038000.1, from coordinate 14,473,466 downwards.
AAAAGGTAATTACCTAAATAAGGTGCCAAAAAGAGTAATTATGCTTAATTCCCTTTGTAAATTTTGTCATAACCCTTCCTAGTATCAAGCTTTCTAAGTAATGAAAAATTCAAAAATTATGATTAGTTAAATAGTTGAATGATGACCACACCTCGCAACAATGTTAATTTCCTACGTTCAAATCAATCTCTTCCAAATCAAGAAAACAAACTCAAAAGTTTTAAGGCTTGACTAAAATTTAAAAGTCACCGGACATCTAATATAAGTACTAATTTCAAGTGTTTGTATCCCTTACAAGAGCAGGGAAGAGGCTTGACTTCCATTAATTAATATAAAATGAAAAAAAAACATCTATTACGTGTGTAAAAGTATCTAACCCAATCGTTTCGACGAGTCTCAACAAATTTTGTATGGTAATATAAATTTCAAACTCAAAATATACAATTTTTTATTTTTAAAGTAAAATCCTCATTAATGATTTTTCAAGCAACATGAGGACATTTAAGCTAACAACGAAGAAATTATACAACTTTAAAATCGTAGGGGTGCTTAAAAAGAAAATATCTTGAATGGAACGACCTTGCCACGTCACCTATCGTCCACCTTATCGGAATAACACATGTGACAAAACCCTATCGTTGATCATTTTTATAATTAAATGGTCCTATTGAAACCGTCCCATGAAAGTTTTCTTTGGACGGAACGAGAGTGACCCATCCACGGGGCTTCTAACATATTCAGTGCCGTGTGGTTTTGGTTTAACAAAAAATTGGGGAGTGTTTGGACACTTGTACACAACCAAACCTGTTTGGAATAAAATAAACACGCAAGATGGAGAGGCGCAGGATAAGGAAAGATGGCGCACGATATATAAAATGGTCTTCCTCACCTCCCAGCGCAAATTAGGGCTTGTCCTTCTCCAACAAAAACAAATAATATTCAATTTTCACCACCCAAGTGCGTCCTTGATTGGTACCTTTCTCTTCTCTCTTTACATATATACATATGCATTTCAAATTTTCAATGTTTGATTTTTTTTTTTTCGTTTTAGCTTTATATGCTGATAAATGACCTTGAAATGATAATGCAATAGTTGGTGTATGAGTTTGAGTTAGTTTATTTGTCATTGGAACTCAAAACCCAGTTTTGTTTTTGTGTTTTGGGAGATGGGTAGTTTTTATTTTTGCATAATGTGTTGTAGAGTTGACAAAGTTTAGGTTTTGATAAATGAGTGTGAAATGAGAATGAGATGGTTGGTGTGTGAGTTGAGTTGGTTTATTTGACGTTGGAACATGAAACCCGGGTTTGTGTGTATGTGTTTTTTGAGATGGGTTGTTTTGGATTTTGCATTATGTGTTGTAGAGTTGATAAGGTTTAGGTTTTGATCTTGGTGGGTTGTGGGCTATGGTATTGTGTGTTTTTTGTTGAGAGAGAATGTGTCATTTAATGAGGGTTTTGAGGTGGTGTGAGGAAGTATGGGATGGGTAATTGGTGGTTTTTATACCTTTATGTTGTTTGACTTCAACTAAGTGTTAGTGATTGTAGATATGTTTGTATATGTTAAATGAGTCTTGTATTGTAATGCAGTGTGTTTGTCATGGAGAAAATGAGAAGGAAGAAGTCAGTGAATTTTGGAGTGAGAGGGAGGGAAGGAGGGTTTGAAAAGCTCAAAAGCATATTAGAGTCTTGAGACTGAGTTGAATAGGACATTGAATGCATATTTTAAAATGTAATATTGGCAGACTTCTTGGTGAAACATGTAGAATAACTAGTCCTGTTGATTTGTCTTCTAATGGTAGATGCATTAAAGGAAGGTCGGTAAGATGGGGCTCTTACTATGGAAGTGTACAAGAGAGAGCATGGAATGATTTCTTTTATGGAGTTTTACTCCTTAACATGTGTTTTAAATTTGATTAAGTAGTCAATCTGAATCTGTTCTAGAAGCTTTTATGAGAAATTTGGAAGCTTTATTAGAGTGACTGAGTATGCTGTCAAAACATTTTAAAAACTTTTGATTGTCGTAGATCAGATAACAACCTATTCAAATGTACAGGTAAAATTTTGACTATAATTTTGTATATGACTTCAAATGTAACCTTTCCTTTTGTGCATTTCTATGGTGCATTTCTATCATTCCCTTAAATATATACACAATAGGAGGATATTACAACTCATATTGCCTAATAGAACTTCAATTTTATTGATATGTCAACTAGGATGATTCCAATTGATGATACTAGTAACGCAAAAAGTCATTATGGAATTTGATAGCATTTTTAGTCAATTCACAATTTAGGTATTAATCAACTACTTAATGTGGCTTAATGATAGAGAGCGCTAATTTAATTTGACAATGTCCCCGGTTTGAGTTGCACGCTGTACATTTTTATTATTTATTTTTTCAAAAAAACCTGAGATGTTAGTTTGTATTTTTCCTTTTGTGCAAATATGAGATGCTATAGATGGTAAAACCGTTTTGTTCCCTTTTGTACAACATTATGGTGCTAAAGTGTAGTGCTTATTTTTCCTCTAGTACTACTCATCAACGCTTAGATAATTAGTTTTCGTGTTGGCATGTGTCCTTATTGTTTTCTATCAGGGAGTGCCTTAATTCCAAGGGCTTTAACATATATATATATATATATATATATATACATCTCAATATACTTTTGTTTATTGGATTTTTTTTTTTAAACAGTAGTTTATAAATTGAAATTAACTTCTATATTATTTTTGATTTGTAAAATGGACAGTGGCTCTTTGGTTGATTCCGCGTGGATTGATGAGAATATTATGATGTCTGAAGAGGCTGGGCAGATGATGGTGGTTTATGATGATCCCTCAGACCAACGATCTTTGTCTTTGGATGATACCAGCAGCACCGAGGAATCACCTGATGAAACCAGACTCTCCCTTGAAACCACCAATGATGTAGTTCCATATATTGGGCAAAGATTTCCCAATCACGATGCTGCATATGAGTTCTATAGTGAATTTGCAAAGCGATGTGGTTTCTCAATCCGACGTCATCGCACCGAAGGAAAAGATGGTGTTGGCAAAGGACTGACTAGACGCTACTTTGTCTGCCACCGTGCTGGTAACACACCAATCAAAACTGCAAATGAAAGTAAACCTCAAAGAAATCGGAAATCTTCTCGGTGTGGATGTCAAGCATACATGAGAATTAGCAAAGTTACAGAATTAGGAGCACCAGAATGGCGTGTCACGGGTTTTGCCAATCACCATAATCATGAACTATTAGAGCCAAATCAAGTTCGCTTTCTTCCTGCATATCGAACCATATCAGATACAGACAAGAGCCGGATACTCATGTTTGCGAAAACTGGAATTTCGGTGCAGCAAATGATGAGGCTCATGGAGCTTGAGAAATGCGTGGAGCCAGGATATTTGCCATTTACTGAGAAGGACGTGAGAAATTTACTTCAATCATTTAGAAAATTAGATCCAGAAGATGAAAGTGTAGATTTATTAAGAATGTGTAGAAACATCAAGGAAAAAGATCCCAACTTCAAATTTGAGTACACTCTTGATTCTAACAACAGGTTAGAGAATATTGCTTGGTCATATGCTTCATCAGTCCAGGCATATGAGATCTTTGGTGATGCAGTAGTTTTTGATACAACACATCGCTTAACTGCGTTAGACATGCCGCTTGGAATATGGGTTGGAGTGAATAATTATGGTGTGCCTTGCTTCTTTGGTTGCACTTTGTTACGTGAGGAAAATTTAAGGTCATTGTCATGGGCACTGAAGGTAATTGCAGCTATTTCTACAATACAAACCCCAAAATGTGCATGCCTACTTTAATTTCACTAAAATCTTATAACTAATTGCTCTTTGCTTTATGTTGTTGCTGAAAGAAATAAGGAAGCATAGATCTTGAAACTGAATAGGAATGAAAATAACAGTATAGCAGGGAATAGTTAATAGATCAGATGTACAAAATATGTTGGCATTAGTATTAGATTTTAGATAGGACTACAATAAAGCATCCATATGACTTTTATAATTTGTTGAGTTGGTGTTCTATACATGAATTAGACATAGTGGTGACTTAGCATGTATCTATTTGTATTAATGTGAAACACGTTCCTTTAATGAGCTAGTCTGGTCCTACTGTTTGGATGTTGTTAATGGTTCAAATTGGATGGCTTCTTTATTGTTAATGAATCTTCTGGCATGCACACACATGTATATGCGCATGTGTTCACTCTTCTAAAAGAGCTCTACTGTTCCTAATTTGTTTCGATGTTCTGTTTTCTGTTGTTTGTCTAAAAGGCATTCTTAGGGTTCATGGATGGGAAGCCTCCACAGACGATATTAACTGACCAGAACATGTGTCTTAAAGAAGCCATAGCCATGGAAATGCCAGCAACTAAACATGCACTCTGCATATGGATGATTGTGGTGAAGTTTCCATCCTGGTTTAATGCTGTGCTGGGGGAGCGTTACAACGAGTGGAAGGCTGAGTTTTATAAGCTATACAATCTAGAGTCAATTGAGGATTTTGAATTGGGATGGAGGGACATGGTTAATTCATTTGGACTTCACACTAACAGACACATAGCCAACTTGTTTGCCTTGCGAACACAATGGGCATTACCGTACTTGAGAAGCCATTTCTTTGCTGGAATGACTACAACTGGACACTCGAAGGCAATTAATTCTTTCATTCAAAGGTTTTTGAGTGCTCAAACCCGACTTGCGCACTTTGTAGAACAAGTATGTTGCCTCTTTCCGCTCTTGTCTAATCTTTTTAAATTGATTTCGGTTTGTTATGTTTATGAGGACATTTTGTAATTTTTCGTGATAGCAGACAAAATTTTGTTGTCAAGACTTGTTATTTTGCATTTTAGTTTCTCCCAATTAAAGAACGAGGCAGTCAGACAAAGCTATGTGAAGATTTTATGATCTTGCTTCACTACCTTGCATTGTATGAAACAGTTCTGTTCTTGATGTTTGGTTTCACTTGAGAAGTAGCACATGATCTTATGTTTATCCTTCATTCTTAATGTGATTACTGGTTTGTGCATGCTGGGTAACTGAGACATCTGCCATCTCATTTGAGTGATTTAGTTTGTATCTTATGCTTCCCATCTTCCACTTGAGAAGGATGATATTTTTTAGTGGAAAAGCATTTCTCAGCTGCTGACTTAGTTTGCAAAAGCAGGTGGCTGTGGCTGTGGATTTTAAAGATCAAGCTGCAGAACAACAGACAATGCAGCAGAATCTCCAAAACATTTGCCTCAAGACCGGTGCTCCAATGGAATCCCATGCTGCTTCGGTCCTCACTCCTTTTGCCTTCTCCAAGCTGCAAGAACAGCTTGTGTTGGCTGCCCATTATGCGTCTTTTCAGATGGAAGACGGTTTTCTTGTTAGACACCACACGAAGCTTGAGGGAGGCCGGAAAGTGTACTGGGTTCCCCAGGAAGGCATCATAAGTTGCAGCTGCCATCAGTTTGAATTCTCAGGAATTCTCTGTCGCCATGCCCTTCGAGTTCTGTCAACAGGAAACTGCTTTCAGATCCCAGATAGGTACCTTCCCATCCGCTGGCGCCGGATCAGCACACATTCCGTAAAGCTTCTCCAAACTTCTCCAAGTGACCACACAGAGAGGATTCAGTTGTTGCAGAGCATGGTCTCGTCACTAGTATCAGAATCCACCAAATCAAAGGAGAGGCTTGATCTTGCTACTGAGCAAGTCTCCTTCCTTCTATCTCGGATAAGACAGCAGCCGGTTTCATCTCAAACTTTGAGAGACATCTCCCCCATTCACAGAAACCTATAACTTCACAACACACACCAAACTGGTGGCTGTTAGATGTAGTAGGATCATCATCATCTGAATTCTTGTGGAAATCAAAGGGAAACACAACCGGAAATTTGACAAGCACATCGGAATGGTTCAGAAACCGACATTCAGTTAAGGCATTTGCTTGTTTCCAGGCCACCACGAACTTGGTTCGTGGGGTTGAAGGCGCTTGCATGACAATTTTTGTTGTCAATTTTGTTGCATGCAATCAAGGAATATACAAGGTGTTGCAGCCTCCTACATGTTTTTCATACATGTTCCTCTCTGTTGTCAGTAGGAGAGGTTTCATAGAATTCTTATTTTATATATATATATATATATACACACACACACACATAATATTACATATGTAATGAAACCTTTATCTTTTATGTATATCTATGTTTTTGTGACAGAACTCTGCAAGTGAAGAATTTAGAATATAATTATCAAATCATAATTTTATCTAAAATAAAATGATTTTCTAATAGGGAAACTGGTGTTAAGCAAAGTTTTGTGAGAATTATAGTCATGAGAATGTGCCTGGTGTACATAATTTGGAAATAGGTATTGCAATTGATTTTTGTGTATCTATAGTCTATCTAATTTATAAATCAATTTTGAATATTTAAAACTATCTAAAAATAATAACTTTTTTTTATGATACTCTAAAAGCTCCTGAGATTATTATCAACCATCTTTACTATTGTGTTTTTCAAATATTAACTTAGCTGAAGTGTGAAGTGCAATCTAGTGAGGTGTAGGGTTCAAGTGCGTGAGTTCACAAAAGTATGGATAATTTTCTTACTTATTTACAGGTAGTCATCTTTTGATTTTAAGAGTAGATTTTTAGACAATTCATTAAATAGATTTTATCAATAAATCTCGATAAACATTTGACTCAGTATTAAAAGATGTATTACAAAAAAAATTGTTTATCTAAGCAGTCCTACTGAAATCTTGATTAGTTTCAATCCCTTAAAAAAAGGATTGCGGATGTCCAACACAAAATATTAAGTAATTAAAAATAATTAAATTTAATAATAAAAACATATTTAGCCCAAAAAATAAAATGAATAAAAGTACTTTTACTTTCTTTTCATATAATTATAAAATAATTAGAAATCTACTAATATTAATGATCTAGAGTTTATCATGATTAAAACAAAAACTTTACGGTATTTATTGAGATTTAATTTTATGTATGTAGTATAATTTGAACTCCTATAAAAAATATAAAATATGCTAACCACTGTAATTATGAGTAGATAAAAAAATAAAAATAATTTTTTAATTTACAATTTCTTATTTTATTCTTAGTATTTTCTTTAAAAAAATTTTTAATTTGTTTTTGAATTATTAGATTGGATAATTAACTAGTAGACAAATTCTTACTAAAAAAAAAACCTAGTAGACAAATTCAAAAAAAAAAAAAAAACTAGTAGACGAATGGCGCAACATTTAAAAAAAAAAAATGTAGATGAGTGGGTCATGCTACGTCGTTTTGAGATAAAGAAGAGGGAGTGTTTGGATGCATGGACAACTCTAACCTGGCGTAGGATAATATAAGAATGGGTAAACCATCTTCTGCCTTAGCCAAATCAGGCGGCGTTGCAGACGACGAAACGCGGCGTTTCGTCACGCATCTCTCTCTAGTCTGGGTCCAGTTGGAGTGTCTGAGAAAAGGGTAGGTTTTGAATTGAAGAAAGATGCATCCTCCATTGACGTTACACAGACATCCGATGTGTGTAGAGGTCAGTCTCTCTCTCATTACTCATTGTTAATTGTTATACCCTTTTGTTTAATGGATTGGGGTGTTTTTGGTTTTGGAGAAGGAAGCGTTTTTTGGGTTGGTTTGGGGGTTTCTTTGCTCTCTGATATGACAAAAAATGTTTGTGTTTTTTTGGAAGTGCTTTTGGGGAAGTGCTTTTTGGGCTAGGTGGGGAGAGGGAGGTGATAGGGTGGGCTTGGGAGTTGTTTGCTTGTTTAATGAAGAAAAAAGATTGTGTTTTGTGTGTGTCTTTGTGATTGGGGATTGGGTAGAGGAAGTGTTTTTGTGGGAAGTGCTTTTACTTGGGTAACATTGTGTTCAAAACCAGCTGGTAGTTGGGGAAATTGTAAAATCGATTTGAGAGTGTTAAAGTTGCTTTCTAGTAGAGAGAAAAAAGGTGGTTTGTAGTGCTTTTAGGTTGTTTTGCTTTCAAGTTTGTTTGCTTGGTGAATCTTCATGGAAAATTGATGATAGGATGTGTTTAAGGGTGTTTTGTTAAAAGTGCTTTTCGATAGATATAAGCTTATTTGTAGTGCTTGTCAATAGTTATAAGCTTATTTGTAGTGTTTTTGCATGGTAATTTTCCTTGCAAAAGCACCTGGCGGCAATTCGTGGAGTAACAGTAGGATGCATTTGAAAGTGCTTTGTTTAAAAGTGCTTTCTAATAGCTTTGATCTTAATTGAAGTTGCTCTGTTTTAAGGTGTTTTGCATTATTAACTGAATTTGCTTGGGAGCTGCATTTTCTGGAGCAATATTAGGATGAATCTAGAATTGCTTTTGACTGTGTTGAAAATGCCTTCAAATGAGAAAACCTCATCTGTGTAGTGCTTATAGGTGTTTTTATAGGAAGTGCTTTTTGTCTAAGTTGCTTTCGATGTACAAGCATTCCTGAGATGCACCCTAGTTAAACACTTTGAATGAACAAAATCTCTATAGTGCTTATAGGTGTTTTTATGGGAAGTGCTTTTGATCTAAGTTGCTTTCAATGTACAAGCATTCCTGAGATGCACCCTAGTTAAACACTTCGAATGAACAAAAAGTAGAGTACCCCATGACTATATCACATCGCTTTTTGCCGTCTAAAAGCAGTTTCAAACTCACTCTTTACACATATTCGATGTAAATTCTTATTGTTGAACTACGTGTGGTTGATTAATAGTCGGGATGGTGATTCTTGAGGATCATCAATTGGTTAATCTTCTAGTTTAGATGATATAATTTATTTATTTATTATTATTATTATTATTATTTTTTTTGCCGAAATCAAATGACTGAATACATATATTATGGAGCAGATTATTGAGGAGTTTCAAAAATGTCATTTAGAACATCCGATTAAGAAGTTCTTCGGAGAGTGTACGGAACTCAAAATAAAGCTAGATCGATGTTTCCGGGCAGAAGTGAGTACTAATAATTTTACGAGATTGTTGTCCTTTTGTTTATACTTTTCTGGTTGGAATGAATATATATGACTTTCCATAAAAACTTGTTCTACAGAAAGCATTGAAGCGGAAGGCTAACTTCGAGCAGAGTAAGAAAATGAGAGGGAGGCTTCAAGAATTAAGAAAGGAAACTGCTGAGGCAGAAGCTTGATGTTGAAGTAAGCTCAATCTAGACAGGATGGATACATGATACACGATGTGGTACACCACTTCTGCCTATCAAGTGATAGTCTGTAACGATTTTTTTACCTAGCAAATAATCTTTCTTTATAAGGGATGAGAGAACTGTATTTTTTTTTATGATTGCTATTGTTTCTGTACATCACTGATCATCTATGATCATCATGTTGAAATATTTATAGAAGTTATTGTTATAGCACAGGTACACATGTAGATTTCAGGTCTTGGTTCTCTTATTAGAAGTTGTGATGCTTTGTCTTTTTTCAACAGCAAGTCTCAAACTTTGTCGTCATTGTTGTCTTGTTTCATGGGAGGAGTTTTATATCAACCAAACCTTTGTGGCTTGGCATGGCGAACTGGTGACTAGCAGTGTTTGGCTTTGTCTAGTGCTTTGCCCTGATCCGAACCATTGTCATCCCTACTCCAACAAATAGTACTTTGTCTTCTTATATTTCCATGTTTTAATGACAACCCAACATTCAATTTTAGATTTTCATGTTAGACCATATCTAGTCATTTCTTTGTTTTAATCGTTCAGTTCAACCATCTGATATATCTAAGCGTATCAGATGCTAAGATACATTTGGCAACCGGTTTGGGTTCATGATGTGTCCTGATTATGCATATAATATTATGCTTTTAAGTGAATTAATATGACTTCTCTTGAGTGGACCATTAATTGTTTTCTCTATTTCCTTTAAATGAGGGAAATAATTAAATATATAAACCAGCCTAAAACTGTAATATTGAGATTCTATTATTTGAACTGTTGTGGTTTATTTTGATCTTGATTGCCTCATGCATACATCATGTCCCTTGACTAGCTAAAAATGTGCCTCTAACTTTCATGAGTCTAGTTACAACATTTTTTATGCTGATCCTATCATCAGGTAAATCTGTGGTACAATTCATGGCTAAACTTAAAATTGATTGTAGACATTGCTCCGTTGCTGGAAATCGTTCATCCTCCCCTAGTAGTAAATCGTGATCCACAACTTCCATAATCAAACGGTTTAATGAGTCACCAACCCATCTCCTCAAATTCGTCTCCCCAATAAAATTTTCATCTATCGGCTTTTTCTTAGTAAATGTCTCCATCAACATGATGCCATAGCTATAAACATCTCCTTTTTGGGAAATCTTTCCTTCTCTTCCATACTCTACGAATGACTTAATTAGTTTCACTAGTAATGAAAATGTAAATATTAATTCTGAAGGAACTATGTAACAAAATAACAAACTTTGGAACATTTACCTGGTGCCATGTAACCAATTGTTGCTAGGGTCTGTGTTTGTGTCATAGATTCTTCTTCACCTAAAAGTTTTGCAATGCCAAAATCACTCAAGTGTGCAACCATGCTTTCATCTATCAACACATTACTAGGCTTGATGTCACAATGAACTATAGGGATTGAATAACCGAAGTGAAGATACTCCAAAGTGTATGCTACATCTATCATTATATTCAACCTTTGTAATATATCCAAAAAGTGTTCATTAGAACCACTTTTCTAGGCTCCCATTAGGCATGTACTCCAGTACTAATGCTTTAAGATCCTCATTTGTACAACTGCTAATGATTTTGACAAGGTTTCGATGTCGAATACCACTCATAACTTCACATTCAGTTTCAAAACTCTTAAGTGATCTTTCAAATTGTAGGCGGAACACCTTCACTGCAATCTCCATTCCATCTAAAAGTCTTCCTTTGAAAACCGAACCAAAACTGCCTTCGCCTAGCAGATTTCTTTCACTAAATCCGTCTGTTGCTCGAATGAGTTCTTGATAAGAAATTCTTCTCCATGTTGCTCGTGGTGATACATCAACTTCGTTACTACTAGGTGGTTGAATAATGCTTCTCCTCTTTCGACATCCACTCAACAAAATGACCATCAAAGTCATAAAGACAACAAAACTTAGTGGCAAAGCAATGGCTAGGACAACATTGATCCTTGATTTTGGATGAGTACTTCTAGGACTTTTGCATGGAGGGACTTGCTGTTTAGGCAAACCACACAATGCATGGTTCATCATGAATGAATCAGCAGAGAAATTTGTGAAAGATCCTTGTGTAGGAATGCTTCCTTCTAACTGGTTAAAAGACAAATTTAGATATTGAAGTTATTTTAGACCCTCCAAAGATGTTGGAATAACTCCTGATAGATTATTGTTTGACAAAACCAAAGCCTCCAAGCTTATTAACCCCCCAAATGCTTCAGGAATTGAACCTTGTAAGCTATTATTTCCAAGGGAAAGAATCTGTAGATATTGTAGGTCTCCAATTGTAGGTGGGATCTCACCGATTAATCGATTTCACGACAAATCTACATCTATCACAACCTTCATATTTCCAAAATCTAATGGAAGAGTTCCATTTAGTGAATTTGATGACAAGTTAAAGTGCAAGATGTCCTTGAGGTTCCAAAGAGATGAGGGTATAACAGAAGTCAACCTATTGGAGCCTAACAAAAGTGATCTTAGACTTGCTAGATGACCTAAACATGCAGGTATAGCTCCTAAGAGCTTGTTACTTCCTAGGTCCAACTCAACCAATTTATTCAAGTGGCAAAGATCATGTATGATAAAACCTTCTAATTTGTTATAATCAAGACACAAACCTTGAAGATTTTTCAAGTTTTTGAGAGCGTTTGGAATGGATCCTGTCAATTCATTTTCGCTCAAACATAACCTCATCAAGCCTTTCAGGTTGCCAATTTCTTCAGGAATGGTGCCACTGATGTTGCAATTAAAAATCATAATTTTTTCTAAAGAAATAGACAAATTTCCTATAGAATTGGGAAGGAAGCCATGTAGTGGATTTTGAAATAATAGCACTGCTCTTAAATTCTTGGAATTGGACAGGGAAGTTAAAAAGCTCAGATTTGGAGTAGAGGATGTGAAGTGATTATGACCTAAGCCAAGCCACTCAAGACTTATTAAACCATTGCCTAGTGTGTTGGGAATGTGACCTGAAAATGAGTTACTTCCCATCTCTAGAAACTGGAGCTTGGAACAATTTGTGATGAAGCTATGGAATGTGCCACTAAAGTTGTTGAATACTAGCTCAAGCGACTCAAGATTTGGAAGGCTAAGAGCATTGCTTGATGGAAGACTTCCTGAGATTGTGTTGTTCGCAAGTGAAAGCTGTTTCAATGTTGAAATGTTGAAGATTGGAGATGGAATAACACCAACTAGGTGGTTGGCGCGGAATCCCAAAGCCTCTAGTTTATGAAGATTGCCAATTTCATAAGGTATCTCACCTGTAAATTAATCAAGGAAAAAGAAAAGGATTTTAAACATTAATGTATTGTAAAGGTATAGATAACATATCCACATGTTTAAGTTATTGATGTGAAGATACGGTATTAGCTAATATCTAAGTCAAAACAGATAGTAATTAGAAAAAAACGTGAATTTTGAAAATAGTATTAAAGAATTTATTTGAGTTTTTTAACACGAGACCCTATTTGGTATGTGGGATTGAATTTGATTGGATAAATTAATACTGTGATGTGTTTGGTACAGAATGAAATTGAATAAGTTAGTGTTGTGATGTGTTTGGTGTAATATAGGATTAGAATATAATATTTTTTTATTATTAATTTAAAAGAACATTACATTTTAGAAATATTTAATAAATATATTAACTTAATTTTTAAAATAAATAATTTAATTTAACATTAGGTTAAAAAAAGAAAAAATTGTTCAAAAAAATGAAAAAAAAATAAAATAAAATTAACACAATAAAGCATCAGACAAGTCCCTTGCTTTTTATTCTGCTTGCTGTGGTGGGTTTGATTTAATCCACCACAGCAGCATAAAATAAAAGAGAGGGGATTGGTTTTCCAATCTCATGCTCTTACCAAACATAGGTTTAAACTAAAAATTATTTAGATCTAGTCCAAACCCATGCAACAAACAAGATTGTGACAAATTACAGTTGGAGAATAAAAAAAATAGTTCACAGATGAAAGCTGCAAACTATGCGCAAATTATTTTTTCTGCTTGCGAACTTTCTTGATATTGAAAAAACTCAACATAGTTTTTCAGTATTACTTTTAAAACTCACGGCCTTTTCTTTTTCTTTTTTCTGTTTTTTTTTTCTATGCTAGGGAAAAAAAAAAAAGACACCATTAGAAAAATATTAATTCAACATACCTCCGAGTTTATTGTCTTCAATTGCTATCAATTCAATCTCAGTCAAGTTGCCGAATTCTCTTGGTATGCCTCCAGTAAAATTGTTATATGACATCCACAAAACTTGTAGTTGTCTGCACTTTGATATAAAGGATGGTATCTCTCCCTCAAACATGTTTTCATACAAATCAAGGAACACCAAATTAGGTCCACAAGTAGGCATGTTGACAATGGACGAGAAGCGGTTGTCGCTGAGTCTGACTTCTTGCATGGAAGACAGGTTGAAGATAGAGGAGGGTACAGCACCTGAAAGTTGGTTATGACTGAAATTAATGTATTTCAATCGATGTAAATGAGACAAATCATTTGGAAGCGAGCCATGAAAGTTGTTGCTGTTGATGGCTAGTGATGCAAGGAAAGAGAGGTTCCCTATTTGAGGTGGGATGGTTCCTGTAAGACCAAGGTAAGATATATTCAAAGCTACAACTCTTTGATGCCGAACACCACAAGTGATGCCGATCCAGTTACAAACGGAGGTAGTCTTGGACCAATTGGTGGCTAAAGTATTGTTAGGATCATCAGTGATACGGGTTTTTGAGGTAAGAAGAACATCTTCATCGACGGAAATATTGGTTACTGACCGAGAAATGGAATGATTTACTCTGAAACAAAGTATGAGAATTATGAGAAAGCAAGTATTTTCCATGAGAGAATCGAACTTGTTTGGTGATCACACAAGCATTAAGAGTGATATAGGTATAAATAACGCTAGGTACTAGCTAGTGAATTAATCCATGCCATTTATGTATCATTTTACATCAATTTGAAGCCTTGCATTTTAATCTCCCTTGGAAGTCAACCAAATCGACTACTGATTGGTGTTATTTTTCAAATGCACAAGTTTCCCATCAATTGCACTTAGAAAATATATATATCTTTTAATAAGAATGATTGAATAATTCCCTTGAACCTAAGAGATTAAGGGTTCAAGTTCCATTTTTTACTTTAAAACACTAGATGTGGATGTAAATTTCCTTTTGATAGGTGTATTCGTTTCCCCGATTGTGAGAGTAGTTTTCCAAATTTACACAGTAAGTGATTTTCATTCATTAGCTATTTCTTTTGTTTAGGAACTATAATTCGTGAAAAATAAAAAGTGTTAAAATCTCATTTTAATTTCTCGATAACATTTTCATTTTTATTATTACCTCATGGAAATTTAACTATTTATCAAATATTCCAATTCATACAATCATTAAATATCACTATCTATTGAAGAATTCCAATCCACATAATGATAGAATATCGACGACTCGCATAAAAAAGTCTGATGACTTTGCTGATTTCCCAAATCCACTCAAAATCCACTGAAGTCTTGGTTGTGATCAGTTTCAGAGCATTAGGAGCACCAGTGCTGCTACTGTTTAAACATGCGGAAGAACAAACAAAACAAAAGAGTCTTCAATCATGTGACAAGTCATTATTTGGGGGAAATTACTTTCCATCCTCACACTAACTTGTATACGAGTAGCCAAGAGTAAGTCAAGGTATATATGTCAAAGTCACTAGTCTATGGATGGTGGCCGACAACGCAGAAGTTACTGTTTTATTACACTACTATTCAAATTTAACATATGACAGCCCAAAATTGATGCAATAAAACTGCAGACTCTAGTTTGAAGGGACAATTTTACTTCTGGGGACTTGCCAAAAATATGAAAATGACAATAAAATACATGTATAATCTTCAAAATGATTAATAAAATCATCAATTTTCACAAGTATAAAACATTAATAAGAAGATATATATGATAGCTTAAAATCCTAAATTTACTGACATTAAAATTTCAAACATAGTACACAAAGGTTAACTTACTTCTTGAATGTAAGTTATATATACACAAAAGACCTATCACTTTTGATATTTGGTTCCACTCCACAAAAATTCTCTTCGGTTCCATCATTCTCTACATCTTCCAACTACTTCAAAACATTCTTCTGTACACAAAATATATAAACATCAAGCATGATCACAAACTAAAAATAATTTTAAAAAAACACACATAATTTATAGATTTAGTAGGAATCATACCTCAAATGACTATTATTATGTGTACTTTACTAGGGAGACAGTGTTTGACTAACTTGTTCGTGCAATCGCTTCAATTTGTTTTCGCACATAATAATAGACATTATAGATATCTGGTAAGTTCTTTTATGACTGATTCTGCATCGGTTGCATGTTTCTGGTTGCAAGAAGTTCCATTGCATTTGAGATGACAGCATGGAGTTTCAATGGTTCTCCCAAGGGTTGACACTGGTGAGCCATCATTTTGTGCTAGTTCACCTCTTATTGTGTCTGACTAGACGCTACTTTGTCTGCCACCGTGCTGGTAACACACCAATCAAAATCGCAAATGAAAGTAAACCTCAAAGAAGTCGGAAATCTTCTCGGTGTGGATGTCAAGCATACATGAGAATTAGCAAAGTTACAGAATTAGGAGCACCAGAATGGCGTGTCACGGGTTTTGCGAATCACCATAATCATGAACTATTAGAGCCAAATCAAGTTCGTTTTCTTCCTGGATATCGAACCATATCAGATACAGACAAGAGCCGGATACTCATGTTTGAAAGAAAAAATAAAGTTTAGGTGACTTAGCCAATGTTTTGAAAGGCGAAAAGCGAGGCGAGGTGGTAGGGCCTCGGCGAGGCGAGGCGGTCGCCTTGAGGCGATTGAGGCGACCGCCTCAAATCCAAATAAAAAAAAAATTCAAAAAAAATTTTAAAAAACCCATAACATGCAAAATCATCCAAAACATTTTAAAACACAATGAAAACTAATGTTAAAAACATAAATATCAAACAAAATAGCAACAACACAACCAAAATGTGGATCATCCATATCATCCTAACACACAAAATCATCCATATCAATCCTGACATACAAAATATCAAATAATCCATATCATCCTAACGACCACTAGTATCAAATAAAGAATAATTTGAATCTAGTAGCCTAAAATTTGGATCAAAACGTAAAGTTGAATCTGGAGGTAAGGTTTCATCTTCATCTAGTGTGTCATCCTCTAAAAAATCATCTTCATATCTGATTCTTGTGTTACCATCCTCATCACTAGTCTCATCCTCCTCCCACTCAGATTCTTCAGCCTCTAGTTTTATATTCTTCCTTTTGTCTAACTAATAATATATAATAAAAATTTAGTGACTCTCATATCATTAAATCTAAATAGAACTTACTATGTTTAGTTAGAGAATAACTTACTTGTACTTCCTTTTCTCTTTCTCCTTAATTGCCTACTGCCACTCGGTTGACTCATATCAACTCTTAAGGATTCATCATTCACCCATTCATCATCAGAAGGCACCTCATCACTAACAACCAAGGGATCCTCATAAGTTTTTAGTGTTTGTTTCTTCAAGTACCTATGTTATAATCTTTTATTGTATATGACAAACACCAAATCATTCAATTTCTTGGCATGCAATCGATTTCTCTTCTTTGTATGAATCTACACAAATGTTGAGCATTAAGGAAAAATTAATTTAGTATATATTAAATTAGTGTATATGTATATATATATATTAATCTAGAAAGCTATACCATATTAAATGCACTTCAATTCCTTTCACAAGCGAAGGATGAGTAAGTGAGACTCAAAATTCTCACAGCAAAAGATGTAAGTTCAGGCGTCTCGACTCCAAATGCACGCCACCATTCAGCTGCAAATAATCATTTAGGAATTAGGAGAATACTACAAATTTCATAAAGAAATTAGGAATTAGGAGAACTTGACATATCAGGGCTACGTTTGTACACGGTACTCTTCGCCAATGAATATCCAAACATCCATTGTTTTTGGTCGTACGCATCCATTTGAACATGAGCCTTAATTCTATCCTCCTCATTGGCAATAAGTTTCTCCACACATATAACAAACCCCCTTTTAATCTCTGGATGTTCGGAATAATTATCACTATAATGGATTTGAGGATTCAAAAAGTAGGCAGCTGCATGCAAATGGCGGTGCAGCTGAAACTCCCATTTCTCATCAATAATGTCCCATATCTCATTGTAAGCCCCTAAATCGCCTTCAAAGTTTCTGGCTATTTCCTCCTTGGCTTTATCAATGGCATCATAAATGAATCCCATTGCAGGCATTTTTTCAGAATCCACCATCCTCAGCACATCCACAATGGGCTTAGTTGTTTTCAGTGCATAAGCAATACTACCCTAGAAGCTCCTATCCTTGAATATGATGTCTCTTACTGCTTTTCCCTCTGATTTGTTACTCCATGTACTCTCCTGCCACTCTTTTGAACTGAACATTGTCTCCAATGGCTTCCTTAGATTGTACATACTTTTTAAAGTCAAGTATGCAGTCGTAAATCTTGTAGGAGCAGGACGAACCAACTCTTTGTTCGTATGGCTCCTCATCAAGGCCAATGCCCATGATTATAGATGAAATTACTAACTTTCTTTGCTTTTAACAAGACACGTTTGTGTTGAGGAAGTTCTCCAATTTTCTCAAGCATTAAGTCAATGCAATGAGCAGTACAAGGCATCCACCATAGACGTTTTCTCTTTGCCATCAACATGTCACATGCTTTTTTATAGTTGGACACATTATCCATCACTACTTGAACAACAAGATCTTCACCAACTTCTTCAACTACATCATCTAGTAGGTTAAACATCAAATTTGCATCTTTCACCACATCACTTACATCAACTGATTTTAAAAAAACTGTAGCATACGGATTGTTCACAAGGAAGTTTACCAATTGTCTTCCTCCATATCTTTCCAACCATCCGACAATATTGACATCTCTGTCTGTGGCCATGTCTTTTTTATGTCATCAACAATAGCCATTGTGTTCGCTACTTCGTCATTCAAAAACTTAGTGCGCATCTCATGTAGTGTAAGGGGTTTTAAACCACATCCATAATTGCCAATTGATCGGCACATATTAATGAATGAAGAACTCTACACAACATTAAATGCAATCTCGTTCTCAAAGAAGAACCTACTAATGTTCATACATGTTCGATAACGTACCTCTCTTTCACCTCCTGTAGATGGTCTCTGTCCCTCTAACTACACATCATCCTCTCCCCCCTCACGCAAAAACCTATCCATTGGCCATCTGATTCCTCTTTGGGTCACAGAACCAGTATTTGAACCTCCTATAGATGAATGAGAAGCGTTGAAGTTAATAAAGCTATCAAGTCTTTCTTCTCGTTCCAATTGAGATTGCTTTTTGGCATCTTTAGTTTTGGCCATGTACTTCTTAATTTCATCCCAAACTTCCGAGGTAACCCTTTCACATGGGGCAACATTCCTATAAATACCCGCAAGGTACTCTTTCAACCTAAACACTCCCCCTATGATTATTTTTTCACAAAAAATGCAGCGGACATACTTGAATAGCTTCCATGCATCCAATTCAACCTCAATCCCATACTTCCAAGCTGGAACTTTCCGGTTCGGCATTCCACACAAAATCTACAACAAATCGTGTATAAAAACAACTTATAAGTTACAAGTAAACAACAAACAACAATATACAAAACTGTCAAAACAATAAACAAATTTCATATCTTGACAAATCTCCATTAATTTATTTATATGGTAACATACACAGAAGCATCCTCCTAATCAAAAGACATGCAAGTTTGATGATTTCAAGATCACCAGGTTTACATAAAAATTGTTGATCTTATAACAAATTAAGAACCTATGAAATGCATGGCCTAAAATGATTAAATCAGTCTAAAAATAAGCTCTGCATGAAAATATTATTCTATGTTTATCAACAAAACAAATTCCCTATATGGAACCTAAAACAGAAAATGGAGACTGACCTTGACATCACTCGGTTGTGTGTAGAATGTAGTTAAATAGATAGTTACCAATCAAAAGTCCGAGAAAAGTTCCAAATCCAAAATCCAAAAAACCCAGTATAGTAGTGACTATACCCATCTTAGCTCACACAAGATTCAACAAAAAGAAAAATGCATGCAACAACAAACTTACAAGTAAACATGCAAAAATAGATAGCATACAAGCTAAAATTCAACATTTTAACCAAGACCCATTGTACAAACCCATTGTATAACAACTTGAAGGTCAAAATAAGTTGAAAGAAACTTACTTGAGACTGGAGAGAGCTGGCTGTCGGCGTCAGATCTTGAGAGAACCCGAGTTAAGAGGCTTTGAGTGACTTAAGAGGAGAATTTTAGTGATGGATGAAGAGGATTTGGAGAGAAAATCACACCAAAATGAGAGAAAAGCATGAAACGGAACAAAGATAGGAGAAACAGGTTGTATGCCCGATTCTGAAGTGAGTGAGGCTTTTAAAGGGGAAAAAAATTATTGAAATGACCTTTTTGCCCTCAGACCGCCTCGGACTGCCTTATATCGCCTCAACCTCACCTCAGACCGAGGCGAGGCTGAGGCGGTCGTCTCAAGGCGTCCAAGGCGGGTTTGTTCAAGATTTTCGGATAAACTGGATGCCTTGAGGTGCCGAAGCCACCAAGGCGGTGAAGGCGCTGCCTTACCTCGCCTTTCAAAACATTGGACTTAGCATGTATCTATTTGTATAAATGTGAAACACGTTCCTTTAATGAGCTAGTCTGGTCCTACTGTTTGGATGTTGTTAATGGTTCAAATTGGATGGCTTCTTTATTGTTAATGAATCTTTTGGCGTGCACACACATGTATATGTGCACGTGTTCACTCTTCTAAAAGAGCTCTACTGTTCCTAATTTGTTTCGATGTTCTGTTTTCTGTTGTTTGTCTAAAAGGCATTCTTAGGGTTCATGGATGGGAAGCCTCCACAGACGATATTAACTGACCAGAACATGTGTCTTAAAGAAGCCATAGCCATGGAAATGCCAGCAACTAAACATGCACTCTGCATATGGATGATTGTGGTGAAGTTTCCATCCTGGTTTAATGCTGTGCTGGGGGAGCATTACAACGAGTGGAAGGCTGAGTTTTATAAGCTATACAATCTAGAGTCAATTGAGGATTTTGAATTGGGATGGAGGGACATGGTTAATCCATTTGGACTTCACACTAACAGACACATAGTCAACTTATTTGCCTTGCGAACACAATGGGCATTACCGTACTTGAGAAGCCATTTCTTTGCTGGAATGACTACAACTGGACACTCAAATGCAATCAATTCTCTCATTCAAAGGTTTTTGAGTGCTCAAATCCGACTTGCGCACTTTGTAGAACAAGTATGTTGCCTCTTTCCGCTCTTGTCTAATCTTTTTAAATTGATTTCGGTTTGTTATGTTTATGAGGACATTTTGTAGTTTTTCGTGATAGCAGACAAAATTTTGTTGTCAAGACTTGTTATTTTGCATTTTAGTTTCTCCCAATTAAAGAACGAGGCAGTCAGACAAAGCTATGTGAAGATTTTATGATCTTGCTTCACTACCTTGCATTGTATGAAACAGTTCTGTTCTTGATGTTTGGTTTCACTTGAGAAGTAGCACATGATCTTATGTTTATCCTTCATTCTTAATGCGATTACTGGTTTGTGCACGTTGGGTAACTGAGACATCTGCCATCTCATTTGAGTGATTTAGTTTGTATCAAAAGATTCCCATCTTCCACTTGAGAAGGATGATATTTTTTAGTGGAAAAGCATTTCTCAGCTGCTGACTTAGTTTGCAAAAGCAGGTGGCTGTGGCTGTGGATTTTAAAGATCAAGCTGCAGAACAACAGACAATGCAGCAGAATCTCCAAAACATTTGCCTCAAGACCGGTGCTCCAATGGAATCCCATGCTGCTTCGGTCCTCACTCCTTTTGCCTTCTCCGAGCTGCAAGAACAGCTTGTGTTGGCTGCCCATTATGCGTCTTTTCAGATGGAAGACGGTTTTCTTGTTAGACACCACACGAAGCTTGAGGGAGGCCGGAAAGTGTACTGGGTTCCCCAGGAAGGCATCATAAGTTGCAGCTGCCATCAGTTTGAATTCTCAGGAATTCTCTGTGGCCATGCCCTTCGAGTTCTGTCAACAGGAAACTGCTTTCAGATCCCAGATAGGTACCTTCCCATCCGCTGGCGCCGGATCAGCACACATTCCGTAAAGCTTCTCCAAACGTCTGCAAGTGACCACACAGAGAGGATTAAGTTGTTGCAGAGCATGGTCTCGTCACTAGTATCAGAATCCACCAAATCAAAGGAGAGGCTCGATCTTGCTACCGAGCAAGTCTTCTTCCTTCTTTCTCGGATAAGACAGCAGCCGGTTTCATCTCAAGCTTTGAGAGACATCTCCCCCATTCACAGAAACCTATAACTTCACAACACACACCAAACTGGTGGCTGTTAGATGCAGTAGCATCATCATCATCTGAATTCTTGTGGAAATCAAAGGGAAACACGACCAGAAATTTGACAAGCACTTCGGAATGGTTCAGAAACCGAAATTCAGTTAAGGCATTTGCTTGTTTCCAGGCCACCGCGAACTTGGTTCGTGGGGTTGAAGGCGTTTGCATGACAATTTTTGTAGTCATTTTGTTGCATGCAATCAAGGAATATACAAGGTGTTCGAGCTTCCTACATGTTTTTCATACATGTTCCTCTCTGTTATCTGTTGGAGAGGTTTCATAGAATTCTTATTTTATATATATATATATATACACACACACAGAATATTACATATGTAATGAAACCTTTATCTTTTATGTATATTTATGTTTTTGTGACAAAGAACTCTGAAAGTGAAGAATTTAGAATATAATTCTCAAATCATAATTTTATATAAAATAAAATGATTTTCTAATAGGGAAAGTACTTGTGTTAAGCAAAGTTTTGTGAGAATTGTGGTCATGAGAATGTGCCTGGTGTACATAATTTGGAAATAGGTATTGCAATTGATTTTTGTGTATCTATAGTCTATCTAATTTATAAATCAATTTTGAATATTTAAAGCTATCTAAAAATAATAACTTATTTTTAGGATACTCTAAAAGCTCTTGAGATTATTATCAACCATCTTTACTATTGTGTTTTTTAAATATTAATTTTGCTGAAGTGTGAAGTGCAATCTAGCGAGGTGCACTGTTCAAACACTTGAGTTCACAAAAATATGGATAATTTTTTTACTTATTTATAGGTAGTCATCTCTTGATTTTTGGAGTAGATTTTCAGATCATTTACTAGTAGATTTTATTAGTAAATCCTGATAAATATCTGATTTAGTATCAAAAAATTTATTACGAAAAAAAATTGTTTGTTTAAATAGTTCTACTGAAATCTTGATTAATTTCAATCGCTAAAAAAAAAGATTGTGGATGTCCAACGCAAAATATTAAGTAATTAAAAATAATTAAATTTAATAATAAAAACATAATTAGCCCAAAAAATAAAATGGATAAAAGTAATTTTACTTTCTTTTCATATAACTATAAAATAATTAGAAATCTACTAATATTAATGATCCAGAGTTTATCATGATTAAAACAAAAAATTTATGGTATTCATTGAGATATAATTTTATGTATATAGTATAATTCGAACTCCTAAAATAAATATAAAATGTGCTAACCATTGTAATTATGAATAGATAAAAAAATAAAAATAATTTTTTAATTTACAATCTCTTATTTTATTCTTAGATATTTTCTTTAAAAAAAATTTAATTTGTTTTTGAATTATTAGATTGGATAATTAACTAGTAGATAAATTCTTACTTAAAAAAAAAAAAAAATAGTAGGCGAATGGCTCAACATTTAAAAAAAAAAAAACGTAGACGAGTGGGTCATGCTACGTCGTTTTGAGATAAAGAAAAGGACGTGTTTGGATGCAAGGACAACACTAACCTGGCGTAGGATAATATAAGAATGTGTAAACCATCTTTTTCCTTAGCCAAATCAGGCGGCGTTTCGTCACGCATCTCTCTCTAGTCTGGGTCCAGTTGGGGTGTCTGAGAAAAGGGTAGGTTTTGAATTGAAGAAAGATGCATCCTCCATTGACGTTACACAGACATCCGATGTGTGTAGAGGTCAGTGTCTCTCTCATTACTCAATTGTTAATTGTTATACCCTTTTGTTTAATGGATTGGGGTGTTTTTGGTTTTGGAGAAGGAAGCGTTTCTTGGGTCGGTTTGGGGGTTTCTTTGCTCTCTGATATGACGAAAAAAGTTTGTGTTTTTTTGGAAGTGCTTTTGGGGAAGTGCTTTTTGGGCTAGGTGGGGAGAGGGAGATGATAGGGTGGGCTTGGGAGTTGTTTGCTTGTTTAATGAAGAAAAAAGATTGTGTTTTTGTGTGTGTCTTTGTGTGTGTCTTTGTGATTGGGGATTGGGCAGAGGAAGTGCTTTTGTGGGAAGTGCTTTTACTTGGGTAACATTGTCTTCAAAACCAGCTGGTAGTTGGGGAAATTGTAAAATGGATTTGAGAGTGTTAAAGTTGCTTTCTACTAGAGTGGTTTGTAGTGCTTTTAGGTTGTTTTGCTTTCAAGTTTGTTTGCTTGGTGAATCTTCATGGAAATTGATGATAGGATGTGTTTAAGGATGTGTTGTTAAAAGTGCTTTTCGATAGATATAAGCTTATTTGTAGTGCTTGTCAATAGTTATAATCTTATTTGTAGTGTTTTTGCATGGTAATTTTTCTTGCAAAAGCACCTGGCGGCAATTCATGGAGTGACAGTGCGATGCATTTGAAAGTGCTTTGTTTAAAAGTGCTTTCTAATAGCTTTAATCTTATTTGAAGTTGCTCTGTTTTAAGGTGTTTTGCATTATTAACTGAATTTGCTTGGGAGCTGCATTTTCTGGAGCAATATTAGGATGAATCTAGAATTGCTTTTGACTGTGTTGAAAATGGCTTCAAGTGGAGAAAACCTCATCTCTGTAGTGCTTATAGGTGTTTTTATAGGAAGTGCTTTTGATGTAAGTTGCTTTCGATGTACAAGCATTCCTAAGATGCACCCTAGTTAAACACTTCAAATGAACAAAATCTCAGTAGTGCTTATAGGTGTTTTTATAGGAAGTGCTTTTGATCTAACTTTGCTTTCGATGTACAAGCATTCCTGAGATGCACCCTAGTTAAACACTTCGAATGAACAAAAAGTAGAGTACCCCATGACTATATCACATCACTTTTTGCCATATAAAAGCAGTTTCAAACTCACTCTTTACACATATTCGATGTAAATTCTTATTGTTGAACTACAAGTGGTCAATAAAAAGTTAGGATGGTGGTTCTTGAGGATCATCAATTGGTTAATCTTCTAGTTTTGATGATATGATTTTTTTCTTTTTTTTGGTCAAAATCAAATGTCTGAATACATATATTATGGAGCAGATTATTGAGGAATTTCAAAAATGTCATTTAGAACATCCGATTAAGAAGTTCTTCGGAGAGTGTACGGAACTCAAAATAAAGCTGGATCGGTGTTTCCGGGCAGAAGTGTGTACTAATAATTTATGAGATTGTTGTCCTTTTGTTTATACTTTTCTGGTTGGAATGCATATATATGACTTTCCATAAAAACTTCTTCTACAGAAAGCATTGAAGCGGAAGGCAAACTTCGAGTAGAGTAAGAAAATGAGAGAGAGGCTTCAAGAATTAAGAAAGGAAACTGCTGAGGCAGAAGCTTGATGTTGAAGTAAGCTCAATCTAGACGGGATGGATACACGATACATGATGTGGTACACCACTTCTGCCTATCAAGCGATAGTCTGTAACGATTTTTTTACCTAGCTAATAATCTTTCTTTGTAAGGGATGAGAGAACCGTATTTTTTTATATGATTGCTATTGTTTCTGTATATCACTGATCATCTATGATCATTATGTTGAAATATTTATAGTGGTTATTGTTATAGCACATGTACACGTGTACACATGTAGATTTCAAGTCTTGGTTCTCTTATTAGAAGTTGTGATGCATTGTCTTTATTCAACAGCAAGTCTCAAACTTTGTCGTCATTGTTGTCTTGTTTCATGGGAGGAGTTTTATATCACCCAAACCTTTGTGGCTTGGATGTTGAACCGGTGACTAGCAGTGCTTGGCTCTGTCTAGAGCTTTGCCCTGATCCGAACCATTGTCATCCCTACTCCAACAAATGGTACTTGTCTTCTTAAATTTCCATGTTTTAATGACAACCCAACATTCTATTTTACATTTTCAGGTTACACCATATCTAGTCATTTCTTTGTTTTAATTGTTCAGTTCAACCATCTGATATATCTAAGCTTATCAGATGCCAAGATATATTGGCAACCGGTTTGGGTTCATGATGTGTCCTGATTATGCATATAATATTATGCTTTTAAGTGAATTAATATGGCTTCTCTTGAGTGGACCGTTAATTGTTTTCTCTATTTCCTTTAAATGAGGGAAATAAATATATAAACCAGCCTAAAACTGTAATATTGAGATTCTATTATTTGAACTGTTGTGGTTTATTTTGATCTTGATTGCCTCATGCATACATCATGTCCCTTGACTAGCTAAAAATGTGCCCCTAACTTTCATGAGTCTAGTTACAACATTTTTTATGCTGATCCTATCATTAGGTAAATCTGTGGTACAATTCATGGCTAAACTTAAAATAGATTGTAGACATTGCTCCGTTGCTGGAAATCGTTCATCCTCCCCTAGTAGTAAATCGTGATCCACAACTTCAATAATCGAACGATTTAATGAGTCACCAACCCACCTTCTCAAATTCATCTCCCCAACAAAATTTTCATCCGTCGGCTTTTTCTTAATAAATGTCTCCATCAACATGATGCCATAGCTATAAACATCTCCTTTTTGGGAAATCTTTCCTTCTCTTCCATACTCTGCGAATGACTTAATTAGTTTAACTAGTAATGAAAATGTAAATATTAATTATAAAGAAACTATGTAACAAAATAACAAAATTTGGAACATTTACCTGGTGCCATGTAACCAATTGTTGCTAGGGTCTGTGTTTGTATCATAGATTCTTCTTCACCTAAAAGTTTTGCAATGCCAAAATCACTCAAGTGTGCAACCATGCTTTCATCTATCAACACATTATTGGGCTTGATGTCACAGTGAACTATAGGGACTGAATAGCCGAAGTGAAGATACTCTAAAGCTGATGCTACATCTATCAATATATTCAACCTCTGTAATATATCCAAAAAGTGTTTGTTAGAATATAACCACTTTTCTAGGCTCCCATTAGGCATGTACTCCAGTACTAATGCTTTAAGATCCTCATTTGTACAACTGCTAATGATTTTGACAAGGTTTCGATGTCGAATACCACTCATAACTTCACATTCAGTTTCAAAACTCTTAACTGATCTTTCAAATTGTAGGCGGAACACCTTCACTGCAATCTCCATTCCATCTAAAAGTCTTCCTTTGAAAACCGAACCGAAACTCCCTTCGCCTAGTAGATTTCTTTCACTAAATCCGTCTGTTGCTCGAATGAGTTCTTGATAAGAAATTCTTCTCCATGTTGCTCGGTGTGATACATCAACTTCATCACTACTAGGTGGTTGAATAATGCTTCTCCTCTTTCGACATCCACTCAACAAAATGACCATCAAAGTCATAAAGACAACAAAACTTAATGGCAAAGCAATGGCTAGGACAACATTGATCCTTGATTTTGGATGAGTACTTCTAGGACTTTTGCATGGAGGGACTTGTTGTTTAGGCAAACCACACAATGCATGGTTCATCATGAATGAATCAGCAGAGAAATTTGTGAAAGGTCCTTGTGTAGGAATGCTTCCTTCTAACTGGTTAAAAGACAAGTTTAGATATTGAAGGTATTTTAGACCCTCCAAAGATGTCGGAATAACTCCTGATAGATTGTTGTTTGACAGATCCAAAGCCTCCAAGCTTATTAACCCCACAAATGCTTCGGGAATTGAACCTTGTAAGCTATTATGTCCAAGGGAAAGAATCTGTAGATATTGTAGGTCTCCAATTGTAGGTGGGATCTCACCGGTCAATCGATTTCGCGACAAATCTACATCTATCACAACCTTCATATTTCCAAAATCTAATGGAAGAGTTCCATTTAGTGAATTTGATGACAAGTTAAAGTGCAAGATGTCCTTGAGTTTCCAAAGAGATAAGGGTATAACAGAAGTCAACCTATTGAAGCCTAACAAAAGTGATCTTAGACTTGCTAGATGACCTAAACATGCAGGTATAGCTCCTGAGAGCTTGTTACTTCCCAGGTCCAACTCAACCAATTTATCCAAGGGGCAGATATCATCATGATAAAACCTTCTAATTTGTTATAATCAAGAAACAAACCTTGAAGATTTTTCAAGTTTTTGAGGGCGTTTGGAATGGATCCTGTCAATTCATTTTCGCTCAAATGTAAAATCATCAAGCCTTTCAGGTTGCCAATTTCTTCAGGAATGGTGCCACTGATGTTGCAATTAAAAATCTGAATTATTTCTAAAGAAATAGACAAATTTCCTATAGAATTGGGAAGGAAGCCATGTATTGGATTTTGTGATACTACCACTGCTCTCAAATTCTTGGAATTGGACAGGGAAGTTAAAAAGCTCAGATTTGGAGTAGAGGATGTGAAGTGATTATCACCTAAGCCAAGCCACTCAAGACTTATTAAACCATTGCCTAGTGTGTTGGGAATGTGACCTGAAAATGAGTTACCTCTCATCTCTAGATGCTGGAGTTTGGAACAATTTGTGATGAAGCTAGGGAATGTGCCACTAAAGTTGTTGAATGCTAGTGCAAGCGACTTAAGATTTGGAAGGCTAAAAGCATTGCTTGATGGAAGACTTCCTGAGAGTGTGTTGTTCGCAAGTGAAATCTGTTTCAATGTAGAAATGTTGAAGATTGGAGATGGAACAACACCAACTAGGTGGCTAGCGCCGAATCCCAAAGCCTCTAGTTTATGAAGATTGCCAATTTCATAAGGTATCTCACCTGTAAATTAGCCAAGGAAAAAGAAAAGGATTTTAAACATTAATGTATTGTAAAGGTATAGATAACATATCCATATGTTTAAGTTATTGATGTGAAGATACAGTATTAGCTAATATCTAAGTCAAAACAGATAGTAATTCGAAAAAAACGTGAAATTTGAAAATAGTATCAAAGAATTTATTTGAGTTTTTTAACACTAGACTTTATTTCGTACGTGGGATTGAATTAGAATAGATAGGATTGGATAAATCAATACTGTGATGTGTTTGGTACAGTATGAAATTAGATAAGTTAGTGTTGTGATGTGTTTGGTGCAATATGAGATTAGAATATAATATTTATTTTTTAATTAATTTAAAAGAACATTAAATTTTAGAAATATTTAATAAATATATTAACTTAATTTCTAAAATAAATAATTTAATTTAACATTAGGTTAAAAAAAGTAAAAATTGTTCAAAAAAATGAAAAAAAAAAAAAAAAACACGATAAAGCATGAGACAAGTCCTTTGCCTTTTATCCTGCTTGCCGTGGTGGGTTTGATTTAACCCACCACAACAGCATAAATAAAGGGCAAATTGCATAGACTTCCCCTGAGGTTTGACGAAATTGCACAAATATTGCGGTGTTTGGGTAACTTGTACGGGCACTACCCGAGGTTCTAAAACTCTGCACGAACCTCCCCTATCGTCAGTCAACAACGGTTAAATCCTTGTGGCCAATTGTTAAAAGTATAAAAAGACTAAAATACCCTTCAATAAATTTAAAATTAATATATTATACATTTTTTAATTTAATTTTAAAATAAAACATAAAAAAAAATTAAAAAAAGAAAAAAAATTGGTCTCCATCGCTGGAGATGGTGGTGTCTCCAGCGATGGAGATGACATCTCCATCGTTGGAGATTACTCCAGCGATGGATGTCTCCATCATTGGAAACAGTCTCCATTGCTGGCCGTCTCCAGTGATGGAGATCCATCATTGGTCGAGACCAACAATGGAGATCTCCATCGCTGGAGATTACTCCAGCGATGGACGTCTCCATTGTTGGAGACCAGTGATGGAGATCTCCATCGCTGGTCTTCAGTAATGGAGACATCCACCTTGGAGTAATCTCCAGCGATAGAGATGTCGTCTTCATCGCTGGAGACGCCGCCGTCTCCAGCAATGGAGACGGTCGGTCTCCATGGGAGACCAGATCTGGTCCCTCATGGAGACCAAGCTTTTTTTTTTTTTTTTTGTTTAATATTTTCAATTTTCATGACTTTGATATATTTTTGTTTGATTTGGTTGTTGATGATGATAATTGATTTAAATGGTTTGATGATGATGAATGATTTGATGATTTTCAGAAATGTGGAAGATGGAGATGAGGAAGGTAGAAGAAGATGGTGGTTTTTTATTTTTTATTTTTTTATTTTTAATATTATAATATTAGTTAAGTAATTAAAAATATTGTTTTTAATTAAAATATTTATTGACTGTGAATTGACCATTTTACCCTTCAAAATTTTGATTTAGCAGTGGTTGACTAACGACAGGGGAGGTTTGTGCAAAGTTTTTGAAACCTCAGATAGTGTCCGTGTGAGTTACCCAAACATCGTAATATTTGTGCAATTTCGTCAAACTTGAGGGAAGGTTTGTACAATTTGCCCTAAAATAAAAGAGAGGGGATTGGTTTTTCCAATCTCATGCTCTTACCAAATATGGGTTTAGGCAGAAAATTATTTAGATTCAGTCCAAACCCACGCAACAAACAAGACCATGACAAATTGCAGTTAGAGAATAAAGAAAGTAGTTCACAGATGAAAGCTGCAAACTGTGCACAAACTATTTTTTCTACTTGCGAACTTTAATGATACTGAAAAAAAATCAACAAAGTTTTTCAGTATTACTTTCAAAACTCACATTTTTTTATTTATTTTTATTTTACGCTAGGGAAACAGAAAAAAAAAAAAAAAAAAAAAGACACCATTAGAAAAATATTAATTCAACATACCTCGGAGTTTATTGAATTCAATCGCTATCAATTCAGTCTCAGTTAAGTTGCCGAATTCTCTTGGTATGCCTCCAGTAAAATTGTTATATGACATCCACAAAACTTGTAGTTGTCTGCATTTTGATATAAAGGATGGTATCCCTCCCTCAATCATGTTTTTATACAAATCAAGTAACACCAAATTAGGTCCACAAGTAGGCATGTTGACAATGGACGAGAAGCGGTTGTCGCTGAGTATGACTTCTTGCATGGAAGACAGGTTGAAGATAGAGGAGGGTACAGCACCTGAAAGTTGGTTATGACTGAAATTAATGTATTTCAATCGACGTAAATGAGACAAATCATTTGGAAGCGAGCCATGAAAGTTGTTGCTGTTGATGGCTAGTGATGCAAGGAACGAAAGGTTCCCTATTTGAGGTGGGATGGTTCCTGTAAGACCAAGGTAAGATATATTCAAAGCTACAACTCTTTGATGCCGAACACCACAAGTGATGCCGATCCAGTTGCAAACGGAGGTAGTCTTGGACCAATTGGTGGCTAAAGTATTGTTAGGATCATCAGTGATACGGGTTTTTAAGGTAAGAAGAGCATCTTTATCGATGGAAATATTGGTTAATGACCGAGAAATGGAATGATTTACTGAGAAACAAAGTATGAGAACTATGAGAAAGCAAGTATTTTCCATGAGGGAATCGAACTTGTTTGGTGATCACACAAGCATTAAGAGTGACATTGGTATAAATAATGCTAGGTACTAGCAAGTGAAACAATCCATGTCATTCATGTATCATTTTACATCAATTTGAAGCCTTGTATTTTTATCTCCCTTGGAAGTCAACCAAATCGGCTACTGAGTGATGTTATTTTTCAAATGCACAAATTTCCCATCAACTGCGCTTGGAAAATATACACCTTTTTTTAATAAGAGTGGTTGAATGGCTCCCTTAAATTTAAGAGGTTAAATATTGAAGTCTCATTTTTTATTTTAAAATATAAGATATGAGTGTAAATTTCCTCTTGATAGGTGTATTCATATCTCCAATTGTGAGAGTAATTATTCAAGTTTACACAATATATGATTTTCATTCATCAGCTATTTCTTTTGTATAGGAATTATATTTCGTGAAAAATAAAAGGGTTAAAATCTTATTTTAATTTCTTGATAATATTTTCATTTTTATTATTACCTCAAGGAATTTTTACTTTTTATCAAATATTCCAATTCATACAATCATTAAATATCACTATCTATTGAAGAATTCCAATCCACATAATGATAGAATATCGACGACTCGCATAAAAAGTCTGATGACTTTGCTGATTTCCCAAATCCACTCAAAATCCACTGAAGTCTTGGTTGTGATCAGTTTCAGAGCATTAGGAGCACCAGTGCTGCTACTGTTTAAACATGCGGAAGAACAAACAAAACAAAAGAGTCTTCAATCATGTGACAAGTCATTATTTGGGGGAAATTACTTTCCATCCTCACACTAACTTGTATACGAGTAGCCAAGAGTAAGTCAAGTTATATATGTCAAAGTCACTTGTCTATGGATGGTGGCCGACAACGCAGAAGTTACTGTTTTATTACACTATTATTCAAATTTAACATATGACAGCCCAAAATTGCTACAATAAAACTGCAGACTCTAGTTTGAAGGGACAATTTTACTTCTGGAGACTTGCCAAAAATATGACAATGACAATAATAGACATGTCTAATCTTCAAAATAATTAGTAAAATCATCAATTATCACAAGTATAAAACATTAATAAGAAGATATATATGATAGCTTAAAATCCTAAATTTACTGACATTAAATTTCAAACATAGTACACAAAGGTTAACTTACTTCTTGAATGTAAGTTATATATACACAAAAGACCTATCACTTTTGATATTTGGCTCCCCTCCACAAAAATTCTCTTCGGTTCCATCACTCTCTACATCTTCCAACTACTTTAAAACATTGTTCTATATACAAAATATATTAACATCAAGTATGATCACAAACTAAAAATAATTTAAAAAAAACACATAATTTGTAGATTTAGTAGCATCATACCTCAGATGACTATTATTATGTGTACTTGACTAGGGAGACAGTGTTTGACTAAACTTGTTCGTGCAGTCGCTTCAATTTGTCTTCGCACATAATAGTAGGCATTATAGGTATCTGGTCAGTTCTTTTATGACTGATTCCGCATCGGTTGCATCCTTCTGGTCACAAGAAGTTCCACTGCATTTGAGATGACAGCATGGAGTTTCAATGGTTCTCCCAAGTTTTGACTCTGGTGAGCCATCATTTTGTGCTAGTTCACCTCTTATTGTGGTGTCCTCAGGCACAGGTTCAGGATCTAAGTCGTCTGCAATTATTTCTGGAATCTCACGTAATAATCATGATTGTTCTTCTGGCTTCTGAAGCACCTGCAGGCTATCCAAGTATTCAAAGAGCGTATATGGAACGACAGGTTAAGGTTCACTTATCTTTTATAAATGCAATATACACGCAAGTACTTTTAATTAAAACATTGGACACACGAGAAAATTACACTACGGTACGAAACAAATGAAGAAAATGAAAAAAGTCACTCTTTAGATTAAATATTTGGATTTTATATTTGGTGTACTTTCTTTTTGTCGTTTCCAAATTAGTTTTCTTTGCCACAAAGTGTTGATAGCAGATAAATTCACTGGAATAGATGCTTGACTGTAGTAAAAATGTAAAAGAATAACATGTACGACAAACTACGTCACCAAAGGATATTCTCTTCTCCATCCCTTCTCATTTGCCTGATCAATTCGTTTTTGCAACAAAACCAGCTCTCTTAAAATCCACTATTGTTTTCTCATGAAAATGCACAGATGATAATGTTAGAAAAAAGTTAATGGAAACCCACATTAATGATAAAAACACAAAATACAAAGCATGATTTAGAAGTATCACAAAAATATAAATCAGAAATGCATACATGTTTTGTTAGTTCCACATGCAAACTTCTGGCTTTCTGTTCGAGCTCCACCTGCCAATCAACACGACATTCTTGTCAAGACTTCATATAACAAATGCCACTTCTGACAGAAAACTCTTGATGTTGGGTACAACTATAACAACACACAGTGAATATCATAATTAATCCCTACTACTCTGTCCTTAACTAACCAAGTTAATTACTGGAAAAAACGAAAACAAAGCTAGCATGAAACCGCAAAATATGAAGAGAACTAGTTAACTGAGAAATGGTAAAAGTGCTACATCAATTATCTATGTTCCTCGATTTGTTTACAGAAAAATTGATTTTGAATAGCAAATATTTATAACTCCAACTCGATTGTTTTTAGAACTATGTTAGGGGAATCAGATGGAGTTATAGACTTAATCCTTAATTTATCCAAACCGTTAATTTGTTTCATATTTTAATACTTGCATCAACACATTTTCCACAAACAGTAATCAAAGCATATGCAACAGGTTCAAAATAGACGTTGGACTAAAAAGAGGGAGAGCTCTAAACCAGATTCTATTTGGTAAAGTAGGGACATTGAACTCTTTGAGAATACTGAAAAGTTATTTCTCCAATGAACATCGGTGTTCTTTTCATACCAAGCTAAATAAATGTGATTTCATGGCAGCAATGACATCTTGAACTACAGTTAATGAAAATGAAATTACAGAAGAGCTAGCAAAATCTAAAATCAAGTTAATTCTTTTTCATTTACATGATCATGTCTTTCTAAAAAAGCTCATAGAACATCTTCTAGTCAATTTTCAATATACAGTTTGCATAAAACTCCTAATAAACAGTTACAGATTTTTGAAAGATTATATTGGGAAAATAAGTAAATTTCAAACCATACAGCACAAATAGGTTCTCAAGTTGTCTACAAACTCTAGGAAAGTGAACCGGCCCAAGTATGAAAAAACTTACAACAGTTAGCCTCTTAAGCAGTCCATTTTTCATTCTTTCACACAAATCCTCACATTCTTCCTGCCACAAAACACCATTTAAGTAAGTATTTGCATGCACAAGATAGAAAAAATATAAAACTACTACAATTGTCAATAGCTTCATGCAAGTTTCAAGATTTTTTCTTTCTTCATGTTTTTTGATTTTTAAGAAGCAAGTCCTCAATAAGTTGAAGAAGACCGTAATCAGGGAAACTTTCACGTCTATCATGCAAGAAAATGGTAATGAAAAATTGAAGAAGGGAGGCCAAGAAGAGCTCAGGTGAAAAAATATTATTCATTTGTAACCACTTGCCGATAGAAGCCACATTGGAGAGGATCATACATTATTACTTTGGACAACCGAAGAGGGCCAAGACAACACGATCAGAAACCTTTTCTTATTGTCTAAAACTTTAGTTACCCACTAAACCTAGTAACTGATACAGAAAATTAAAAGTTTCAGTGAGTTTTGAATATGTTTTAACCTCAGAGAAGTCATCATCCGACAGCTTGCAAAGTGGTACCTCGTTTACCATATAAGTAACCTGAAGCTTGATTTCTGAATTCATGCTTGAAGTGTTCCGTACGCCTGAAATGACAAACGAGGATGGTGTGGAGCAAAATATCAATTAACAGAACAGAAACTAGTAATTTAAACAGTAGCATTATCTTTAAAGAACTCATTCCATAAGCTCTTTTGATGTCCAGGGCAAGTAACAGTATGCAATTTCATACACAGATTACAAAGGGATCAAAACAAATCAAGTCACTGAGAATTTAACACTCAGAGACTACTTCGAACCAGTCACCTTCTCCTTATTCTTCCTCTTATGTGGAATGGGGCAATAATTCGAAGCAAGTTCATGGAATGATAGTTTGTAAAGTCCACCCGAATTGTTTTTAACACTTAAGAGTGAAATACAAGGATTAATTTGATAACAGAAGCATGTTACCTGACTAAGGAATCTGTAACAAGCAGAACACCATAGCATTTATGATCATGCAGTTCATTTTAAACAATTTAAGGCCTATGAAGAATCACCTAAGTTATGCAGATAATTGAGTGACGCACTAATTAAACT
Organism: Nephelium lappaceum; assembly: GCA_021234005.1. Lineage (NCBI taxonomy): Eukaryota > Viridiplantae > Streptophyta > Magnoliopsida > Sapindales > Sapindaceae > Nephelium > Nephelium lappaceum. Next base: position 14,438,158 of record CM038000.1, on the reverse strand, counting down.
CTAATAATTTTTTATGACACAATTACTTGTAACTTGTACGAGCATGTGAGAATTTTTCTGTTGATAATCATTTGGGTCAGATCTCATTCTCACAAAAGTTCCTGTTACTTTAGCATCAAAAGTTTCGAGTTGCTTTGATAGTTCTTGTACGAAACTCCTCCTCAAGTAGATAAGCTTGATGTTTTTTGGGACTATAGAGGCAAAACAGCTTTTCTGAACATTTACAACTTCTGCCTTCATATTGGACTTTTCGGTAGGGCTTAATTGCTGCCGCTTCGCCAACTCAACTTCACCAATATTTTCTGAACCAAATTCCAATTCGTCCTCTGAGAGTTCCAAATTCCCAGCAAGATGGGGTGTCAGAAGATTATATATGCTATTTCTGCTCACTGACTTCCTTCCTAACAGTGCCCGTAGCCTTGCGTCAAAATTGATTTTCTTCCTTTTATCTGGATCAAAAAGCTCGTGTTCTTTGCAGTAATTGATAATGATATCCGTAACAGCATATTGTGACATTTGAGTGCTTGTATCTTTGCCAATTGAGGCAAGGAACTCAAAGAGAGGTTTTGATCCCCATCCAATGAATTCCTTTTTCTTTGAATTAGCATTTCTTTTCATCATAGAGAATTGACCCTTCACTCTCTTCCTTTTCCCATTTAGCTTGCATTTTTCTACATCATCATCGGATATGTCAAGTGGAGATTCATCATCAGACTCGCTGGTTACTTCTTTTCCTTTGTCTTGTTCAAAGGAATCTAAACCCTTCTTCAAGTAATATGTTGGCATTAGTATTGGATTTTAGATAGGACTAGAATAAAGCATCCATATGACTTTTATAATTTGAGTTGGTGTTCTATACATGAATTAGACATAGCGGTGACTTAACATGTATCTATTTGTATAAATGTGAAACACGTTTCTTTAATGAGCTAGTCTGGTCCTACTGTTTGGATGTTGTTAATGGTTCAAATTGGATGGCTTCTTTATTGTTAATGAATCTTCTAGCGTGCACACACATGTATATGCACACATGTTCACTCTTCTAAAAGAGCTCTACTGTTCTTAATTTGTTTCGATGTTCTGTTTTCTGTTGTTTGTCTAAAAGGCATTCTTAGGGTTCATGGATGGGAAGCCTCCACAGACGATATTAACTGACCAGAATATGTGTCTTAAAGAAGCCATAGCCATGGAAATGCCAGCAACTAAACATGCACTCTGCATATGGATGATTGTGGTGAAGTTTCCATCCTGGTTTAATGCTGTGCTGGGGGAGCGTTACAACGAGTGGAAGGCTGAGTTTTATAAGCTATACAATCTAGAGTCAATTGAGGATTTTGAATTGGGATGGAGGGACATGGTTAATTCATTTGGACTTCACACTAACAGACACATAGCCAACTTGTTTGCCTTGCGAACACAATGGGCATTACCGTACTTGAGAAGCCATTTCTTTGCTGGAATGACTACAACTGGACACTCGAAGGCAATCAATTCTTTCATTCAAAGGTTTTTGAGTGCTCAAACCCGACTTGCGCACTTTGTAGAACAAGTATGTTGCCTCTTTCCACTCTTGTCTTGTCTTTTTAAATTGATTTCGGTTTGTTATGTTTATGAGGACATTTTGTAGTTTTTCATGATAGCAGACAAAATTTTGTTGTCAAGACTTGTTATTTTGCATTTTAGTTTCTCCCAATTAAAGAACGAGGCAGTCAGACAAAGCTATGTGAAGATTTTATGATCTTGCTTCACTACCTTGCATTGTATGAAACAGTTCTGTTCTTGATGTTTGATTTCACTTGAGAAGTAGCTCATGATCTTATGTTTATCCTTCATTCTTAATGCGATTACTGGTTTGTGCATGCTGGGTAACTGAGACATCTGCCATCTCATTTGAGTGATTTAGTTTGTATCTTATGTTTCCCATCTTCCACTTGAGAAGGATGATATTTTTTAGTGGAAAAGCATTTCTCAGCTGCTGACTTAGTTTGCAAAAGCAGGTGGCTGTGGCTGTGGATTTTAAAGATCAAGCTGCAGAACAACAGACAATGCAGCAGAATCTCCAAAACATTTGCCTCAAGACCGGTGCTCCAATGGAATCCCATGCTGCTTCGGTCCTCACTCCTTTCGCCTTCTCCAAGCTGCAAGAACAGCTTGTGTTGGCTGCCCATTATGCGTCTTTTCAGATGGAAGACGGTTTTCTTGTTAGACACCACACGAAGCTTGAGGGAGGCCGGAAAGTGTACTGGGTTCCCCAGGAAGGCATCATAAGTTGCAGCTGCCATCAGTTTGAATTCTCAGGAATTCTCTGTCGCCATGCCCTTCGAGTTCTCTCAACAGGAAACTGCTTTCAGATCCCAGATAGGTACCTTCCCATCCGCTGGCGCCGGATCAGCACACATTCCGTAAAGCTTCTCCAAACTTCTCCAAGTGACCACACAGAGAGGATTCAGTTGTTGCAGAGCATGGTCTCGTCACTAGTATCAGAATCCACCAAATCAAAGGAGAGGCTCGATCTTGCTACCGAGCAAGTCTGCTTCCTTCTATCTCGGATAAGACAGCAGCCGGTTTCATCTCAAGGTTTGAGAGACATCTACCCCATTCACAGAAACCTATAACTTCACAACACACACCAAACTGGTGGCTGTTAGATGTAGTGGCATCATCATCATCTGAATTCTTGTGGAAATCAAAGGGAAACACAACCGGAAATTTGACAAGCACGTCGGAATGGTTCAGAAACCGACATTCAGTTAAGGCATTTGCTTGTTTCCAGGCCACCGCGAACTTGGTTCGTGGGGTTGAAGGCGTTTGCATGACAATTTTTGTAGTCATTTTGTTGCATGCAATCAAGGAATATACAAGGTGTTGTAGCTTCCTACATGTTTTTCATACATGTTCCTCTCTGTTGTCTGTAGGAGAGGTTTCATAGAATTCTTATTATATATATTATATATATATATATATACACACACATAGTATTACATATGTTATGAAACCTTTATCTTTTATATATATCTATGTTTTTGTGACAAAGAACTCTGAAAGTGAAGAATTTAGAATATAATTCTTAAATCATAATTTTATATAAAATAAAATGATTTTCTAATAGGGAAACTTGTGTTAAGCAAAGTTTTGTGAGAATTATAGTCATGAGAATGTGCCTGGTGTACATAATTTGGAAATAGGTTTTGCAATTGATTTTTGTGTATCTATAGTCTATCTAATTTATAAATCAATTTTGAATATTTAAAACTATCTGAAAATAATAACTTATTTTAGGATACTCTAAAAGCTCTTGAGATTATTATCAACCATCTTTACTATCATGTTTTTCAAATATTAATTTAGCTGAAGTGTGAAGTGCAATCTAGCGAGGTGCAAGGTTCAAAAGCGTGAGTTCACAAAAGTATAAATAATTTTCTTACTTATTTATAGATAGTCATCTCCTGATTTTAGAAGTAGATTTTCGGACAATTCATTAAGTAGATTTTATCAATAAATCCCGATAAACATCTGACTGAGTGTCAAAAGATGTATTACAAAAAAAAATTGTTTATCGAAACAGTTCTATTGAAATCTTGATTAGTTTCAATCCCTTTAAAAAAAGATTGTGGATGTCCAACAAAAAATATTAAGTAATTAAAAATAAAAACAAATTTAGACCAAAAAATAATATGAATAAAAGTACTTTTACTTTCTTTTCATATAATTATAAAATAATTATAAATCTATTAATATTAACGATCCAGAGTTTTATCATGATTGAAGCAAAAAATTTAAGATATTTATTGAGATTTAATTTTATGTATATAATATAATTCGAACTCCTATAACAAATATAAAATGTGCTAACCGCTATAACTATGAGTAGATAAAAAAATAAAAATGATTTTTTAATTTACAATCTCTTATTTTATTCTTAGATATTTTCTTTAAAAAAATTTAATTTGTTTTTGAATTATTAGATTGGGTAATTAACTAGTAGACAAATTCTTACTTTAAAAAAAAAAAAAAAAAAACCTAGTAGACAAATTCAAAAAAAAAAAAAATGTAGACGAGTGGGTCATGCTACGTCGTTTTGAGATAAAGAAAGGGAATGTTTGGATGCAAGGACAACTCTAACCTGGCGTAGGATACTATAAGAATGGGTAAGCCATCTTCTTCCTTAGCCAAATCAGGCGGCGTTGCAGACGACGAAACGCGGCGTTTCGTCACGCATCTCTCTCTAGTCTGGGTCCAGTTGGGGTGTCTGAGAAAAGGGTAGGTTTTGAATTGAAGAAAGATGCATCCTCCATTGACGTTACATAGACATCCGATGTGTAGAGGTCAGTCTCTCTCTCGTTACTCATTGTTAATTGTTATACACTTTTGTTTAATGGATTGGGGTGTTTTTGGTTTTGGAGAAGGAAGCGTTTCTTGGGTTGGTTTGGGGGTTTCTTTGCTCTCTGATATGACGAAAAAAGTTTGTGTTTTTTTGGAAGTGCTTTTGGGGAAGTGCTTTTTGGGCTAGGTGGGGAGAGGGAGATGATAGGTGGGCCTGGGAGTTGTTTGCTTGTTTAATGAAGAAAAAAGATTGTGTTTTAGTGTGTCTTTCTAATTGGGGATTGGGTAGAGGAAGTGCTTTTACTTGGGTAACATTGTCTTCAAAACCAGCTGGTAGTTGGGGAAATTGTAAAATGAATTTGAGAGTGTTAAAGTTGCTTTCTAGTAGAGAGAAAAAAGGTGGTTTGTAGTGCTTTTAGGTTGTTTTGCTTTCAAGTTTGTTTGCTTGGTGAATCTTCATGGAAAATTGATGATAGGATGTGTTTAAGGGTGTTTTGTTAAAAGTGCTTTTCGATAGATATAAGCTTATTTGTAGTGCTTGTCAATAGTTATAAGCTTGTTTGTAGTGTTTTTGCATGGTAATTTTTCTTGCAAAAGCACCTGGCGGCAATTCGTGGGGTAATAGTAGGATGCATTCGGAAGTGCTTTGTTTAACAGTGCTCTCTAATAGCTTTAATCTTATTTGAAGTTGCTCTGTTTTAAGGTGTTCTGCATTATTAACTGAATTTGCTTGGGAGCTGCATTTTCTGGAGAAATATTAGGACGAATCTAGAATTGCTTTTGACTGTGTTGAAAATGGCTTCAAATGGAGAAAACCTCATCTCTGTGGTGCTTATAGGTGTTTTTATAGGAAGTGCTTTTGATGTAAGTTGCTTTCGATGTACAAGCATTCCTGAGATGCACCCTAGTTAAACACTTCAAATGAACAAAATCTCTGTAGTGCTTATAGGTGTTTTTATAGGAAGTGCTTTTGATCTAACTTTGCTTTCGATGTACGGGCATTCCTGAGATGCATCCTAGTTAAACACTTCGAATGAACAAAAAGTAGAGTACCCCATGACTATATCACATCACTTTTTGCCATATAAAAGCAGTTTCAAACTCACTCTTTACACATATTCGATGTAAATTCTTATTGTTGAACTACATGTGGTCAATAAATAGTTGGGATGGTGGTTCTTGAGGATCGTCAATTGGTTAATCTTCTAGTTTTGATGGTATGATTTTTTTTTTTTTTTTTGTCAAAATCAAATGACTGAATACATATATTATGGAGCAGATTTTTGAGGAGTTTCAAAATGTCATTTAGAACATCCGATTAAGAAGTTCTTCGGAGAGTGTACGGAACTCAAAATAAAGCTGGATCGATATTTCCAGGCAGAAGTGAGTACTAATAATTTTATGAGATTGTTGTCCTTTTGTTTATACTTTTCTGGTTGGAATGCATATATATGACTTTCCATAAAAACTTGTTCTACAGAAAGCATTGAAGCGGAAGGCAAACTTCGAGCAGAGTAAGAAAATGAGAGAGAGGCTTCAAGAATTAAGAAAGGAAACTGCTGAGGCAGAAGCTTGATGTTGAAGTAAGCTCAATCTAGACGGGATGGATACATGATATATGATGTGGTACACCACTTCTGCCTATCTAGTGATAGTCTGTAACGATTTTTTTACCTAGCTAATAATCTTTCTTCGTAAGGGATGAGAGAACTGTATTTTTTTATATGATTGCTCTTGTTTCTGTATATCACTGATCATCTATGATCATCATGTTGAAATATTTATAGTGGTTATTGTTATAGCACATGTACACATGTAGATTTCAAGTCTTGGTTCTCTTATTAGAAGGTGTGATGCATTGTCTTTATTCAACAGCAAGTCTCAAACTTTGTCGTCATTGTTATCTTGTTTCATGGGAGGAGTTTTATATCACCCAAACCTTTGTGGCTTGGATGTTGAACCGGTGACTAGCAGTGCTTGGTTCTGTCTAGTGCTTTGCCCTGATCCGAACCATTGGCATCCCTACTCCAACAAATGGTACTTGTCTTCTTATATTTCCATGTTTTAATGACAACCCAACATTCTATTTTACATTTTCATGTTACACCATATCTAGTCATTTCTTTGTTTTAATTGTTCAGTTCAACCATCTGATATATCTAAGCGTATCAGATGCTAAGATATATTTGGCAACCGGTTTGGGTTTATGATGTGTCCTGATTATGCATATAATATTATGCTTTTAAATGAATTGATATGACTTCTCTTGAGTGGACCATTAATTGTTTTCTCTATTTCCTTTAAATGAGGGAAATAAATATATAAACCAGTCTAAAACTGTAATATTGAGATTCTATTATTTGAACTGTTGTGGTTTATTTTGATCTTGATTGGCTCATGCATACATCATGTCCCTTGACTAGCTAAAAATGTGCCCCTAACTTTCAAGAGTCTAGTTACAACATTTTTTATGCTGATCCTATCATGAGGTAAATCTGTGGTACAATTCATGGCTAAACTTAAAATAGATTGTAGACATTGCTCCGTTGCTGGAAATCGTTCATCCTCCCCTAGTAGTAAATCGTGATCCACAACTTCCATAATCGAACGATTTAATGAGTCACCAACCCACCTCCTCAAATTCGTCTCCCCAATAAAATTTTCATCCGTCGGCTTTTTCTTAGTAAATGTCTCCATCAACATGATGCCATAGCTATAAACATCTCCTTTTTGGGAAATCTTTCCTTCTCTTCCATACTCTACGAATGACTTAATTAGTTTCACTAGTAATGAAAATGTAAATATTAATTATAAAGGAACTATGTAACAAAATAACAAAATTTGGAACATTTACCTGGTGCCATGTAACCAATTGTTGCTAGGGTCTGTGTTTGTGTCATAGATACTTCTTCACCTAAAAGTTTTGCAATGCCAAAATCGCTCAAGTGTGCAACCATGCTTTCATCTATCAACACATTACTAGGCTTGATGTCACAGTGAACTATAGGGACTGAACAACCGAAGTGAAGATACTCCAAAGCTGATGCTACATCTATCATCATATTCAACCTCTGTAATATATCCAAAAAGTGTTCGTTAGAATATAACCACTTTTCTAGGCTCCCATTAGGCATGTACTCCAGTACTAATGCTTTAAGATCCTCATTTGTACAACTGCTAAGGATTTTGACAAGGTTTCGATGTCGAATACCACTCATAACTTGACATTCAGTTTCAAAACTCTTAAGTGATCTTTCAAATTGTAGGCGGAACACCTTCACTGCAATCTCCATTCCATCTAAAAGTCTTCCTTTGAAAACCGAACCAAAACTCCCTTCGCCTAGCAGATTTCTTTCACTAAATCCGTCTGTTGCTCGAATGAGTTCTTGATAAGAAATTCTTCTCCATGTTGCTCGGTGTGATACATCAACTTCATTACTACTAGGTGGTTGAATAATGCTTCTCCTCTTTCGACGTCCACTCAACACAATGACCATCAAAGTTAGAAAGACAACAAAACTTAGTGGCAAAGCAATGGCTAGGACAACATTGATCCTTGATTTTGGAAGAGTACTTCTAGGACTTTTGCATGGAGGGACTTGCTGTTTAGGCAAACCACACAATGCATGGTTCATCATGAATGAATCAGCAAAGAAATTTGTGAAAGGTCCTTGTGTAGGAATGCTTCCTTCTAACTGGTTAAAAGACAAGTTTAGATATTCAAGGTATTTTAGACCCTCCAAAGATGTTGGAATAACTCCTGATAGATTATTGTTTGACAAATCCAAAGCCTCCAAGCTTATTAACCCCCCAAATGCTTCAGGAATTGAACCTTGTAAGCTATTATATCCAAGGGAAAGATTCTGTAGATATTGTAGGTCTCCAATTGTAGGTGGGATCTCACCAGTTAATCGATTTCGCGACAAATCTACATCTATCACAACCTTCATATTTCCAAAATCTAATGGAAGGGTTCCATTTAGTGAATTTGATGACAAGTTAAAGTGCAAGATGTCCTTGAGTTTCCAAAGAGATGAAGGTATAACAGAAGTCAACCTATTGGAGTCTAACAAAAGTGTTCTTAGACTTGCTAGATGACCTAAACATGCAGGTATAGCTCCTGAGAGCTTGTTAATTCCCAGGTCCAACTCAACCAATTTATCCAAGTGGCAAAGATCATCTATGATAAAACCTTCTAATTTGTTATAATCAAGAAACAAACCTTGAAGATTTTTCAAGTTTTTGAGGGCGTTTGGAATGGATCCTGTCAATTCATTTTCGCTCAAATCTAACTTCATCAAGCTTTTCAGGTTGCCAATTTCTTCAGGAATGGTGCCACTGATGTTGCAAGTAAAAATCTGAATTGTTTCTAAAGAAACAGACAAATTTCCTATAGAATTGGGAAGGAAGCCATGTAGTGGATTTTGGAATAATACCACTGCTCTTAAATTCTTGGAATTGGACAGGGAAGTTAAAAAGCTCAGATTTGGAGTAGAGGATGTGAAGTGATTATTACCTAAGCCAAGCCACTCAAGACTTATTAAACCATTGCCTAGTGTGTTGGGAATGTGACCTAAAAATGAGTTACCTCCCATCTCTAGAACCTGGAGCTTGGAACAATTTGTGATGAAGCTAGGGAATGTGCCACTAAAGTTGTTTAATGCTAGCTGAAGCAACTGAAGATTTGGAAGGCTAAGAGCATTGCTTGATGGAAGACTTCCTGAGAGTGTGTTGTTCCCAAGTAAAATCTGTTGCAATGTTGAAATGTTGAAGATTGGAGATGGAACAACACCAACTAGGTGGTTGGCGGCAAATCCCAAAGCCTCTAGTTTATGAAGATTGCCAATTTCATAAGGTATCTCACCTGTAAATTAACCAAGGAAAAAGAAAAGGATTTTAAACATTAATGTATTGTAAAGGTATAGATAACATATCCACATGTTTAAGTTATTGATGTGAAGATACAGTATTAGCTAATATCTAAGTCAAAATAGAGAGTAATTAGAAAAAAACGTGAATTTTGAAAATAGTATCAAAGAATTTATTTGAGTTTTTTAACACTAGACCTTATTTGGTACGTGGGATTGAATTGGATTGGATATGATTGAATAAATTAATACTGTGATATGTTTAGTACAATATACAATTGAATAAGTTAGTGTTGTGATGTATTTGGTGCAATATGAGATTAGAATATAATATTTATTTTATAATTAATTTAAAAAAACATTACATTTTAGAAATATTTAATAAATATATTAACTTAATTTTTAAAATAAATAATTTAATTTAACAGTAGGTTTAAAAAAGAAAAAATTGTTCAAAAAAATGAAAAAAAATAAAATTAAATTAACACGATAAAGCATGAGACAAGTCCCTTGCTTTTTATCCTGCTTCGTGTGATGGGTTTGATTTAACCCACCACAGTAGCATAAAATAAAAGAGAGGGGATTGGTTTTTCCAATCTCATGCTCTTACCAAATATGAGTTTAGGCAGAAAATTATTTAGATCCAGTCCAAACCCATGCAACAAACAAGACCATGACAAATTGCAGTTAGAGAATAAAGAAAATAGTTCACAGATGAAAGCTGCAAACTGTGCGCAAACTATTTTTTCTACTTTCAAACTTTAATGATACTGAAAAAAATCAACATAGTTTTTCAGTATTACTTTCAAAACTCACGTTGTTTGTTTTTTTGTTTGTTTTCTTTTTTTTTTTTTTATGCTAGGGAAACAAAAACAAAAAAAAAAAAGACACCATTAGAAAAATATTAATTCAACATACCTCGGAGTTTATTGAATTCAATCGCTATCAATTCAATCTCAGTCAAGTTGCCGAATTCTCTTGGTATGCCTCCAGTAAAATTGTTATATGACATCCACAAAACTTGTAGTTGTCTGCACTTTGATATAAAGGATGGTATCTCTCCCTCAAACATGTTTTCATACAAATCAAGGAACACCAAATTAGGTCCACAAGTAGGCATGTTGATGACAATGGACGAGAAGCGGTTGTGTCTGAGTATGACTTCTTGCATGGAAGACATGTTGAAGATAGAGGAGGGTACAGCACCTGAAAGTTGGTTATGACTGAAATTAATGTATTTCAATCGATGTAAATGAGACAAATCATTTGGAAGCGAGCCATGAAAGTTGTTGCTGTTGATGGCTAGTGATGCAAGGAAAGAAAGGTTCCCTATTTGAGGTGGGATGGTTCCTGTAAGACCAAGGTAAGATATATTCAAAGCTACAACTCTTTGATGCCGAACGCCACAAGTGATGCCGATCCAGTTACAAACGGAGGTAGTCTTGGACCAATTGGTGGCTAAAATATTGTTAGGATCATTGGTGATGCGGGTTTTTAAGGTAAGAAGAGCATCTTCATCGACGGAAACATTGGTTAATGACCGAGAAATGGAAGGATTTATTGAGAAACAAAGTATGAGAACTATGAGAAAGCAAGTATTTTCCATGAAAGAATCGAACTTGTTTGGTGATCACACAAGCATTAAGAGTGATATAGGTATAAATAACGCTAGGTACTAGCTAGTGAATATTACCAGCCATTTATGTATCATTTTACATCGATTTGAAGCCTTGCATTTTAATCTCCCTTGGAAGTCAACCAAATCGGCTACTGATTGGTGTTATTTTTCAAATGCACAAATTTCCCTGCAATTGTGTTTGGAAAAAATTATATATTTTCTTAATAGGAATGATTGAATAACTTTCTTGACCCTAAGAGATTAAAGGTTCAAACCCCACTTTTTACTTTAAAACATTAGATGTGAAAATAAATTTCCTTTAATAGGTGTATTCATTTCCCCAATTGTGAGAATAGTTATTCAAGTTCACGTAGTATGTGATTTTTATTCATCAACTATTTTTTTTGTTTAGGAACTATAATTTGTGAAAAATAAAAAGTGTTAAAATCTCATTTTAATTTCTCGATAATATTTTCATTTTTATTATAACCTCATGAAATTTTTACTATTTATCAAATATTCCAATTCATACAATTATTAAATATCACTATCTATTGAAGAATTCCAATCCACATAATCATAGAATATCGACGACTCGTATAAAAACTCTGCTGACTTTGCTGATTTCCCAAATCCACTCAAAATCCACTGAAGTCTTGGTTGTGATCAGTTTTAGAGCATTAGGAGCGCCTGTGCTACTACTGTTTAAGCAGGTGAAAGAAAAGACAAAACAAAGAAGTCTTCAACCATGTTACAAGTCATCATTTGGTGGACATTAATTTCCATCCTTACACTAAGTTGTATACGAGTAGCCAAGAGTAAGTCAAGGTATCCATGTCAAAGTCACTTGTCTATAGATGGTGGCCGACAACGCAAAAGTTACTGTTTTATTACACTATTATTCAAATTTAACATATGACAGCCCAAAATTGATACAATAAAACTGCAGACTCTAGTTTGAAGGGACAATTTTACTTCTGGAGACTTGCCAAAAATATGAAAATGACAATAATAAACATGTATAATCTTCAAAATAATTAATAAACTCATCAATTATCACAAGTATAAAACATTAATAACAAGATATATATGATAGCTTAAAATCCTAAATTTACTAACATTAAATTTCAAACATAGTACACAAAAGTTAACTTACTTCTTGAATATAAGTTATATATACACAAAAGACCTATCACTTTTGATATATGGTTCCACTCCACAAAAATTCTCTTCAGTTGCATCACTCTCTACATCTTCCAACTGCTTCAAAACATTGTTCTGTACACAAAATATATTAACATCAAGTATGATCACAAACTAAAAATAATTAAAAAAAAACACACATAATTTGTAGATTTAGTTGGAATCTTACCTCAGATGACTGTTATTATGTGTACTTTACTAGGGAGACAGTGTTTGACTAAACTTGTTCGTGCAATCGCTTCAATTTGTTTTCGCACATAATAATAGGCATTACAGATATCTGGTTAGTTCTTTTACGACTGATTCTGCATCGGTTGCATCATTCTGGTTGCAAGAAGTTCCATTGCATTTGAGATGACAGCATGGAGTTTCAATGGTTCTCCCAAGGGTTGACTCTGGTGAGCCATCATTTTGTGCTAGTTCACCTCTTATTGTGGCGTCCTCAGGCACAGGTTCGGGATCTAAGTCGTCTGCAATTACTTCCGGAATCTCACGTAATAATCGTGATTGTTCTTCTGGCTTCTGAAGCACCTGTAGGCTATCCAAGTATTCGAAGAGCGTATATGGAACGACAGGTTAAGGTTCACTTATCTCTTATAAATGCAATATACACGCAAGTACTGTTAATTAAAACATTGGACACACGAGAAAATTATACTATGGTAGGAAACAAATGAAGAAAATGAAAAAGGTCACTCTTTAGATTAAATATTTGGATTTTATATTTGGTTTACTTGCTTTTTGTTGTTTCCAAATTAGTTTTCTTTGCCACAAAGTGTTGATCGTAGATAAATTTACTGGAATAGATGCTTGACTGTAGTAAAAATGTAAAAGAATAACATGTACGACAAACTAAGTCACCAAAGGATATTCTCTTCTCCATCCCTTCTCATTTGCCTGATCAATTCGTTTTTGCAACAAAACCAGTTCTCTTGAAATCCACTATTGTTTTCTCATGAAAATGCACAGATGATAATGTTAGAAAACAGTTAATGGAAACCCACATTAATGATAAAAACACAAAATACAAAGCATGATTTAGAAGTATCACAAAAATATAAATCAGAAACGCATACATGTTTTGTTAGTTCCACATGCAAACTTCTGGCTTTCTGTTCGAGCTCCACCTGCCAATCAACACAACATTCTTGTCAAGACTTCATATAACAAATGCCACTTCTGACAGAAAACTCTTGATGTTGGGTACAACTATAACAACACCAGTGAATATCATAATTAATCCCTACTAATCTGTCCTTAACTAACCAAGTTAATTACTGGAAAAAAAAAAAAAAAAAAGGCTAGCATGAAACCGCAAAATATGAAGAGAACTAGTTAACTGAGAAATTGTGAAAGTGCTATATAAATTATCTATGTTCCTCGATTTGCTTACAGAAAAATTGATTTTGAATAGCAAATATTTATAACTCCAACTCGATTGTTTTTAGAACTATGTTAGGGGAATCAGATGGAGTTATAGACTTAATCCTTAATTTATCTAAACTGTTAATTTGTTTCATATTTTAATACTTGCATCAACACATTTTCCACAGACAGTAATCAAAGCATATGCAACAGGTTCAAAATAGACGTTGGACTAAAAAGAGGGAGAGCTCTAAACCAGATTCTATCTAGTGAAGTAGAAACATTGAACTCTTTGAGAATACTGAAAAGTTATTTCTCCAATGAACATCGGTGTTCTTCTCATACCAAGCTAAATAAATGTGATTTCATGGCAGCAATGATGTCTTGAACTACATTTAATGAAAATGAAATTACAGAAGAGCTGGCAAATTCTAAAATCAAGTTAATTCTTTTTCATTTACATGATCATGTCTTTCTAAAAAAGCTCATAGAACATCTTCTAGTCTATTTTCAATATACAGTTTGCGTAAGACTTCTAATAAACAGTTACAGATTTTTGAAAGATTATATTGGGAAAATAAGTAAATTTCAAACAATACAGCACAAATAGGTTCTCAAGTTGTCTACAAACTCTAGGAAAGTGAACCGGCCCAAGTATGAAAAAACTTACAACAGTTAGCCTGTTAAGCAGTCCATTTTTCACTCTTTCACACAAATCCTCACATTCTTCCTGCCACAAAACACCATTTAAGTAAGTATTTGCATGCACTAGATAGAAAAAATATAAAACTACCACAACTGTCAATAGCTTCATGCAAGTTTCAAGATTTTTTCTTTCTTCATGTTTTTTGATATTTAAGAAGCAACTCCTCAAAAAGTTGAAGAAGACCGTAATCAGGGAAACTTTCACATCTATCATGCAAGAAAATGGTAACGAAAAATTGAAGAAGGGAGGCCAAGAAGAGCTCAGGTGAAAAAATATTATTCATTTGTAACCACTTGCCAATAGAAGCCACATTGGAGAGGATCATACATTATTACTTTGGACAACCCAAGAGGGCCAAGACAACACGATCAGAAACCTGTTCTTATTGTCTAAAACTTTAGTCACCCACTAAACTTACTAACTGATACAGAAAATTAAAAGTTTCAGTGAGTTTTGAATATGTTTTTACCTCAGAGAAGTCATCATCCGACAGCTTGCAAAGTGGTACCTCGTTTACCATATAAGGAACCTGAAGCTTGATTTCTGAATTCATGCTTGAAGTGTTCCGTACGCCTGAAATGACAAACGAGGATGGTGTGGAGCAAAATATCACTTAACAGAACAGAAACTAGTAATTTAAACAGTAGCATTATCTTTAAAGAACTCATTCCATAAGCTCTTTTGATGTCCAGGGCAAGTAACAGTATGCAATTTCATACACAGATTACAAAGGGATCACAACAAATCAAGTCATTGAGAATTTAACACTCAGAGATTACTTCGAACCAGTCACCTTCTCCTTATTCTTCCTCTTATGTGGAATGGGGCAATAATTCGAAGCAAGTTCATGGAACGATAGTTTGTAAAGTCCACCCGAATTGTTTTTAACACTTAAGAGTGAAATACAAGGATTAATTTGATAACAGAAGCATGTTACCTGACTAAGGAATCTGTAACAAGCAGAACACCATAGCATTTATGATCATGCAGTTCATTTTAGACAATTTAAGGCCTATGAAGAATCACGTAAGTTATGCAGATAATCGAGTGACGCACTAATTAAACTCTAATAATTTTTTATGACACAATTACCTGTAACTTGTACGAGCATGTGAGAATTTTTCTGTTGATAATCATTTGGGTCAGATCTCATTCTCACAAAAGTTCCCGTTACTTTAGCATCAAAAGTTTCGAGTTGCTTTGATAGTTCTTGTACGAAACTCCTCCTCAAGTAGATAAGCTTGATGTTTTTTGGGACTATAGAGGCAAAACAGCTTTTCTGAACATTTACAACTTCTGCCTTCATATTGGACTTTTCGGTAGGGCTTAACTGCTGCCGCTTCACCAACTCAACTTCACCAATATTTTCTGAACCAAATTCCAATTCGTCCTCTGAGAGTTCCAAATTCTCAGCAAGATGGGGTGTCAGAAGATTATATATGCTATTTCTGCTCACTGACTTCCTTCCTAACAGTGCCCGTAGCCTTGTGTCAAAATTGATTTTCTTCCTTTTATCTGGATCAAAAAGCTCGTGTTCTTTGCAGTAATTGATAATGATATCCGTAACAGCATATTGTGACATTTGAGTGCTTGTATCTTTGCCAATGGAGGCAAGGAACTCAAAGAGAGGTTTTGATCCCCATCCAATGAATTCCTTTTCTTTGAATTAGCATTTCTTTTTATCATAGAGAATTGACCCTTCACTCTCTTCCTTTTCCCATTTAGCTTGCATTTTTCTAAATCATCATCGGATATGTCAAGTGGAGATTCATCATCAGACTCGCTGGTTACTTCTTTTCCTTTGTCTTGTTCAGAGGAATCTAAACCCTTCTTCAAGTGGTTATAAGCCAATATGATTTGTTCAGAAGTCAAACCTTCTTTCTCCTTTATTATCTCATAATACTCGTAGAACAGGAACTCAACTGTGTCGCGATCATGGAAGTCTACCTTGTTCTACAGAATCCGAAAAGAAATGAAGTTAGTTAAAAACTACTTACAGTTCCATACGGCCAAACCAAAGATAGCACCTAACACTACTCCCACATTGGAAAACAAAGTGATCATATAGATGACACAGAAGTAAACCTATTAACGAATTCCAAGAAAACTAGTATGGTGGAACAAACACTAGAAAGTTAAAAAAAAAGGTTTCTTTTGCAAGGATTTTTAGTACCCCATCAGAGTCGATATCCATCTTTTCTTCTATAAGCCATGCGAGCTCCAAACAGCATTCACACAGCCCTTTGTTCTCCCTGATTAATGCAAACTCAGTATCATGATCAAAGCAGCATCTGCATACGGCTGATGGGCAGCAAAAGCAATAATATTTTGGGGCTTTATTGCAAATGCAGCATCGATGCCAATCTGAAATGGAGAACTTATTATGTTACATGCTAGCACTGTGATGTTCTACAAGATGCAAAATGTAACAAATGCAAGAAACGGAAGAGCAGAAAAACAGAAAGACATTGAGGTAAATGTAGGTGGGATAGCTTTCAACTTACTTTTTAAGGTAATAAAAATTACATTGTTCATCAAACCACACAGATAAAATGCTAAAGACTCCTAACTGAAAATTCTACTTTTGGACCTACTAGAATTACGGATAGAAGAAACGACTTGAAACACACACATACGCATGCACACGCACACACACTCATTTGCACAAAAACAAACATGAACATGCACACACATATACAAGCATAAACACATATATACACACGCACATTACACATACATGACTACATATATACAATGATGCACATGTAAGTAAATGCAAATGTATGCATAGACATGTACATGTACATATACAGACATATACACATAGATACATGCATACTCACATAAATATATAAGTACACACAGGATGCTTATGATAAACTATTTCTCAATGCACTTGACTAGGGAAAAAAAGAATTTAATGAATATACTAATACATAGAGAAGGTATCGTTAGAGCTAGTAATAACATACCACAATTCCATCTATCACCACTCTCCAACAAAGAATCATCTTTTTCTACACACTCAGGATGATAGGCTTTCAGACAGTTCCTGGAGACAATAAATATCGCAACTAGTAAAATAGAAAAAATCCTCTATCAAGAATGTTCACATCAGTAGTTTGGCTTAAGCTTGGTGATGGAAATGTTGGAGGAAAATACAAAGGCAGCCTCAACTTCTCAAAGCAAAGGGACAGAAAACAAAACACAATAAAAAATTATAAGAAAGAGAAAAGCTGACTACCATCAAATGTCAGTACATCATGGACACACATACGTATTCATTTATTTACAAGATCGTCACTCATTTACATCATTTTATTACATAAAATAGTATTAAAAGTAACCAACTGAATTGGGCACACACACATGTTCATTTATTTATAAGACTGTCACTCATCTATATCATTTTATTACACAAAATACTATTATAAGTAACAAATCGAATTGCGCCAGTGTAGACAGCGTTACTTTTATGTAACATAACATCAGTAACCCAACTACGGCAACATCCATGTGACTTTTGGCACTGTGCTACTACAAAGGCAGAATTGTCCTTCAAACCCCATAACAACAGCAAGAATGAAAGGGTCAATCTTGACTTTCACATTTTCTCCTGTGTATTCGTTTCACTCTTATATATGTAACTGCTTTGTGGTAACCAGACAAGAAAAAAGCAAATTACTTTTAAAACCACTAACCAATCTCTAATCATTGAAATATCACATTCTGATTTAACAAGATCCACAAAATCTTAAAACCACTAACCATGAAAGCTTACAAGAATGTTTTAAACATCTTACTTGTAATCACAGATTCTGAGTGATCCTCCATCCTTACAAACAAAGCACCAATCCTCAGCAACTAGTTCCTTCTTCAACTTCTTCCTTGACATGCTCTGCTTTTTAGTCAAAATTTTCAACCTCAAAATGTCAATCCAAGAAGAACCCACTTCTTACATTCTCAAATAGGTCTTGTAAATCCTGCAAAAATCAAGATAAAAGAAACATTATAAACATAAACTTGAAGACAAAAAATCAAAACTTTGAACGTAGAGATAAAGACACTACAATAAAACAACATCAAGTGTGTTGTTTGATGAACAATCAAGAACCCTTTTGGTGTAATCAAAAGACAATCAAAAGAAAAAAAACACAATTTTGATAAACAAAAAAGTCAAACGATACTCTCAGTGCATGAACTCCAGATGTCTTAAAACTCTTTCAGCGACTGAAGTGACTCCATTACTCTTTGTCTCTGTCAAGACAAAAGCAAAAACAAAACCCATTTTGAAAAACCAAAACAACAACCAAAAAAAAAAAAAAAAAAAAAAGCCATACCACCAAAAGCGAACGATGCAGATATGTCAGTTTAGAGACAACCCATTAACAAGCACAAAAACATGACCATAGAGAAAAGTGGAGATGGCGGTGCCGTGTTGTGATTGAGGTGCATTGAATGACGAGTAAAGAAATCTTCTGTAATTATTCCCCGAAAAGACTCTGCCTCGAGAACAGTTTCTCGCTGGCTCCTTCGCTTGGACTTTAGTTGGCAAAAGTTTTGTACTTGGTGAAAGAAAAATTTTATTAGTTGAAGTCACAGTGAAAGCTCCTGTCCTCTTTTGGAGAAAATCACGATGAGTTACCGCTGAATTGGCGTGGTATGTTAACATTAATATAACTTTTCACTATCAATATCGTATATGATATAATATAATTTTTTAAATAAAAACTAATTTTAATTTATTTTTTTATAAAAATATTTTCATTTAAAAAACAGTATAAAAAATTATATCAATATTAATTTTTATTTAAAATATTATATCATATATTACGTTGATATAGGACAGTCGAGTCAATAACAATCTATCAACTGACCACCATTCAAGATACTGCTTTTTGACGTGTTATCCATTCTGGAGTTGTTTCGACAGCAGCGACTTTTTTGACGGGTTAGAAACAGAATCGTCAAAATGTCCACCAACAACAGCACAAGCTGTTGACATGTGTTGGTGTTCATGTAGGATTCTGATGTTGTGATGTTGTGATGTTGTAATGTTGTAAACAGCATAAAAAACAGACATCAAAATAAAACCCAGTAGCAAACTTCAAAACACACAAATGCCAACTTACTCCAGCTGTACTCTTGTGTTTCTGCTTCTTCTTTGTCTCTCTGGCAGATGGGACTCAGCTTATATTTGGTAAACATTTGCAAGGAGGGCATTTGGCCTGGAATGCTTGGAACTGCAGGCTAGTTTGTGGTTAATTTCTAGTTCTGTTTTTGGCCTGCATTTGGCTCGGAATGCTTCTTCTTCAAGTTCTGTTTTTTGGTAATGTCTAGTTTGATGGAAGTTCAGTTGTTACTGAAATTTCAAATGGAAACATGAAGTTCAATTGCCTTCTCAAAAAGAAAAAAATAAAATAAAACCCAGTATTGGATCAAAAAACCGCAAATTGACTCGTCCAATGGACATCAAAATAAAACCCAGAATAAAGCAACCAATCATCAAAGAACAGTGGAAATCGACCAAAGCAAACAAGACAGCGGAAATCGACCTTCGTCCACATTCCCGTCCTCTGCCTCTCTCTCCTGTCTCTCGGCGTCGTTGTATCTCCCTCCAACCTTTCCGGCACCGTCATACTAGACTCGGCACCGTCGTATCTCCCTCGTATTGTTGTTCTTGTGGCCGTCATACTAGAACCATGAGACCTTTTTGAGAGAGAGAGATGGATAGATTTAATGTTTACCATTGGATGCAAATTGATTTGCTGAGCCATTGGAGATGCTCTTAATGAGAAGATGTACCCTCAATTATTTATTAACTTATACAATAAATTTGGTGGGATTCGAAATAATGGATGAAAATATACCCAATAACTATTTAAAAGGATAAATTTAAATTAATATTCCATGATATTATACAATTAGTTTATATTATGTTTAATGGGGCCATTGTAATAATTTGATGCGTAATTTTAATTAAAGATATATTTTTTAAAATAATTTAAAACTTATAAAGAAAAAAAAAAATCTATGGAGAAGGTTTGTGTGTTAATTGATTTTTTTGTTATCTTTTTTAGAAGTTGATAGTAGGAATTGTGACAAGTGATATGTCACCATGAGGTCTCGCAGCATGCGTTACAGATTTGAAGAAGAAGATTGGTAGTTTTATAAACTTCAGAGAAGTATGATTATTTAGTAATATTGATTTTTTTTTTTTTAAGAACATAATAGTTATTGAGTTTGTTTATATGACCATAATTACAATTTTTTTTTTTTTTTCCAGGCGGAACAAATTCCCACATTTTCAATTTGTTTATGTGAATTTTGCAGATCTCCCATGATAGCTATTAGCAGATTGGTGGGGGGCATATAGTGAATTAGAATAGTAGGCCGAAGGTACTGCATACTGGTTCAAGCAAGCCCATATTCAAGTTTGTGCAGTAATAAACAGAGGCCCATGTTGGTTGGTCCCTACTACTATTCATGGTGACAGATGATATGTTGACGATAATTCATTTTACCATTTTTTTTTTTTTTGAGAATGCATTTTACAATTATTTAAAAAATTGAAAGCGAACAATTTATTTATGTTGATTGGTTCATATAGTATATGGTCACTATAATTAAAAATTAAACTACAATTATTAACATATTCTATACCTTCAAATAAACTCTTGTAAGTTATTAGTGCCAGGAAACACAATTTTTTCATGATGTCATCTTTGTTTTTTTTTTAGTCCTTTTAATCCTACTGCATTGGCTCCTTTTTTGGATTTTTTACTAGTGGACAAGAGTTGGTTCAGTAAAGTAGAACATGTTCGAAAGTTTTGTGTTTGCTCAAGAAAAATTTAGTCCTTTTTTTTTTTTTTTAGAAAATTGTGTTTAGAATAAAGTTACAACAAAAACTGTTGTAGCCTAAACTGTCACACAAAGGTCCTTGATAAGTTCGAACGGTCCTCTTTTTCGTATGAATGCTTGATCATTTGCTGCAACTCTACCTTATAAATAAGTGAAACCTTCATTAAGGTGGATTGAAGGTAATCTTTGGAAACCTCTCCGATACTTAAGTCAGTATTTATCTTTCTAAAATTGGTTTATCTCATTAAAAGTATCTAGTAATTCACTTTCTCTTTTAATAAATTGTTAAACTATTTATTATAAAGAGACAAGAACTTACTTTCTAGGTGTCACGATGCATGCGATGATGTTTGCCACTTGTCGCTTGAATTATCTTCGTGCTTGTTGGACATTTGTCAACAATCCATTGGAATAATTTGCTCTAAGATCAATATTTCTTGCCTTCGAATTCCTTCAGTTGTCAAATTTAAGATCTTCTTTGTCATCAAAGGCGAGTTTCTTGTCTTGGATGATTAATTACGCTAATTGTAAGTTTAGCATGTACAACTTCTCCTTTGTCGGAAGTCTACATCATGTGCCATGTGTCATGTTTCTATTGTGCTAACTTGTCTGCATCTCATTGGACCCATTTTACGCCCATACAAAACCATTTTAAAAAGAACTTTTGAATATAGAGAATCAAGTAACCACAATTTTAAATAAAATCATAGGCTTTGAGGTACCAGTTGACTCTCAATCTCAAGGAAATTATTGTCTTTCTTTGAAACTCTCTCTTAATGACGCTTTCAGTTGTCCTTTCAATACACAAGAATCATAGGGAAAAAAAAAAAAAGAATCCACTTTAGAAAGACAGAGCATACGTTAAAGTTCACGAAACCAAGAAGTAGCATGTACATATGGTGTTTTAGGATGACCAGTTCTAAACAAAAGCTGAAAAGCGTCTTTAAACATTGGCGAATAAACAATCTTGGTTTTCAGAAGTAATTTTAGCCAATTTTTGTTTCATTCTATTCTAAATTGTATTTCTAATATTGTATTTATAGATGTTTTTAAATAAAATATATATATTTTTCAAAAAAAAAAAAAATTGAATAGGTCTATACAACTTTCGTAGAGATTTATTTTATAGTACAGTTAAACATTATTCATTAAATGCGTATATACTTCATAATTTATGAGAACAAAAAGTATAAAATTTTTCCATCCAAGACTGTTATTAAACACCATTAGAATGTTGGATGAAATCCTATAGAGTTAGTTATTTTTTTGGCAATAATTTGTAAGATTACTTAATATTTGGTATACACAAATTTTTGATTCGATGATTCAGAAACAACAAAATTTTATTTAAAATGAGAGGACAGGTGATAAAATTTATGAACTCTCTGTCCCAATTAATTAATTATACACCTTGTGTAACTAATAGAATATATTTAAGAATTTATGTCTCAATTACAAAAGCTTAGAATCAAAGGAGAATGTGATATAATGGAAAAAAAAAAAAAAAAAAAAAAAAACTTTCACATATAAAATGCAAAGAATGTAAAGAAGGGCTTCAGGCTAGTCAATCTAATCTTCTATAATTTTTCCTCTTACTCCTTTCGTGAATCTTTTTGAAAACAGATATTGGTAGAGAGTAATCATAGAAAGCTCTAATCATGAAAAGCTCATCTAAACAATCAATGCATCTAAAAATATAGAGTTAGAAAATGTGACTATAATTGATAAAAAAAAAAAAAAAAAAGATTGTAAAGGAACTTAGATGAAGACATTTTGCAGTGAATCCAAACAAATGATTTGTACCATGAGAGCTCTTATACATCTCTGTAGCCAACGGATCACAAGGGTTCTTGTAGTTCAACATGAAACTAATAATTTTACAAGAACTCTACAATTTTCCTCTTGACTCATTTCATTGTGCTTCGGTGACAGGCATGTATTCCTCAGAATTCTGCTTTTCCTTCTCCAAGTTCTTGAAGTTGACAAGAAATAGAGAAGTTCTGATTAGTAGTGCAAATTAATCAGAGAAAAAAAGGTGTAAAAAGATGAACATGAGAAATATTAAATTCCTTAAAAATAAAGAACCTAGATGCTTGATCAAATTCTAGAAATCTTGTTTCCACATTTATACATAATTATCTCACTCTCATGAAAAAACTAGAGAAGTTCCATGAGATAAATTAGGGTAATTGATTACAAAATTCAATTAATAGAAGTAAAAGCATAGCAAACCTGCATTTGAGATCAAAGCAAGCTGGAGTTTCAGTGGTTCTTCCAAGGGTTGACTATGATGAGCCATCATGTTGTTCTCATTACCCTTTACAGTAGGATCCTCATCGACACCGGCTTCAGGATCTAAATCTTCAGCAATTACTTCTTGAACCTCACGCAATAGTCTTGATTATTGTTCCGGCTTTTGAAGCAGCTCCAAGCTATCCAAGTATTTGGAGCGTATATGCAAAGACATGTTAAGGCTTAATTATTCTACAAGAGTATTTGGACTAATTATGTCATTGGACACATAAGAAAAGGGTGGCTCTATTGCCACCCAAAAAACTTCTTCTCTCACCCATCTACTTTGTGCACCCATCATTAAATTAAAAATTAAATGTTCTACTTTGTGCGCCTAATGTAATCCCAAAATTAAATGTGAGCCAACTTGTCTTGGATTTGCTTCTATGATTGGCATGAAGAGAATCATCAAACTAATTATAAGTTACCAACAAGAATTTGATCTACTGAGATAATTAAAGAAAAGAAAAAGGCAGGAGGCTCTACTGATATCAAGATTGTCATAGTGTAAAATGATGGAGAAGTTAGGAAAAGCGGCAAGTACTGTGATGGTGATGAACAGGCTAATATTATTTGGCTTCAGCAGTGGTATACATGATCTGCAGTGGAGTATCTACTTTCACATACTATGATGAAAGAAATGGAAAATATATATTTTCAATTTTTTTCTTTTTTTAATCTTGAACAAAACTACAAATCAAGAATAAAATGAACAATGGATGACAAGAAAAGCTAAGGAGCAAAAATCATTTTTCACTAGTAAGCACTTGCCGACAAAAGTCACATCAGAGAGGACTGTACATAAATCAACTTCAAATAGGCCAGGACAACATCCTATCAGAAACCTGCTCTTATTGTCTAAATTTCTAGTCATCATCCAAACTTAAGCCAATAGTATTGATACATAAATTGAATAATTTTAGTAAGTTGTGAATGTGTTTTTACCTCATAGAGTTATCATCATCCGAAAGCTTAGAAACTGGTACATGTTTAACCATATTGGAAACCTGAATCATGATTTTCGAGTTCATGGTAAGAGTTTTCTTTATGCTCGCAATGACAAATAAGGATGGTGTGAAGTAGAATAAGCATGTTACAATAACATTCACGATCATGTAGTTCATTTAAAACAATTGATAGCTGATAAAATTAAGAAATATATAACTTATGCAACCAATTGAGTGATGCACTAATTAAACTACTATAGTGTTTGATAATTGTATAATTACCTGCACAAGCATGCAGAATTTTTTTTGTAGGTAGTCATTTGAGTCAGATTTTACTCTTACAAAAGTTCCCAATACTTTAGCCTCAAATGTTTTAATTTTGCTTGGACATCTCCTCGATCAAACTCTTCATCAACTAGAGAAGCTTGATGTTTTTGGGGACTACAGAGGCAAAACAACTCTTTTGAACATTCACAACTTCTGCTTTAGTGTTGGACTTCTCACTAGAGCTTAATGGTTGTTGCCTTTTCCTAGGCACCAAGTTATCTTTATCAGCATTATTGGAACTGAATTCCAATTCATCTATTGAGAGTATTAAATTCTCAGCAAGATGAGTTGTCAAAAGCTTACACAACATGTTTTTATTCACCGACTTCATTCCTAAAGAGCTTGAAGCTATGAATCTGGGCAAAATAATGCAAAAAGGAGTCCCATATTGATGTGTTATGGCATTCTTGTTACATCATTATAGTAACTCATATTATAATTCTTAAAATACTCAATCGAAGAATTATTTGTTTAGATTGCTTCTTGTAATATACGCTCAATATAATCGTAAGTTTAATTATAAACATTACATTTATCTCATCCTTGAATAAGTTCTTCTAAATCACTAGTTTGATCATTCAAATTATCTCTTTGCTCATCATCTTATGCTTTTCATTTTCCACCTTTTGATCTTGCTTTGCCCGTTCTTCTTCCTTGTTTTTCTCCTTTAACAACTATATCTATGATAGTGATTTAAAACATTATATTACAACTTATAAAATATGTTTCTCTCAAGAGGAAAAAAATTGAAAAATATATACGCTTTCAAAAAATGTGCATCAATGCATTATAGATGGGATTATGGGAAAATTATCAAAATACTGCAACAAAATCAATTATGATGGAAGGTCCCTATAGAGAAGAATTTATAAGCTAACTTGTCAAAATGCTCAATGCTTTGCCAAATGTATGCATGATATATTTTCCCTTCTCTTGATCTTTGAATTATGATCATAAAATGTTTGATTTTCTCATTTTGATGATCCTAATCGATTGTTTTACGCACACACACACGTGTGCACATACACACACATACATACACATGCTCATATTAATATATATATATATGTATATATATCTATATACATATATATATGTCACTTATAGCAAGACGATGATAGAGTGAAACAAACGTCATAAGCATTTATTGTGTCTCCAGTTGTGAAAAATAAATTTGCCAGAGCCACAACAACTTCCTCTCTTGGGCTTGAATATTAAGACCTAGCGTTTTATAGATGAGTAAGGTATTTTAATCATCAAACTTCAACTCATTTTGCTTGAAGCCATGCATATGGAAATGCTAATTCATAGCATGAATTTAATAGATTTGTGATCCTTGGAATTTTACTTTGCAGAAAAAAGGAAAAAAATCCATGGTGGTTTTCGATTTCACCAAATCCACGGTGGTTGGAGAAATCGAAACATCATTTAAGATTCCTAAAGGATATTCAAATTCCAAACTTGATAAGGAAAATTCAATTTATATCATGTACTTTTGAGCAATCATATTAATTCATTCATTTGAAAAAAGAATCATATTAATTCATTGAAATTTCATTGAAATAAAACATGCATTTTAAAATTGTTACAAGTCAATCTAAAAATGAGATGGTTAGAGCTACTTGTACTTCCACACCTGGTCAAATGGATAAAATTAGGAGTTAAAAATGTGATGCTCTGTATAAATTTCATGAGAGACTCAACTGGAGGAGACTTTACCACAAACAACGGGTTAACGCAAAATAGGATATAGTATTATGCTTTCACCTCTTCTTTGAATTCCATTTAACTAATTTGTCAATATCTCAGTCAATCCAGGATGGTAGATTCATCATCACCCAGCCCTCCATATTTTAAATCGATTAAACATGCTGCTATTTCATATTCGTATGGGCTGTAAGAAGGTCTTGGCATGTAACTATCATGAGAACTTCATAGGTGATCCATATGAAGCTCTCCACATTTGCACTGGAACAACAATGGCGAATGGGGATTTAACAACATCTGGGCAGACAGCAACATAATTCTTCTGATTCTCTAGGTCGAAAAGCTTGTTTTCCTAGAGAGGTTTTGATCCCCATCCGATGAATTCCAGCTTGTTCCTACATGGTGACACAACTTTTACAAGTCAATAGCATTCCCGTTATACCTCATATCATGTCGGCAAATCAGTCTATAATTGATAATAAAAAACAAAAGAAAAAAAAAAAAGCCAATGGAATAGTTCAGTATTATTAGTTGCTTCATATAATAAATAGTTATTGTAATATACAGAAAGTTAAACTATAAATGTTTAATATATCTAACCTTTAAGGAAATTAAGGTAAGTTGCTGATCCGATAAATCAAATTTTCTCCATGACATATCATCTGCTTTTGATTCTCTTCCTTTCGATCCAATATCATTGACTCCTTTGCTTTGATAGTTTATTGACAGATAAGGGTTGACAAAGTAAAGCTGCACAGATCAGAAAGTTTTGTAATTGCTCGAGGAAAATTTTGGTAGCATGTTTTGGAAAACTCTATTGAGGAGAGTTACGTTAACAATGAAGTTGTAATTAAAGTTTTTTGCCTATTTTTAACGCTTTAACACAGCCATAACTTTTGATTGAGAATAACTAAACAAAAACCAATTAAAAGACCATTACACATTGGAAAAAATTAAAAAAAAAAAAAGAATACAAGAAAACCATACGCACCACACACACAATTTGATATTAAAAAGTGAAATGAACCTTAGTTCTTAAACTCTAGATGGTCAAAACTCTCTGTACGACTGACACCATCACTTTGTAAAAAAGAACAAATAAAAATGCATTAAAAGAAAACCTATTTTGAAACAAAAGCCAAAAACAACATATGACCGACAACGAACACAGAAACACAACCTTGCCAAGATAAGCTATTCCAGAAAACAACCGCAAAAACATAGCCTTGAAGAGACATCTGAAAATGGTGTACTGTGTTGCAGTATGACTGAGGTGCATCAAATTACAAGAGAAGAAATCTACTAAAATTAGTCTCCAAAAAAGATGATGCCTCTCAAATCAAGAATGACTGGACCTTTTATTGACTGACAAGAGTTCGCCAGATAAAGTAGTACAGATCAAATGTTTTGTATTTGCTCTGGAAAACTTTAATTAGTGGTTTTTTTTAAAAGATTCTGTTAAGGAGTTTCCTTAACAGTGAATTTACAATAAAAGCTATTCATTTATTTTTGATGTATAAACCATTTTTAAGTTCATGGACAGCCAGACAACATTAATATGATTGGTAAGAAAATTAATAGTCAAAGTGTCCACCAACCACACCAAGTTGAAAAGTGTTGTTCTTTGCGCGGGAGTTCGATATTGACGTGTTGCGGCATTCTACTAACATCATGATAGTAACTCATAATATAATTCTTAAATAACTTAATTGAAGAATTATTTGTTCAGATTGCTTCTTGTAATATACAATCAACATAATCGAAAGTTTAATTATAAATATTAAATTTATCTCATCTTCAAATAAGTTCTTTTAAATTACTAGTTTGACAATTCAAATTATCTCTTTGCTTATCATCTTATTTTTTCATTTTTTACTTTTTGATCCTACTTTGCTTGTTCTTCTACCTTGTTTTGTTCTTTTAATGACTATAACTGTGATAGTGATTTAAAATATTATATTACAACTTGTAAAATACCTTTCTCTCAAGAGGAAAAAAATTGAAATATATATATATATATATGCATTCAAAAAATGTGCGTCAATGCATTATAGATGGTGTTCTGAAAAATTATCAGAATACTGCAACAAAAGCAATTACAATAAAAGGTCCCTTTAGATCTTGCCAAAATGCTCCATGCTTTGATAGATGTATGCACGATATATTTTCCCTTTTGTCAATCTTTAAATTTGATTATAAAATGTTTGATTTTCTCTGAGTTTGATTATCTTAATCGATCGTTATATATATACATATATATAAGCACGTTCGAGCAAACGATAGAGTGAAACAAGCATTACAAGCATTTATCGAATCTCCGGTGGTGAAAAATAAATTTGCCAAAGCCACAGTAATTTCCTCTCATGGGTGTGAAGGTTAAGACCCTGGTGTTTTATTGACGAGTGAGGTATTTTAATCATCAGACTTTAAGTCATTTTGCTTGAAGCCATGTATATGGAAATGATAATTAATAGCATGTATCAAATAGGTTTGTAATCCTCTTAATTTTGCTTTGTAGAAAAAGCATAAAAAAAGCGTAAAAGATCCTTGGTTGTTTTGGATTTCACCAAGTCCATGGTGGTTGGAGAAATCGAAACCTCATTTAAGATTCCTGAAGGGTATGCAAATTCAAAACTTGACAAGGTAAATTCAATATATGTTATCTACTTTTGGTCAATCATATTAAATCATTCATTTAAAAAAAAAAAATCATAATAATTTATTGAAATTTTATTGAAATAAACATGCATTTTAAAATTGTTACAACTCAATCTAACAATGAGATGATAACATCTACTTATGCTTCCACGCCTGGTGAAACGAATAAAACTAGGAGTTAAAAATGTGATGCTCGGCTTAAATTTCATGAGAGACTCAACGGGATGAAACTTTACTACAAACAACGAGCTAATGCAAAATGGGATATAGTATTATGCTTACTAGTCTTCTTTGAATTCCATTTAACTAATTTGTCAACATCTCAATCAATCTAGGATGGCAGATTCATCACCACCCAGCCCTCCATATTTTAAATTGATCAAACATGTTGCTACTTCATATTCGTATGCACTGTAAGAAGGTCTTGACACGTAACTATCATGAGAACTTCATAGGTCATCCGTATGAAGCTCCACATTTGCACTGGAACAACAGTGGCGAATGGGGATTTAACAACATCTGGGCAGAAAGCAACATATTTCTTCTGATTCTCTAGGTCGAAAAGCTTGTTTTCCTAGAGAGGTTTTGATCCTCATCCGATGAATTCCAGCTTTTTCCTACATGGTGACACAACTTTTGCAAGTCAATAGCATTCTTGTTATACTTGATATCATGATGGCAAATCAATTTATAATTCAAAAATAAAAAAAAAGGAAAAAAAGCCAATGGAATAGTTTAGTGATATTAATTAGTTGCTTCATATAATAAATAGTTATTGTAATATATAGAAAGTTAAACTACAAATGTTATAATATATCTAATCTTCAATGAAATCATGGTAAGTTGCTGGTCCGATAACTCAAAATTTCTCCATGACATGTCTTTTGCTTTTGATTCTCTTCCTTTCGATCCAATATCATTGACTCCTTTGCTCCGATAGTTTATTGATAAATAAGGGTTGACAAAGTAAAGTCGCATAGATCAGAAAGTTTTGCAATTGCTCGAGGAAAATTTTGGTAGCATGTTTTGGAAAACTCTATTAAGGAGAGTTACGTTAACAGTGTAGTTGTAATTAAAGTTGTTTGCCTATTTTTGATTCTTTAACACAGCAACAACTTTTTATTGGGAAGAACTAAACACAAACCAATTAAAAGACCATTACACATTGGGAAAAAATGAAAAAAAAAAAAAAAACAAGAAAACCATACATGCCACACATATAGTTTGATATTAAAAAGTCACATGAACCTTAGTTCTTAAACTCTAGATTATTGAAACTCTCTGTACGACTGACACCATCAGTTTGTTAAAAGAACAAACAAAAATTCATTAAAAGAAAACCTATTTTGAAACAAAAGCCAAAAACAACATATGACCGACAACTAACACAAAAGCACAACCTTGCAAAGACAGGCTATTCCAAAAACCAACCACAAAAACATAGTCTAACATAGTCTTGAAGAGACATGTGAAGATGGTGTAGTGTGTTGCAGTATGATTGAGGTGCATCAAATTGCAAGAGAAGAAATCTACTATAATTAGTCTCCAAAACAGATAATGCCTTCCAAATCAAGAGTGACTAGACTTTTTATTGACTGACAAGAGATGGCCAGATAAAGTATTGCAGATCAAATGTTTTGTATTTGCTCTGGAAAACTTTAACTAATGGTTTTTTTTAAAAGATTCTGTTAAGGAGTTTCCTTAACAGTGAATATACAATTAAAGCTATTCATTTGTTTTTGATGTATAAACCATTTTTGAGTTCATTGACAGCCAGACAACATTAATATGATAGGTAACACTACAAGAAAATGTAGCTTTTACCACTTTAGCTTTGCGACATTTATAAATAAAAATCGTAATTGCTCTCAATTATATGATTAATTCCTAAAAATGCTGCAAAAGATTGGTGGAGATACTCTTTTTGAAGGATTTAATTAAAGTTATTAATGATTTCATAAACAACATTTTTAAAATGTTGAATGATAAATTTGTAAAATAAATAAATAATAATATTATCATTTTTTTTATACAAATTTGTGAGTCGTTTATTTACAACTTTGTAAATCCTCTCTGAGTGTCTCAATCTGTCTATCTCTCTCTCTCTCTACTCTCTCACTCTCTCTCAGAGTCTCACCGTCGTCATCGTAATGGCTAGGAGCACCATTTCGACGGCGCTGATTGGTCCGTATGCCACTGATCTCGTCCTTCGCCAACTCCTGATCTCCTTCACTGACTCTCATTCTCGCCTCTTACTGTTTCTCGGTTGGTTTCCAACTCTTTAACTGTTTCTAATTTGATTTCTAGCTCTTTAACTGTTCTATTAAGTTTTCACCAGCTTTGTTGTTGTTGTTGCTGTTGTTATTGTTATTGAATGTATTGACGTTGTTTGGTTTTCTAGAAAAAGTGAAGGGAATTTTTGTCGTTCAGTGAATTGGATCAATGAGTAGTGGACTTGTTTGATTGTTGTACTATGTATTGCAATTCATTATGATGATAGGAAGCTGACTTTTTGCTTTTGTGATTTTGATTGTAGAGAGGTTATGTTTCGAGTTTGGACGTGTGGATGTTCGGTAAGAGGTTGTTTTAACTCAGCTTCGCAATCGAAGGTATATTGCCTCCCGTGGTTCGCATTTGCACCGTCTGCGACGAATCTAGGTCTTTCTCTCTCTTTCTCAATTTTAACAAGCTTTTTAATTTCCTGTAATCAAACAACTTATTTAATTTAATCAATTGCTTTTCTAATTAATTAAGAAACATGGCCGCTATAGGATGCGGCGACAAATCTATGTCTCTCTCTATCTTTGTTATTTTCTAGTTGCGATTTGCATAATTTGTTGTTTTGATTTCTGGAATTTGGCTTTTTTAGATGTAAATCAATGGATGCAGAGGATTACGAGTAGTTTACAAATGTTTATTGGATCAGATTTCACCTGGTCAGTAACGGCAGGTGTGGAATTAAGTTAATAGTGGTGTTTTTTTTTTTTTTTCAAATGTTAATATTTGATGTTGATTTTTTGTTACGAGTTTTGATGGTCTGCGTTTTGTTTTGTTGAATTGGATAGATTTGCGAAACGAAAATTGGATGAGTTTGTGTGCTTTGGAAATAGATTAAAGATTTCATATTTTAAGAGCCTTGTTGATACTAAAGATAAGTTAGAAAGCAGGAGGAAAGAAGTTGATACTAAAAGATCATGAATTGTGCAAAATCCATATTGAAACGTAAGTTGATACTAAAAGAACGTCTGATTGAAGTTTGTAGAATATGTGACTGTAGGAGAGCATGAGGTACCTCTTGCAGGAAGAGCAGAAGTAAATATCTGCAAGAAACTTGATGGAATTTTATCCACAAGGAGTAAATATCTGCAGAAAGAGCAGAAGTAAATATCCACAAGGAGTAGCTTTCGCCAGCCCAATTAATTATTTGGGTAATATTTAATTTTACAATATTTATCTTATTTGTTTTTTAAAAAAAAAAATTAAAAAAATTGCAATGCTTATTTATCTTTTCCCTTTATTACCTTTAAATAAGCAATTATAGTTCTAGATTATTTTAGAAAAATAATCTAAAATAATTTTTTAATTATGTTTTTTTCATGAATTTTTGAAAAATTATTTTAGTATTCAGAGGTTAAAATGTGAGTGAGTGAGTGAGAGTGAGAGTGAGAGAGCTTGAAATTTAAAATTGCCGCGCTGACTCTCAATCAATTTTCACTTTGGAGGAAAAGCACCATCTCTCTCTATTTGTTGTCGCAAATGGAGTCTCTCGATGCGAAGCTTGATGACAAGGTTGTTTTTGTTTTTTGACTACAAAATTTGATCAATTATACAGTTCAGATAATCAAACGCGTTTTCTTTGTTTTTCCTTTTCAGAGGAAAACGTGTGTTGAGGTCAACAAAGATCAAGAATTGAAGTTTCTTCAGTTACGTCTCAGGTCCGTTTTATTGAAATGATTTGATATGGTTTTGCTTGTTAGATTGATTGTTGTATATGTCTCCATAACTTGAACAATAAATGGCACCGAAAACACAAGCTGTTTGACAAAATGTCTTACACAGGCTTTCTTTTTTTTTAATAAATGGTCTCAAAGACAAAGTGTTTGACAGAATGTCACACACAGGTGGTTTTTTTTTTTTTTTTTTTTCCAGTTGTTGTGATACAATAAGCATATGTTGGTTGTTTGTTTGTTTGTATGAGAGTAGGTCTGGAGAAGTAAATAATAAATATCTGCAACAATGGTCAGCCTTTAGAGTTTAGTTCTGGAGAAGGAATGGTGAGTTCACTGTTTTAAATGGGGAAATATCTGCAAGAAACTTGATGAAATTTTATCTTCTGAATTTCTTTGGGATAATGATAAAATTGATGTGTCATTACTAATGGCACATGCTTATGCAGGGATGAAAGATGAAACTTTGATTGTGATGGTTATTTATATTGTCATGCTTATAATTTAATAGGACTTTTATTTTTTGAGATATAACAGGCTTTTTTTTGGATAGGTGCCAAAGGGATTTGAAATGTGTGTACGCTTGATGCTGCCTGAAGAGGGGAAAGTGTTTTCAGAAAAAAGAGTAAGCATTAGCTATTTTGGTTAATTCTTTTACTTTCTTTTCTTCTGCAGACTGAATTAAATAGTTCTAGATTGATGTTCTTATTTTTATTTAATTTTCATTCAATTTTAGAGTAAACTTCTTCACTTCTCTTCCTTGAGCTATCTAACTTTTATGCTAGCACATTTTTTAATCTGGTATTATTCTCATTTGTTAACTAGTACATTTTTTTATGTATGAATTTCCAAATAAAGAAACAAGTTTACAAGATGGTGACTTGGTTTCATTTGGAACTGGTAATGCAATTTACAGGTTGTTTAAGTTTTCTTCTTTTGTTATTTTCTAGCTTTCTTTAGCTGCTTAATGATGGTCATAATTGACTTGCACTTTATACTTTATACTTTACTCGTGTTTGCCTTAATGTTATCCGGTGTATTTGATATATTGATATAGAATTGTGTTCCTTTTACAGCTTCAAAAGATTAATGATGAATAGATGAGCAAAATTCATAAAACCGAATGTGCTCTTAAAATCGCTGAGGTATCTTAGGAACTTATTGAAACTTATAATTTATGATCGACTTTGGAAATATGCTTCTCACAGGTAGTATTTGGTTATCTCTTTTTCTCTTTCCCCTTTTTCCAAGAAGAAATGATGAGGCAAAGCTTGAGGCCACTTGGAAATCTAAAGAGCTTACAGAGGTCAGATCTTATTATGTCTAATATATTGTTCTTTCAAGTTAGTTTATCATTTGATCCACTCATGACTCATCTGTGAGTTAGTTTTTCTTAGCTAAGATTGAATTTTGAGGCTGATCCACATTTCGGGTTCATGATCAGGTTTGTGGTGCATGGCTTCCACCCTCGCTTGCTATACATTTATTTCATTGTCAAGTGAAAATGAAGAAGAGTTAATGTATCTGGCGTAATGTAAATAGCTCATTACATATCTAATAAACCTATTTTAACCTTTATGTTTTTGGGAAACTTTAACCGAAGACCAAGTCTAAAATTATACCTAATTATTAGGTAGATGCATATTGATGATGAATGATGTTTGTCTTATTTTTTGTTGTTTAAATTAGTGGATCCTAAACGAGTTAACCCTGTGCCTGTTCAGGGTTCTTTTAATTTTTGTGCCTGTTCAGTCCCCACATCAAATTCTCTTAGCAGTTGGCAAAGGATCTGGATCTTTTGAAGTACGGATATGTAAAAGTTATCAACAAATTTATCAAACAAACAAAGTTAATTTGACAGCCCTTCAAGCCTGTTAATATGATTCATATAAGGACGTAAAAGGTACATACCTGTCTCTCATAACGCAGGCAGCTTTCATAAATAGTTTCGTACATCTTACATTTTAGTTTTCTAATCAAGACTTCTTGATTTGCAATTTCTGTATTTTGTCTAAATTGTAAAATTTTTTAAATTACATCAAATTGATATGTTGGTTTCTGATTGATAAATTCTTTGTAGTATTTGTTTTTAGCTGAAACTATATATCTATTTTAATTTATTTGTCCCTATACATATGTAGGAAGGGCCTTTGCTTACAGAAGATCTTATCAAAGAAACAGCGGAGTTAGTGCTCCGAACAAGGAAGTCAGTATCTATATTGAGTAGGTTCAGTCTGGCCTTGTAATTTATATTTATATTTTAGTCAACTTCTTCCTCAACAAGTGCTTGGGTTTATTTACAAGCATATGATCCTGTTTTTTTGATAAGTAATGACATTGAGATATTTGAGTTGGCCTTAACTGTTGCTTTCTTTTAAATTTCCAGGTTGTTCCAATACTGAATCTGAGCTGGTCTTGCTCTTGTAAAGCATGCATCATCGATTTTGCTTGCTACAAAAACATATCATATAGGTAGATAAACATTCATGCATGCAAAGTTAAAGAGGATTTTGGAATTTACTAGTTAATTTAACAAATTGGGAACGGAGCATTCATTAAACTTTTCAAATTTCTAATTGCTTTTGTGTTTTGCAGGCTTTATGTGTACACTAGAATCATCGATGCCGTTGTCAAATGACAAAGGGTTAGTGTTTCTTATCATTCACATGCACAGAGTTGTTGGCTTATGATACCAAATTGGCTAATTGTTGTTATCATCATCTTGTTTTGCGTCTCATTGAATGCTCTACTTCAGGTTTATATTTCCTAGATTTGGAGATGTAGGAGACCGTTCTTTTGGTACATAAAATCACTCATTGATTCCTTGAAGAAAAACACCCTATTCTGGATTGGTGTAGCCAATTCCCAAGATGTAACTGTTTGCAATTTTGAGATATTGAGTCTTTTCATCAATTATGTAGGCTTTCTTGATTTTGTACTCTTTATTATCTAATGATTACTGATGATAGATCGATATTTAAATGTTGTGTAGTTTTGGGATATTCCAATGGATATTATTGCATGTCATATTGGATTTGCCTCAAATACATTTTGTTTTGCTTCAATTTGAATAGTTTTTCAAAATTGAAAAGTTTCATTTGAAGCATTGGTTTGGTTTTAAAACTTATTTCATGTGGCATTTTTTAGCTCTTGTAAGTATGATTTTTTACAACATTTAGTGGAATGCATTAATAGATATCAATCTTTTGTTGCATCCTTCGTTAGGACATTTCCATAAATCTCGTGACAGGGTTTTTACGGCATTTTTTAAAGCTTGTAAAAAGTATTTTTTCTTGTAGTGAGAATACATAATATTATTATTATTATTTTAATTTATGAATTTGTCCTTCAACATTTAAAAAATGTTGTTTATGGAACCATTAGTAACATTTTTTAAATCCTTCAAAAAAAATATCTCCATCCATCTTTTGGAGCGTTTTTAAGAATGAATAATGCAATTGAAAGCAATTGTGACTTTTGTTTATAAATCTCGTAAAGCTAAAGTTGTAAAATCTATATTTTCTTATAATGAATTTTTTTGCTTACTTTTATGAATCTTCTTGAAAATAGATATTTGTAAAGAGTAATCCTAGAAAGCTCTAATTATACAAAGCTCATCTGAACAATTAATACAAAAATATGAAGGTAGAAAATGTGTTTAGAAGGAACTTAATTAGATGAAGACACTTTGCAATAAGTCCAATCAAATGGTTTATGCCAATGGATGAGGGCTCCTATATACATATTTATGCAGCTAATGCACACCACAAGAATTCTTGTAGTTCAACATGAATGGTATAATCTTATAAGAACTCTACAATTTTCCCCTTGAACTCACTCCATTGTGTTTCAATGATAGGCATGTGTTCCTCGGAATTTTGCTTTTCCTTCTACAAGTTTTTGAAGTTGGCAATAGATGTTGTTCAAAAGCTTTCTTGGATGTTCTTGTCAATGGAGATCCTTGGTTTATACTTCCAAATTTATTTTATATTTCGTCTTCTCTTCCAATTCTTCGTTAGCTCCTTAATCTCATCAGTTGCAATCTGAGTGGCTCCAGCGATGTGATGAAAGCTACAAATTACAATGGTTGTGTGCTGATTCTTACCACAAGACCAAATATCCTTTTTTGCTCGTCAGCCTTCTTGATGCACTCTTTAAAATTTGAATATTCTGAGAAAATTCATGTACATATGATAAAAAAAGAATTATTAAATATAAAGAGCTAGACAGTCAGATTTGAATACAATAAGCAGGTTTGAATTTTTGGGGTTGAAAAGGTGCATTCATTGGAGATATGGTGTCATTCATACAATGATGCAAACCAGGGAGAAAAGTATAAAAAGAAGAAAATAAGAAAATGTAAATAAAGTTCCTTCAAAAAGGAAGAACCTTGATGCTTGATCAAATTCTAGAAATCTTGCTTCTGCATTTATACATATCATCTCACACTTTTGAAAAAACTAGCTAGAAAAGTTCCAAGAGACAGCAATTAGAGTGATTAATCACAAAATTTAATAAATAGAAGTAAGAGCATAGCAAACCTACATTTGTAAGAAAGGAAGGAGTTTCGCTTGTTCTTCCAATTAAGGGTTGACTATGACGAGCCATCATGATGTTCACCTTGTGTTGTAGCAACCTCATCAAAAATGGGTTCAGGATTTAAAT
The DNA here is from genome assembly GCA_021234005.1 of Nephelium lappaceum. NCBI lineage: Eukaryota > Viridiplantae > Streptophyta > Magnoliopsida > Sapindales > Sapindaceae > Nephelium > Nephelium lappaceum. Next base: position 14,400,671 of record CM038000.1, on the reverse strand, counting down.
CTTCAGCAATTACTTCCTGAACATCATGTAGTAGCCTTGATTGTTGTTCAGGCTTTTGAAGCAGCTCTAAGCTATCCAGATATTCAGAGAGTGTATATGAAAAGATAGGTTAAGGATCAATTATTAATCTACAACAGTATTTTGGAGTGATTGTATCTTTGGACAAATAAGAAAAATTATGCTATCATACAAAACGAACTACCAAACTAATGAAAAGAGAAAAAGTTGTTATTCATTAGATTAGATAGTTGGAACTATATGTTGTTTTCTTTCTTTTTGAAGTTTGAAAATTAGGTTCCTTTGTCACTTGGTGTTGATTGTAAATAAATTCATTGGAGTAGATCTTAGATTGTATAAAAAATTAAAGAATAATTTACATGAAGAATCATGTCAACAAAGGATATTCTTTTCTCCATCCCTTCTCATTTGCGCGATCAATGTGTTTTTGTAACAAAACTAGCTCCCTTGAAATCCACTATTGTTACCTCATGAAATGCAAAGAAGAGAATGTTAAAAGAAAGTTGACAAAACCCCACATCAACTATGGAATAAAGCATTATTTAGAAGTATCACAAAAATGAAAATCGAAAATGCATACATGTTTTGTTATCTCCTCATGAAGACTTCTGGCCTTCTGTTCAATCTCCATCTGTCAGTCAACGCAACATTATTATCAAGACTTCATATCACAAATGCCACTTCTAACAGAAAGCTAGCAAAGTTTACAACTATTATAGAATACAGTGAAAATAATATGAAAGATTGTATTGGAAAAAAAATATACTATAAAGAACATAATTATAGTGAAAATCTTGGGTTCCATTTTCAGTATGCTGTTTTTGAGCACGACTCCTATGTATAACAATTACAAGTTTATGAAAGATTATATTGGGAAAAAATTATACTATAAAAAACACAATACAAATGAGTTCTTAAGTTGTCCACAATCTATGAAAAAGTGATCCAATTATGAACAAACTTACAACAGTTGGCTTTTTAAGCAGCCCGTTTTTCACTCTTTGTCCCAAATCCTCACATTCCTCCTGCCAAAAAAAAAAAAAGAAAAAAGAATAAAGAAAGGAAAACAAAAAAGAAAACGAAAAAGGTGAAGAAGAAAAGAAAAACAGCATTTAAGTATTTGTGTGGAAAAGATAGAAAATATATAAAACTATCATAACAGGCAATAGCTTCATAAAATTCTAAAGAAGCTATCTGTCTTAATTCACAGTTTTTTATTATTAACAAAATAGTCAATCGAAAAAGATAGTAATTGGAGGAAGCTTTCACATTCTATCATGAAAGAAGTAGAAAATAAATATTTTCAAGACTTTTTTTTTTTTTTCAGCACGAACAAAACTATATATCAAGAAAAAAAGTGAAAAAGGGAGGACAAGTAACGCTGAGGAGAGTTTTTTTTTTTTTTTTTTCGTTGTTGTCAATAAAACCCACATTGGAGAGAATAATTCAAATAACCCAAGACAATCCGATTAGAAACTTGATTTTATTGTTTAAATTTCTAATCATTATCAAAACTTAAACCAATAGCAATTGATACATAAAATTAATATTTTTAGTACGTTGTTAATATGTTTTTACCTCAGTGAAGTCATCATCGGAAAGCTTGTAAACTGGAACCTCTTTTACCATGTTGGAAACCTGAAGCATGATTTCTAAGTTTACGACAGAAGTTTTCTTTATGCCTGTGATGACAAATAAGGATGGTGAAGCAAAATATTAAGCATGTTACTATTGCATCCAATCAAGCATGTTATAATTGCATTCATGATCATGCAGTTCACATAAAACAATATTATAGCTGATAAAATTAAGAAACATATAACTTGTGCAACCAATAAAGTGATGCTTTAATTAAACTACTGTAGTGTTTGATAAGACAATTACCAGTAACTTGTACGAGCATATGAGAATTTTTCTGCAGATAGTCATTTGGGTCAGATCTTACTCTCACAAAAGTTCCCAATACTTTAGCCTCAAACGTTTCAATTTGCTTTGACATCTGCTCGACCAAACTCTTCCTTAAATAGAGAAGCTTGATGTTTTTAGGGACTATAGAGGCAAAAGAGCTCTTTTGAACATTCACGACTTCTACCTTTGTATTAGACTTCTCACTAGAGCTTAATCGTTGCTTCCTTTTCTGAGGCACCAAGTCATCTTCATCAGTGTTATTGGATCTAAATTCCGATTCATCTTCTGAGAACACTAAATTCTCAACAAGATGGGGTGTCAAAAGCTTATACAACCTGTTTTTATTCACCGACTTCCTTCCTAAAAGGGCCTGAAGCTGTGAATCAAAATTGATTTTCTTCTTTTTCTCTAGGTCGAAAAGCTTGTTTTCCTTGCAGTAATTTGAGATGATATCCGTAACAGCAAACTGTGACATTTCGCCATTTGTATCTTTGCCGATGGAGGCAAGGAACTCTAAGAGAGGTTTTGATCCCCATCCAATGAATTCCTTTTTCGACTTAGTGCTTCTTTTCATCGTTAAGGTGGATCTTTAAACCCTTCTTCAATTGGTTATCCCTTGAAATGACTTGATCAAAAATTAAACCTTCTTTTTCCTTTATGACCTCCAGATACTCGTAAAATAGGAACTTAATTTGTATCAAGCATGGAAGTTTGTTTTGCTCTACAAAATTAAAAAAGTAAATTATATTAGTAAAAACTAGTCGGAAAATAAAGATTAAGAATTCTTACAATTTCAGACGGCCGAACCAAGAAGAGCACTTGACAAGCTGATACTACTCCCCAACTGGAAAGTCAAGCCATTAAATAAGAATATAAAAGTGGACGTTACTTTTAATTCATTTATGATGGTTGTCAAATAATAGAAAAAGAACCGTTTTATTTCATTTATATGTAAACCAAGGATGGCACCTGACACAATTTCCTTACTGGAAAATAAAGACATTATGCAAGAGTAAAACAAAAGTAAATAATATTTCTAATACAATTATGATAGTTGTCAAATGATAGTAAAGAGAATGATTTTATTGTATTTAGTTGTTTTATTTGAAGATACATAAAGAGCCTATTTATAGGTAATACATAAATGTGGCAGCCCAAGATAAGATTAGCTTAAACAACAATAAATCAAACATAATATTATAAAAATGATAACATATTATTAATAAGATCAAGATTCTTTTAACCCCATCGTCAAACTAAGGACAATAAACTAATACAAACTTACTTTTTCAACCAATGTGAGACTATCTAACACCGACCCTCGAGCAAAGCATGCCCACTTGGCAACACCTGCACTCATACAACTTAAATAGGGCTTGTCTAACTTTGATACCATGTCAGAAAAGGGTTTTGGGCTTAGCTCCACCATAAAAACTAGCTTATGAGTGGAGATTTACCCACACCTTATAAACCAATATAAATTCATTTCTTCAACCTTATGATTGGGCACATTGCGTATAAGGGAGGGTGTTGGTTTATAAGATAAGACTAAACCTTCACTCATGAGCTAGCTTTTGTGGTGAAGTTAGACTTGAAACCCTTTTCTGATATAGTATTAGAGTTTAGGTTAGGCTCTATCTAAGTTGCATGGGTACAGATGCTACTGAGTGGATACGCTACACATAAGGGAGAGTGTTAGATTGTCCCATATTGGTTGAAGAATTGAATTTATGTTGGTTTATAAGATGAGGGTAAACTTCCATTCATAAGCTAGCTTTTATGGTAGAGTTAGGCTCAAGACCTTTTTATGATATGGTATCAGAGTTTGAAGGTCTCCGGTTCAAACTCTCTCTCTTTCCTTTATCTTGAATTCTTGTTACACATGTTATAACGGTAGATGACATTTAATATATGTTTAATATCTGTCATCTGTCCACATTATATATGAAAAGACATGTCACATGACAACTTCAAGTCTTAAATGATATAGTTGGACTTTTTTCTATCAACTTAAACTTTTTGGTATGATGGTAATTAACAAAAAGGACTAAAACAATTGTGTTTTCATCTTAGTCTAATAACAAATAACATTTTTCTTTTTTCAGAAATGAAATTTCACTTTTGTTTTTGTCATTGTTGAATTAATTTGCCCCTATAAAATTACCATAATTGTGTCGATACCTTCATTCAAGTTTAAAAACTTCTTATTTATTTTTGTTTTTTTTTTTTATTAACAAACAAACCTTCAATAATTGAACATGATTGTAATTGAGAAACTTTCACATTCGATCATACAAGAAAAGCAAAAAAAATACTTCTAGTCTCGGTTTTTTATGAGACAAAACTACATATCAAGGAAAAACTAAATAGGGAAGATAGCAATAGCTCAAGACAAAAAAAAATGAATTATCTAAATAAGTACTTATCAATTGAAGCCATAAAGGAGAGGAATGAGGATAGTACACAATTAAAATTTGGACAATCCATGACAACTCAATCAGAAACTGTTCTTAGTATTTACATTTTCAGACACTAGGGTAAAAATTTAACCAATAGCAATCGATGCAAAAAATGAATAATTTCAATATGTCTTGATTATGTTCTTACCTTAAAGAAGTCATCATCCGACAGCTTGGGAATTGGTACGTCTTTTCCCATATTGGAAATTAAATTGAAGTGTAATCTTCGAATTCATGCCTGAAGTTATCTTTATGCCTACAATAACAAATAAGGATGATGTGACGCAGAATATTAAATATGTGACCAAACTAAGAAATCTCTTATTAAGCATGTGACCACAACAATTATGATTATGCAGTTCATTCAAACAATTTAAGGTCGATGAAATTAAGAAACATGTAAGTTATAGAGCTAATTGAGTGATGCACTAATTAAACTCATATAGTTTCCGATGACACAATTACCTGTAACTTGCACAAGAACTTGAGAATTTTTCTACAGATAGTTATTTGGATCAGAGCTTATTCTTAAAAAGTTTCCCCCTGACTTTAGCCTCAAAAGTTTCAAGTTGCTTTGTAATTCCCTTTACTTTGAGCTGATTTAGTCGTTCTCTTCCTCAAGTAGAGAGGCTTGATTTTTGATAACTACATATTCTGAACATCCACAACTTCTACCTTCACATTGGACTTTTCAACAGAGTCAATTGCTGCTGCTTTTTTCGAGGCACCAAGTTAACTTCATCAATACTTTATGAACTAAATTCCATTTCGCCTCTGAGACTTCCAAATTCTCAGTGAGATGAGGTGTCAGAAGATTATATATGTTATTTCTGCTCACTGACTTCCTTCCTAAAAGTGTCTTTATCATGAAGTCTAACTTGCTCAGTAGAATCTGAAAAAACAAAATATTAATTAGTAAAAAGCTAGTTGGAAAATAAAGCATTAATAAGAGCACTCCCTTTCAGAAAAACCAGAACACTTGACGCTACTCCTTTACAGACAAACAAAGCCATTATGTAGATGAAATATAAGTAAACAATATACATTACAATAGTGATCAATTAACAGAAAAGAATGGTTTTACTATATAAATATTAAGCAGTCAATTAAAGATACATAAAGAGCCTATCTATAGACATACATAAATATGGCAGTGCAAGATATGAAAAGCTTAAACAACAATAAATGAAGCTTAAATAATATCAAGATAGTCTAACATCCATTACCAATGTTAAAGATAGGAAAATAAAGCAACTTGTGTTTACAAACTTTTGTTGACATGATGATGAGTCTAGTATATATCCCCAATGTTTAAAAAAGAGTTAGTCACTAGGTGGTCGAGCACCTAGTAATTAGCAACTAGTCTACAAGTAATTGACGAGTATTCGGTTTGACCGTCAATCAACAGTCAACTCGTTGATCTACGGTCAAACCTGGTAAAATCTATTAAAAAAAAAAGTTCAAATGACATGTTTGCAAATGGAAATTCATGATTTATGGGTAATTAATTTTGGGTGTATGGTGTTTTTTAGCTAATAAGTTCAAACTTCCCAATATCAAATTCAAATGGTCTATTTTCGAGGGCCCTTCGATTTAAAATCTAAGTCAAAATCAGAGTTAGACAACTCTTTTCTTCTCCGAACCTTTAGCCACCACTTTTCATATCTTCATCAACTTCCATTGCAACCACCATGACCACCGACTGTAGCCTTCTCTCTTTCATCTCCATAGATGCTGACATTTTATTCTCCTCCAAGCCTAACCTAATTACTGAGTGACTAGTCAGCGAGAACTCATCGTTGGGTTCTAAAGCACTGTATATCCCAAATTGATTGAGAGGTTGATATAGACCAACTTGATGGATATGCTGACTAAATGAATTGATAGTGATGCCTATAAAATAACTCAATAAAGGAACTGAATACAACTTAACACTTAGTAGAGAGGTTGACAAAATGACTTGATTAAGAGTTCAAAATATTCTACATACTATATAAATTGACAAATATGTTGAGATGGAATAGAAATATGGGTGCAACCCTTGTGGCAAATTGAGACCGGCACAAATGATATATTTGGAGGTTGTGTTTATGAAAAGAATGATAGCTTTGATACCATATGAAATAACAGAAGCAAGGATGATCTTATTATATTATGCTCCTTATTACAAGCTACAAGATATGAAAGGCATAAAATTACATAAATTTGGCAGCCTAAAAATATGGAACACTTGAATGGCAACAATTCAAACATAATAATATAGAAATATGTAAATGTAATATGTCATTTAATCATGCAAAGATTCGGTCACAATAATTATAGTCTAAATCTAAGAACTATCAGGCTTGGATAATCTTTTAGTGGAAGCAAAAGCTATTGATATCCAAAGACAAATTACGTACCTAAATTACAAAATATAATTAAGTACTATCTCAAGCACTAAATAAGGCATCATCAGTTTCAAGTCAAACATCTTAAAAAATTCTACAAAAACTAGTATGCTTGAAGAAACACTAAAAAGTTAAAAAAAATCTTTTGCAGAAACTTTTGGTACCCCATTAAAGTCAATATTTTTCTTTCCTGCTATAAGCATTGTAAGCTCCCAATAGAAATCATTGTAAGCGATGGGCAGCAATGCAACAAAACTTTTGGGCTCTATTGCGAACACAACAATAATGCCAATCTGAAATATAAGTTGTTCTATAGGATGCAAAAAGTACTAAATGCAGGGAATATAGTTAGAAGAAAGAACAAAAAAAAGAATTGAGATAACTTAATCATATAACACTATAAGAAGAAGCAATTTTCATAAGTACAGAAAAATGCCATAAAAATCTTTTTATGGCATTTACGAGAATGTTGTTATGAAGTATACAATAAAAGATTGATAATCTATTGCAACATGCATGTTACTGTATGCCACAGGTAAATAATCATATTGATAGAAAGGAAAAAATGTCGTACAAAACTTGTTTTATGACAGCTAAAACTTCTTTAAATTCTTTTTGTAGCCATCAAGAAATGTTGCATAAGACATTTTCTTGCTATAGCCAAAACATATCATATAAAACTTATATTGTTGCAACCAAGAATGCTGTATAAAAGGATTTTGATAGCATACAATTAATGTCGTATAAAACTTTCCTTACAACCATAAAATGCCTTATAAAACATTTTTTGATAGCCATAAATTGTTGAATAATGTGGGATTTAAGGCCAAACTAATGCTACAACTGAAACTATTTGCTTTGAAAAGACTATTAAAACCAAACAAAAATAAACTGAATTTTTAGCCAAATAAAACATGAAATATCAAATACTACATAACATCAAATTGTTTTAAAATCTAAATATCAAATAGTCTACTACAATAGCTCTTGTTGCTACTGCATCATAAGTGGTTAACTCAAAAGCATCTCCTGCCGTAATGTAGCCACAATTTGTGCATATTTCTTGCTTTCATTGAATCAAAGAAACATCATCCTTTCCTACATATATATATATATAGGGAAAGACCCTTGAACTATCATCATGTACATGTTTAGCTGAATCATGTGATGTGTCTAAGTTGGCTTGGTTTTGCTTCTTGCTCATATCTTTCTCCTTAATTGGTCATATCGCATAGTATAGGTGTTGCATAAGACTAGTCTCAAAGGAATTTTCACATGCATGCTCAGCTCAACTAATCAATGTCTATCAGTTTTCCTATTTGAATAAAATATAACATAGAATGTAGATATTACCTCTTGGAGAAGTGACACCCCATAAAGAACCTTTCTAATGGTAAAGAAGCAAGTACACATCAATCAAAGTTTTATAAAAGAAAACAGAGAATTGAAAAAAACACCAATGGTTAGATGCTCTGGAGCAGTGCATATCCATAGATTCCCATCACCCTAGCTAAAATATGGTTGTTAGTTGATCAATCCTTGGCTAGTCCAAAATTTAACTCCTTTGAATTGTAGTTCTACCAAATTATAAAAGATAATAAAAAGATTAGCATCATTGCAAAGATCTAATGAACCACAAATCTCAATGAATTCAAACAGGTTATCAAATATATTGTTAGAAAATGCATGACAGCAGCCAGAAGTCTTACAAATCACACTATATGATTGTTATTTCAGCATTGTGAAGAAAAGCAATCTCCTTTGCAGCCCCAAAAGAGGTAGGAAGTGTGAACCCCATGAACAACATCAACATAATGCTTCAATTAGAAAACAAAAATTAGGCACAATAACAAATATATGCTTCTTTTAAAATAAATAAATTAATATACGTCGAGGGTGGCACTAAGACGACTCAAGGAACTTACTTCTGAGTCGTTGATTTTCCTTACTACCTTTAGGAATGAACTAATATACTAAAAGCTGATGCTCATACTCTAAATAGTAACCAATCAACTTCACAAGATTAGGATGCCCAAAATAGTTGATTTTCGCCTGTGTGCACCCAGCTAGGCTGCTATATGAATGTGACAAGAAACATAGAAAATAATGATAAAAGATAAAGCATAAAATATTTTAATATTTGTTTCAATGTAGACCACATCACCTGTAAGCAGTTTACATGTTTAAGGTCAGTAGATCATTTTTTTTTTCCTTAAATTGTGTAGATGAAACTATATTGTGTATGTGGGGGTCGGGGTGAGGGATACAGAGATTATTTGGGGAAGGACTGTTATCCTACCAACAGTCATAAAATCTTCTCAAAATTGTCATATCACAGCGTTTAGACAATTGTAGTAATTCAGGAAGTTTAAAACAAGATCACTTGCCACTATAACTGAAATAATTACAAGATAGGTAGAGGCATTGCTTCTGCCATAGCAAGCTGCACAATTACCATGTAAATAGACACAACACCCAACGTTTGAACCACAGTTGCCTCTTTCTCCCTTTTCCTTGCAAAATAAGAAACAAGCAGCATAATCAACTAAATTTTTGTGTAACCCAAACAAAATCAAGGTTCAGATGATCACAGTCTAGAAATGCTTACAAGAATCTTATAAACTTCTTATTTGTAATTGTGGATTTTGAGCAATCCTTCATCCTTACAAACAAAGCAGCAATCCTTTGCAACTAATTGGATTTTTAATTTCTTCCCTGCGATGGCCTACAAAGCTGTGATTGATACTCAAATGTCAATTCAAAAGCAACTTCTTTGACACTTGAATTATTCTTTTATGAATCTTGCAAAAATCATAAAAACAAATAATAATCTCTATTTCCAACAATTGTTAGACAATTAAAAAACAAAAGCAACTTGATGAAAAAAATCATAACTTTAATGAATGATCAAGAAACCATTTGGTAATTTTGAAGACAACAGGAAAAAAACACACACACACACAAAATTTTTCTTATAAGAAGTTAAGTGATACTCAGTGCATGAACTCCAAACCCATTTCAAAATGCCAAAATGAAAACAAAAGAGAAAAATAAAAAATAAAAACAGACCACCAAGTGCTAACAATGCAGATATGACACTTTCAAGACAACCCAATATAGACAACAAGCACAAAAGCAGAGCTTTCAAATGGGAAGTAAGATTGGTGTGTGATGTGTCATGACTCAAGAAGAAATCTATTGGATTATTCTCCAAAAATACATGAGTTGGTCAAGTGAAGTAGGGAGTTGTTGAACATTTTCTTTGATCCTAAAAAGTTAAAGGTTCAAGTCTCATCTTTGTTTTAAAACATAAATTGTAAGTAATTTTTTTTTAAAAATTAATCGCTCCTCTCCTACCAGAAAAAAAAAAGTACAGACTAGATAGCTCTGTATTTTCTCAAGAAAATTTTCGGCGATTATTTTTAGAAAATTCTTTTGAGCAGTTACCTTAAAAGTGAAGTTACAATAAAATCTATTTGCCTATTTTTTATTTATTAGCCTTTTTGGTTCTTTTGATAGGAGAGCGCCCACACGCACACATATAATATATATATATATATATATATATGTAATTAACCACCTGCACAATTTGTTGACAACTCAAAGGGGAATTACACAAAAGTATCCCAACAAAAAGGGTAGAGGTGCTCGTAATCACCGTTTATCAAAATTCACTCATTGGTCCCTGTGACTAATGTTGACCGTTGTTGAACCAATGGTGGTCTTACCACTTTGGGGTGCAATTGTCTTTTTACATGTGAAAAATATATCAACGAATTAAAACTTGTTATATTGAATAATAGCATGCCACGTCATCTTTAACCTTGTCTTAAACATGATCATCTTCTACAAAACAAACTCTTTTCTTCACCATCTTCAACAACATTCCTCTATTTTCATCAAATTATCACCCAAAACAAAAGTCTTTTCTTCATCATCACGATTTTAGAAATGAAATTTAAATTGGAAAAGAAAAAAGAAAAGAAAAAAACTCTCTTCCCAATCTCCTCAATTGAGATTTGGGAACAAATCTCCATCATGGAGATCGAACTCTCCATTGAAGGATTACCGGTCTAGCAATCTCTTTTAATGGAGATTTTGGTCTCCGTTAATGGAGTGGATATCTTGGATCTCCACAGAAGAGATTTGCACATATCTCTATTTATTTATTTATTTTATAAATTGTTTCAATAATTGATTATAATAATTTTTGAAGTTAGGGGCATTTATGTTTTTTCACTCGAAGTATATAATCAAAAAGTTAGTTATAACAAAGCCAACTAAGGGCAAGGTACTAACGTGTGAATTTTGATAAACTTCTTTATTTTATTTTATTTTTTTTTATGATGGAGGAGGAAGGATTAAATTCATAGAAAACTACTTACACCATTGATAAGGATAAGATTTGAATCCTTGACCTCTTAAAATCAAGGGAGGTACTCAACCATTCCTACTAAAAGATAGTGTGATTATGAACGCAATTATCATTTTTGTTAGGGTAATTGCATGTAATTCTAAATCAAATTGTAAACATGAAAATACATGATATAAAATTACAATAATAACTTATTCTATAAAAATTCAATTAAAGAGTTCTTTTGTGTTGGTTGTTTCATATATTATATAATCATAGCAATAAAATATTAAACTATAAATATGTTTAAGGGCAAATGACACAAACTTTTGGACTTTATATGAAATTGCACTCCACCATGAGATATTGGCTTAATTGCACCAACTCAACTCCCCATCAAACCATTCACTAATGGTTGACTATATATCATTAGTTCACTTAGTTGAAGAGGTAAATTGGTCTTTTAAAGTAAATATTATTGATCAATTTTTAATAAAACTGAAAAAGAAAATAAAAAAAAAAATCTAGTTCATCTACAAAATCGAATTTGTGGAGAAAGGAGGATTTCAAGCATCATTGGAAAAACTAGATCATTGAGGAGATGTCTCCTCTATGGTCTGAAAAGAAAAACAAATCGTAGAGGAGACAACTCCATAATCTGGATAGGCTTTTTCTTTATTCTTTTTTTTTTTTTTTTGGTGAATTTCTTTGTCAAAATTTTTCTACTAATTCTCCAACACTTAATGAGAAGGGAGTTGTTAAGGTGGAAGGAAGTGCAGGAAATAACATTCTCAAAGGTGATTAGAAGGAGAAGAAAATGAGATAGGCAGAACATGTGGCATGATTAGGTCAGTTCGGAAAGAAATTGAGAGTGGTTGGAAGAAATGAGGTTGGGGGCTTGGCAGGGTTTGAAGAAGAACTAATATTGAGAATTTGGTGATTTTAAGGTTTGAAAAAGGTTCTAGCTTTGGGTTTCAATTGGTTTTAATAGGGATCCTTTTTCTATTGAAGGCATGTTGCATTGAAGTTGGTTTGAGGTTTAGGTTTCTACTTTGTAAAAGAGGACTCTCCATCAAACCTCCACTTTGTGCTTTATTTTTTTTCAAATTAATTTCTTAATTTGTGAGATTCTTTTTGGAATTTGATTTAAGAACAAAAAGATGTAATTTTCAGTTTTTTTTTTTTTTAAAAAATTGTAATTGTGTTATGTTATGTTTGGATCAATTTTGTGTTGAGGAGAAGATCAAATGATGGAGATGGAGTTTAGGGTTGAGTGTAATTAGGTATCAAGTTAGGGAAAATTTGTGTAATTTATCCTATATTTAAGTCAATGTTGTAAAAAGTTCTAGGCACCAGTTGGTCGGTAGATTGGTGTCTATCACCTAGGTTGGTCAATAAATCTCATACAACATATGTCTCATATTTGAGATTTTGAGATGAAATGCTTCATTCAACAACTAATCTCATACAATTATTTTGCCTTAACATGACAAATGAGGCCCATTAGCCACCACACCATTTTCAACTCGACCCACTTGTGTAATGTCTCCATTTCAACCCACAAACGACAAAACACATAAGTTATCCACTCAACTCTTATTTCATTTCTTTTTCTCACTTCTGAGTTTTCATTTCCTCTTCTTAGTGTCAATCACCATCTTATCTAGATTGAAAACACAACACACATCAATGGGTTAAGGGTTGTTAGCGTCAATCAGAACTCCAACCATCAGGTACACTGTCGAGCTAGATCTCCTTCCTAGGACCCCTGTTTTGGTTTTTCTTGAATTGTTGTTCAATTTTTAGGTCTCTTTGGTTATAGATTGTTTTAGTTTTTGATGTGCATGTTTAGTGAGAATGTGAGACTAAAGTTGTTATTGATGTGGTTTAATGTGAGATTTGTTCTTGATTGGAACTATTAGATCTCTATTATTTACTTTTCAATATCCATTTTAAGTAATAAAAATAATAAGCACACAAATCGTATAAATATCGTATAGTTTAAGTAGAATTGTCTCTACAAGGATGTGTGAATCAATTACTAAACTAGTCATGGATGAAAATAAATAAAATATAAAGTGCTAGGATTACAAATTCCATTAAATTATAGAATTAAATCATCATGGCATTGAAAATATATTCGTTGTGTTATTGCTAGTTTATCGCTAACCCTCTCAATACATCTCTTTCGATAATGTATTTAACGTACTCTTATCTAGCAACACCTATTTTTCGATAGCTATCAAATAAGCAAGAGATTATGAAGCTCAAAATAATCTACTACCTAAGCGGATTCATCTATGTTGATAAGAATATTTGGCTGTTACTTGAGTAACTCATGGTCTACCTTTTGTCACACGAGTGAACAATTTTCCTCTCCTAAACCTAGGGTAGGCATTTTAGCGAGCATATTATGGACATTTCCTCCAAGTCTGTGCACATAATCCCATATTATGCATATGTTGGTCAGTCATAAACAAGCATTAAGCACAAAACATCGACCGAACATAAACAAGCAATCCTCATGCAAATAATAATCAAGTGTATTTCAATCAAACATTAATCATCATCATCTAACATAATGTATATACACAATATTTACAAAGCAAATAGAGATATTACAAACACCAAAGAAAGAATTGAAAATACAACCTATGAATCTTTTTGGGCATCCTCCGAGTTCGAATCCATAGAGCTCCTTTCTTTCAAGTTCGAGTCTTCGCATCTTCTTCTCGTCTCTTTCAAAGCCTCTTTCCAAAAAATGGGTGAAAGATGTTGGTGGGTAAGTTTTGAAGGGTTGGCGGAGGTTAAATACAAAACTCCCTCAAAATGGTACAGATAAGTGTATTTAAAAGCCATAGAAGTTAGGGCACAAACTGGGGGTTAGAATGGACAAAACAACCCCTTTGGAGGTTTGACACTCCCTTAGGCTATAACCTGGGTAGTCGCACCAAGGAGCTCTCTTCTTCGGTGAAATGACGCCTCTTGAGGCACCTGTCTGAATAGGCACCCAAAAGAGCTTGACCTTGGCAATGTGTGGTGCCCTCTTAGGCACCTGGCTAGGTAGGTGCCTACAGGGCATGAGCCTTGAATGTTATTTTTCCTTACTTCATTCCTCTCTTTTGATGGTGATCATTTGCTTGATGATGCGCCCATCACTTTTTCAACTCGATTTTGGTCCAAACTTTCAAGTTTAAGCACACACATCATTTATAGACTTATTTAGTTGAAAAACACTCAAAAATGCATAAAAACACTTGAGAACGACATCAAAGAGTTAGATTTGGAGGCTTAAATGCTTAAATATGCAACAAAAATACACCAACCAATCTTCACCGAGCTTTTGTTATGTTTATGGGTTTTTTGGTTGGTGTGGTTTAGTATGAGAATTCTTGAAAAAGAAAATCGATTTTCTCTACCTAAAACATTGCATTAATTAATTCGAATTCCAACATGGCAACTGTGAATTAAATGGTTATTATGCTTGTCTACTTAATTAATAAAAGGAATACAGGTGGAGGATATCTTAACTAAGGCTACCTCACCTAGTCACCGGTTCGTCCACCAATATGTTATATAATAAACTGAATACTTTCAATTGCTTTCTTTTTTTGGGATATTTTTAATTTAAAGTTTATTAGAAATAAAAGGATTCAGGTGTTTGCTTGCACGTAATTGGAATGACTTGGAATCGAAATAATTTGGAATCGGAATGATATATCAGAATAAAACAAAAAGTTGTTTATTTCAATTGTAGGAATTGGAATCGGAATCAGTAGTATTTTCATTAAGATGTTTACTTTGCTTTAAAATCTGAATTGATTAATTACAAGTTACAAAAATGTCATTGACTAAAATTATATAGTACATAAGCATTTTTTCATAAAATGAATAAACAAATAATGTAACTATTGAGATTTTTTTTAATTAGCCTATTATGACAAGTTAACAAGAACCTGTTTTATGTGCCGATCATATTGTGATATTATGTAAGCATATTATGATTTTTTTGTTTATATATATATATATTGTGATCATATAGTTAACAAGAACTTGTTTTATGTGCCGATCACATAAGCCTACCTCTCTCTCTCTCTCTCTCTCTATATATATATATAGTGATATCGTGATGTAACTATATTGAAAGTTTAGTAGAAGTTTTTAGTCGTAAGAGAGTGGAAGTAAACATATTGCCAAACCACTATAATTCTCTATATTTATATTTTTTTTTCATGCTTTATTTTTGTGTCTCTATTGCACAACAAAATTATATAAAAAATTTGCCCTACTCCTAGTAATTTCATTTGATTTCATAAAAATAGAAAAAAAATTCTCACAAAGTCTATATGGGATCTATAAAATTTATGAATATATTCCAGAATTAATATTTAGAAAATATATATCAAACTCCAACAATACGAATGAGTTGATTTAATTAAAACTATTCTTACACACACATATATACATACATATATATATAGTACATATTGTGATCATTTGAGAAATGATATCAAAATATTAGTGTTATACCAGATATTTGATTAAAAGAATTTATGACAAGATACTATTTGTAATTTAGATTTTAACAACCAGTTATTCAAAGTTAATTTAATAAATATTTGTTTTAGTAATACTAAAATTTGTAGAATAATTATTTTATTTTAGCCATCTATCTAATGTTAATAGTTTTCTAAATTAATGTATCAAAAAAAATAACTTTACAATAATATATAAAAGATTTAGTTACAGTATGTATATTATTGTATAGTTTTACTACAAATTTCATGATAAGGGATTATTTTTTAAAGTGTAGATATAGGATATTCTTAAGAGTCATATATATTTCATTTTGCGATATATAATACATAAGAAATTATGTGGTCATTGTAAATTAAAGGTTTTCTATTACATTTCAAAATAAAGAACATTAAAAATTTAGTTTTTGAGAAAAGTATTATTTACTTGAAATTTATTTTATAATAAAGATAAGATTTTCTATTACCTTTTCTAGGATTCTTCTATACTCAATAGAGGAGTTTAAATGGATCCTATCATAAACTGTGGGGATATAACCTATCAAAGTGTCATCTAGCTAGTCAATCCTATATCGATATTAACTAATTGAGTGATGATTAATTTATCTGATCATTACCAACAATACATCAGATAGTTATAGTTAATTAGTAGCCTAAACATTAATTGTTCACTATATCTTAATCAAACTTAGGTAATTTTTATTAATCAACATTGATGGATGTTAATCGCATTTAACAATTGCTATTCCACTTTTTCAAGTTCTTGTATTTATTGTTTCATTTGAAAGTTTAGACACACAACGATATCGATATATTAGATGATAGACGATAAAAATTTAGATATACAAATTAACAATATTAATTGATTGAACAAATGATATATGATAAATCTATCAAGTAAAATATTTGTTACATGTAAATAGCATGGGATAAAACCTAGTAAAGAGTCATCTAATCGACCCCATAATGATATTAATAAATAGAATGACGATTAATTAACCCAACTGGTAAAAATAAATGTTAAAAATTTATACAAATCCTAAGTTGGGATGAAATCTCTAACAAAGTGTCGTCTAGTATCCTAATATCCTTAATTAGCCACTCATGTGCCACGGTCAGAACTCAGTCTTTCCATTTCTAATACATGCGCACATATTTATTAACCTATCATATATAAGAATGCTAGTCTGTTTTTCAAGCAGATGTTTGTTTTCAATTATTTTATAACAATTAGCTAAATCTTATAGTGAAATTAATTGATTGAATGATAATTAATTTGATCAGTACAATTAATTAACTTCGATTGATGATACATCGCATAATGTTAGTCAATAGCCTAACTAATAAAGGTTAGTTAACTTCATAAATAGAAAATGGCGATGTAATTCCAATTAAACATTTACTAATTTATCTTCTTTGCACTTCTATATATTTATAGTTGCACTAAAAGGTTATGTAATGATACTAATGAATTGAAATGCTAAATGATAAAATGATTTAGTGATAACATTTTGGTAAGTACATATACAAAGTATAGGGATAGAAGATTGTGAAGTGTCATCTAATCAATCCTACAACGATACTAATCAATTAGGCCTCGTTTGTTTGCTGGGATTGGATTGGGTTTGGATTGATTTTTATCCAAACCCACGTTTGGTGCACTCCAATGTCTCTTCACTAATTTATCTCATCTCATTTTTATCTCATTACTTTGGGATAAATCAATCTCACTAAAACACATGGGTTAAAATAATCCCACTACACTCACCTGCGATCGACGACCGGCAAACGGCGAATGGCGAGGAAGACCACGAGCGACGAACTACGACCGGCGAGGAAAATCCAATGACGAACGGCAAGGAAAACCCAATGGTAACTACGATCGGTGAGGAAGACTGAGCGACGACCGGCAAGAAAACCCAACGATGAACAGTAAGGAAAACCCAGCGATGAATGGCAAGGAAGACTGAGTGACAACCGGCGAGGAAGACGGAGTGAACCTCAGTGGGAAAGAAGAAGGAAAGGAAACGAAAAGGAGAAGAACCAGACCGACAGTGGGCTAATCAGCGATGCGGCAATGAGAAGGGGGGGCTCGATACAGAGGACAGAGGGAGGAGAGAGATGGTGGTCGACGGTGTTACGATTTTGTGGCTCTGAGAAGCGGCTGGAAATGGTGGAAAATGACTTAAATCAATAAATGTTTTTCAAAATTTCTAAAAAGACCCTGAGAAATTTCTTTAAAATCCAAGTTTATACCCACTATTTTTAATCATATCCTATTTTTACTAAACATGAGATAACATCTAATCTAATCCCATTTCATCCCATCCAATCCAATCCAATCCTATCCTACATAAATTATCCAATCATATCCCGCATACCAAACGAGGCCTTAAGGTGTTATTTATTACAAGAGATTGGATTGATCCAGATCAATCCCATGTTTGTTACTAGATAGGATTGGACAAACTCTAGTCCTATGTAACAAATTTATGCTGCTATGGCAAGACAAATAAGTTCCGCCACAAAGGGTGGGACTTCCCAATATTTCCATTTAAAAAAATAATAATAATAATAAAACAACCTTTATTTATAAAAGAAAGGTTGTTTTTATTTAAATTAATTTAATATAGGTCTGCTTATATTTAAAAAAATAATATGAGTTTATTTTATTTAAGTATTTTTTAAATTTAATTAAAAATAATCTCATCCTTGGAATTCGTTTAAAATATTTTATTTTATTAAATAAATAATTTAATTTAATAGTAATCAATCTATCAAATATAAATATAATTTATATTTTTCCAATTTAATATGACATCAAACAAGAGACATTACTGTTTTTAATCTTTCTCCAAAAAAAAAAAAAAAAAAAGGTTTTAATCCACTCCCAAATGCACCAAATACATATTAGTATTAATTTAGTCAAGTCCAATCATATTTAATCCAATCAAATCCCATCTTTGAAAGATAATCCAATTCAATCTTGCACACCAAAGACACTTTGAATGATGATTAATCAATTTTGTAACAACAATTAATAATTACATATATAAAATTTGGGGATAAAAACATTTGGTAAGTACATCTAGTCGATCCCATAATAATATTAATATATCAAATGATGATTAATCAATTCGACTGGTAAAACAAATGTTAAATATGTATACAAAGCCTACGTGGGGATAAATTTTAACAAAGTCATTAAGTTAAAATAGTCTTCTCCAATGCAATTATCATTCATCAATATCAAGCTAAGATGACAAGAAAAAAAAAATAGATATTGTCAATATGACCATCTATTTTCAAATGATTTGTTAGACAATTATCTTAGCAAGTCAATAACTATAATTGTAACTTTTCAAATCTAACTAATAAAAAAAACAATGAAGTATTGAAGGGTTACATGGAAGCATTAAGTGGAAATATTTATACCATATACGATACAAATCTTTTAACATTGATGACGTAATTTTTTTTTTTTTTAAGTATAATCTGTGAGAAGATTGGAAATGCTCTATTATCCTTAATTAGCCTCTCATGGTCATGGCCAGAATTCAGTCATTCCATTTCTGATTTGACATCTGCACAAATTTATTAACCTATCATATACAAGAATGCCAGTCTGTTTTCCATATTAGAATTTTGTCACTTTTGCAAATTAACTAACTATGAGAACACAAAAACAAGTTAACATAGTGTGGAACTGTGGATACTCAAATAAGAACTCTATTTAAAGATAAGAATTTTCTGATAACAACGAAATTCGCTTTTTTGGTAATTTGATAAATAAATTGTAAATATCTATAAAAAAGGGCAGGTTTGGTCATATATGGAATCAGTAATTTTAAATGGTAACAATGAATTCCTGTATAATCCTAGAAAGATATAGCCCACTATAAATAGAGAGGTAAAGTAAGCCTTTGCATATGTACTTCTGTGTTAGCTTTTGTTTATTTGTGTATGCACAAAAGGACTTTTAATATATATATATATATATATATATATAAGCTGTTATTTTCTTTCAAGTTTAGTATAATAGATTGGATTTTAAATATTATATACTAACTTTATTTTTGTAGGTAAAAAGTGGAGGACATGACGATGAACACCAATGATATCACTGATGCTGTACCTCCAAACCCATTTATGTCAGGATCTAACACAACCGGTAAAGCAGTTTATCATGAGATTGAGCAACCGACTGAAAATCTGGTGGTGGCTCCAGAAGATCAGGATCTCATTGAGGATAAGAAACTCAAACGGTGAATTGATTAATACCTTTTCAATTTATCTATTACATATATTTGCTTTTGACGTGTAAAAAGTCATTTTTCAGAGGCAAATGTCAAGATTTTCGTAAAATTCAACTGTCATATCTTGATCATTAGATACATATAACTAATGAGATCAATGAGTTTTATATGATAACAGGAAAATGACAAACTAGCCTCTTTTAGTAGTCCAATTGACAATCAAAATTTAATATTTAAAATTTCAAACTTGACTGCTGCCATGTTTTCCGCTGTCAAGCAGAGAGTATTCTAAGACATCACTCAGCAGTCTTACTTCAAACGGTTCGTAGAATTATTATTATTATTATTATTATTTTGATGCAGAGTTCTAGCAGGCAGAGAGTATTCTAAGAACTATAGGCAAAAGAAAATGAATTATAAGGCTAAACTTGAAGCAGAAGTGAAAGCTCTCCAAGTAATTACTTAGCCAAGACATATGTTAAATATATATATATACACATATATATAGGGCATATTCTATGGTACACTTAGATATCGATACACTCGACAACTATAAATAAGTGATTGCATTCTAAAATTACTAATTATATTTTATTATCGTTGATTATTTATATCTGATTATAACTAAATAAGTAAAATCACATTTACAACAATCGACCTTATTTAGTTATAATCAGATTTGTTTAATTGTAATCAAATATAATAAAATACTATTAATAATTTAAGAATATAGTTAGTTTAAGTGTATCGATATCCAAGTATATTGTAGACAACCCCTATATATATATATATATATATGAAACACAATTGGATTTTGAAAATTAATCTTTCATATTGATGTGTTAAAGACTTGTATCTATGCAGGCTGAGATAGACATTATAGCTCCAAGGAAGACATATTTTGATGGCAAGAAAACATTGCTACTAATTGAAAATGGTTCACTAAACCAGCAACTTTCTGGTTTTATGGGAAAGCTTGGTGTCAAAAAAGGTGAAATTCCCGATATCTCTCTACATATATATATTGTGTGTAATAATTGTTGGATAGTTGATTAAATAATATATGATTCTCTATATATATTGTGTGTGTGTAATAACTGTTGGATAGTTGATTAAATAATATATGACTGTAAAGGGATAAATCTAATTTCCCCCCTGTAGTTTGATATAATAGTCAAAAAAACCCCATACCTTAAACAAATTGCTACAGACCCCCTTCTAGTTTATAAAAATGATAAAAAAAAAACCCCCTCTTGTTTATTAAAATGGTCAAAATACCCCTTACCGTGAACTTAGACGTTAAAAATCAATGTTTGACCATTAACTAGAAAGGGTAAAATTGTCAATTCAATATAAAATAAGTTATATTATTTTAAAATAATTAAAAATATAAAAATAAGAAATAAAAAAATAAATTTATTACACCGTCCATCATGTTTGATGGATGGTGGACATAATTTTTTTAAAATTTATTAATAAATTTTAAAAAAATTATGTCCACCGTCCATCAAACATGATGGACGGTGGACATAATTAAAAAAAATAAAAATAAACAAAAATAAAAAATAAAAAAGGAGCAGCTCTCTCCTTCTCTCTCTCTCTCCCTCTCTCTATCTTTTTCTCTCTCTTGATCTCCGACGTCGACGCCGATCGGCCTCCCCCCTCCGCTCTTTGCCTGCCGCCATCCCCTCCGCTCTCCAATCTCTTCTTCTTTTTCTTCTTCTCCTTCTCCTTCTCAAACCCACATCATCTGGGTTCGGAAATCGAACCCAGACGCGAGCTTCTGGGTTCGACTTCTGAACCCAGAAGCTCACGTCTGGGTTCGATTTGGAACCCAGATGCGAGCGTCTGGGTTCGAAGATCGAACCCAGAAGCGAGCGTCTGGGTTCGAAGTCGCATCGAACCCAGATGCGAGCGTCTGGGTTCAAAGTCGCATCGAACCCAAACGCTCGCATCTGGGTTCAAAGTCGCATCGAACCCAAATGCGAGCGTCTGGGTTTGATGCGAGCGTCTGCATCTGGGTTTGATGCGACTTCGAACCCAGATGCTCGCGTCTGGGTTCGAAATCGAAACCAGATGCGAACATCTGGGTTCGACTTCGAACCCAGACTGGAATTTCTGGGTTTGAAATCGAACCCATATGATGTTTGTGGTGATTAAATGTTTGGTGTAATTGTGCTTGGTGTATTGGTGATGATATTTGATGTTTGTGGTGATTAAATGTTTATGTTTCTGTGTTTGTCTGTTTGAATGGAAACCCAGCTGCTGGGAACCCAGAAAATGGGTTTTCCGTCACCGGAAAATGAATAGGAATTTTTTTTTTTCATTTTTATTTTAGTTTTTTTGATAATTTGTTTTGTCTGAGGGGCAAGATCGTCTTTTTGTATACTGTCAATGTTAGGATATACTATTCAGTAACAAAATTAATAGAAGGGGGAAAATGGGTTTATGCCAAACTATAGGGGGGTCCATAGCGATTATATCAAACTATAGGGGGGAAATTAGATTTATCCCTGACTGTAAATGGAAAGGGAGTGAGTGTGTATGGCGTATAGGAAAACGTGATATTGGAGGACAGTGCCGTGTTTTGGTATGGCGTGAGATAGTGATTGTATAGGAGTAGGTAGCTAGATTTTTGAGTAGACAAAAAAAATATTGGTGGTAGTGAGCTATAATAGCTCTCAAAATTTTGGGATAGAAATATATTATCTTGTATTGAAAAGAGAAGATTGACTGATGGAGGAGTATAGAAATATGGAAGCTTTTGTTGTGTAGTATTTCAAGTACAAGTACATATCAATTTACAAAGTTTTGAGCCTATTCATAGGCTGCCTACGTCGGTGGTTTCACATAAACAACCGTAGAAAGTTCTAAACTTCCAACTTGCCAACTTGCATTTTAAAATATTGGATATTCTTGGAGAGCAAGAATTGTTTTGCCTAGAACCTTCTATCAACTGAATGTCCGTCACAGCCTCTTTACACTCCTTGATGGATATTTTAATGACTCTAATCATATAACGCACTAGCTCGAATTTGCCTCTTGATAGTGCTTTTGTGAATATGTCTACCAATTGATCTTTAGTCTTAGAGAACTCGAGCTTTATTTCCTTGTTTGCTTCAGCTTCTCTGATGAAGCAATATTTAATACTTATATGTTTAGTTCTATTGTGGAATACAGGATTTTTTGCCATTGCTATTGCCAATTTATTGTCACAATTGATTTTTGTAGCTTCCTTTTGTGTCTCTCTTATGTCCTTGAATATGCGCTTAAGCCATATAGTTTGACCAGTTGTGAGTGCTGCAGCCACATACTTAGCTTTTGCTGATGATTGAGCAACAGTTGCTTGTTTCTTTGATGCCCATCAGATGATTCCTGAGTTGACTGTAAATATGTATCTTGAAGTACTTTTCATGTCATCTAGTGATCCTACCCAATCACTATATGTTTAACCTATAAACATATAATTTTCTGAAGGTCTATACCATATCCCATAGTTTTTCATTCCTTGCAAGTATCTGGGAATCCGTTTTGCTACTCCATAGTAGAGTTGAGTCAAATCCCGTATGAACCTCGAAAGAAAGTAAACTTGTAACATATATAATAACTGGTCTTATGGCAGTAAGAAATAGTAGATTTCCAATAAGACTTCTGCAAAGTGAGCATTTGCCTTGTTTGATCCATCTTCTTTTCTAAATTTTTCTATAGTGACGAGAAGTTACTACAGGCTTGCATCCGATCATGTTGAATTTCTTCAGAAGATTATGGGTGTATTTCTTTTATGATATGAAGATTCCAGATGTTTCTTGGTTTATTTCTATACCAAGAAAGTAGTGCATCAAACACAAGTCTGTCATCTCGAATGTTTTCATCATATCTTCTTTAAATTTCGTCGTCATCTTCTTATTATTTCCTGTATAGATGAGATCATCAACATATAAAGAAACAATAAAACTATTATTACCTTGGGTGTTAATGTAGAGTATTGATTCATTTTTGCTTCTCCTAAATCCGTGATTTGTAAAGTACTCATTGATTCTGCTGTACCAAGCCCTCAGTGCCTGCTTGAACCCATACAAAGCTTTTTTCAACTTGAAGACCTTGTTTTCTTTTCTCGGGATCACGAATCCTTGTGGTTGCTCCACATATATTTCTTCTTCAAGATACTCATTTAGGAATGCAAATTTCACATCCAGTTGATAAATCTGCCATTTCTTTTGAGCAACGTGCACAATAAGGGCTCTTATCATGTCGAAGTGAGCAACTGGAGCAAAAATTTCAGTGTAGTCAACTCTGTATTGTTTTGAATATCCTTTCGCCACCATACGTGCCTTATGTTTTTGGATTGAACCATCAGAGTTAAGTTTTGTTTTGTATAACTACTTAACTCCAATGACTTCTTTGTCTCTAGGAGTGTTTGTTAATTCTCATATCTTGTTTTTCTCTATCATCCGAATTTCTTCTTCCATAGCCTTTATCCATAGTTCTTATTTAGAGGCGACTTCATAGCTTTCTAGTTCAACCATTATCAAGTTGCATGTCTCATATATTTCTGATAATAGCTTTGTTCTTTTTGGTGGAAGCTCTGGTGAAGAGTTTTCTGGTTATGTAGGTTCATCTCTTAACAATGGTTGATTGTGCTCCTCTTTATGTTGTTGATAAGCTGGTGTTGGTAAGCTTAGGCTCTTTCTTTTGACTTTTTTAGTCTCCCAGTTGTATGATGCATCTTCATCAAATTGAACGTCTCTATTGATGATTAAAGTTTTCGTTTTTAAGCTATAGACTCGATATCCTTTTGATTGAGTGCTATAGCTTAAGAAAATGCCTTTCTTGGTCTTCTCGTCTAACTTGCTCCTTTTTTATTCTAGGACGTACATGCAACATATGCACCCAAACACCTAGAGATGTTTTGCAAAGGGCTTTCTCCCACTCTAGGCTTTTATCAGCGTCTTGTCTTGAATTGCTTTTGTCGAACACTTGTTACATAGATAGACGACTGTGTACACTACTTCTAGCAGAAAGTTTTAGGTAAGCCTTTCTCCATCAACATTGATCTTACCATCTCCATCACTGTTATATTTTTTCTTTCATATACTCCATTTTGTTCTGGGGCATATCCGATAGTAAGTTAGTGCTCCATGCCTTCTTCTTCACGGAACTTGTTAAATTGACTAAGGTTTAGTCATTTTCTCGATCATAACTTGTTAAAATATGAATGGAAATTATTGTTGATGTTGTTTCTCGAGCATGCATCCTTCACAAACATTGTTGATTTCTATTATCACTAGAAGGTCCTACATCATATTTTTCTGATATAAGATCTTTAAGCAGTGGAAGTTAAAGTGTCTGAACCTCTTATGCCAAAGCTATAAATCATCTATTTGTGCCTTCATAGCTGTATCAATAGTATGTTTCCATTCGATAAGGAAACATCTATTTTCTTTCAATTTAACTCTTTCAATTTCAAGGGCTTTATTTTTCTTATCATTTATTGAACAAGAATTCCCTCAAAATGCAAAGAGTATCCTTTCTCTATCATTTGTCTCATACTCAATAGCTTTTGAGTTATGTTGGGGACGAGGAGCACATCATTTATCTACCTCTTGCCTTTTTTCGTATTTACGACAACAATATCTTTTCCAATAGCCTCCACAAATTCACTATTTCCAATTCTTACTTTTGTTTTTATTTTATCAAGGCTACAAAAAATATTTTCATCTTTGTCATGTGATTACTGCAGCCACTATCTAAATACCATGTTTTATTTTTCTCTTTAGCAATATTTTGGCAGACATGAAAAAAATAATTTTCTTTTTCTTCCTTTTCTTTAGTAAAATTAGCTTGATGGTTTCTTTTTAATCTACAATCTTTTATCAAATGCCCAAAATTTTTACAATTTTGATATTGTGGCTTTCTTTAAACCAACAATCTTTCTCCAAATGACCTCTTTTTTTTACAAATTCCACATGAAGGAATATTATTTTATTTTCAGATTGTTGGTTTTCTTTATTTTTAGACTTATCTTTTGAATTTTTAGCACCATCTTTAGATTAATGAGATCGTATATTAATTTTAGATTGAAAGGCATTCTCTGTAGAGTTTCCATTTTGCCTTTCCAATCTTTTTTAATGTGCTTCAAGAAAGCCCATTAATTCTATTGGAGACAAGGTTTTTGTGTCCTTGGACTCTTCAACAACGGATATTACTGGATCATTTTTTCTGTGCAACTAATTAATATCTTATGAATTATTGATTTATAAGTAATATTTTCACCATCGGCTCTCATTTGATTAACTAATTCTTTTATTCTTGAAAAATAATCTTTAGCGGTCTCATTATCCTTCATTTTAATACTTTCTAAATATTTTCTCAAATATTGTAGTTTGATGGTGCGTAGCTTTGTGCTTCCTTGAAACTCCTCCTGTAACATATCCCATGCTTCTTTGCTATTGTAGCTCCCATGATATGTGAAAAAATATTGTTTGCCAATGCTTGCTAAAGAGTGAATAATGCTTGAGAATCTTTTTATATATGTTCCTTCAATGTGTACTTTTGGGCGATTGAAATAGTGAAAGTATCTTCTAAGATGCTAAATCCCTCTTCAATAGTCTTCCACATATTTTGAGAGCGAAAATAGATCCTCATTTTAATGGACCAAAAATCATATTTTTTTCCATTAAATAGTGGAAGGAGAACAATAGAACGGTTAGAATTCATCATTGGTGTACGCCTAGTAGATGACCGAATATAACTTTAATATCACTATTGGATAGCTGATTAAATAATATGGATTGTAAACGAAAAGGGAGTGAGTGTGTGTGGCATATACGAAAACGTGATATTGGAGGATGGCGCTGTGTTTTGGTATGGCGTGAGATAGTGATTGTATAGGAGGCAGGTAGCTAGATTTTTGAGTAGACAAAAAATATTGGTGGCAGTGAGCTATAATAGCTCTCCAAAATTTGGGATAGAAATATATTGTATTCTATTGAAAAGAGAAGATTGACAGATGGAGGAGTATAGAAATATGGAAGCTTTTGTTGTGTAGTATTTCAAGTACAAGCACATATCAATTTACAAAGCTTTGAGCCTATTTATAGGCTGCCTAAGTTGGTGGTTTCACATAAACAAATGTAGAAAGTTCTACACTTCCAACTTGCCAACTTGCATTTTAAAAATATTGAATATTCTTATAGAGCAAGAATTGCTTCTGTCTAGAACCTTCTATCATCTATATCATTCTAGAATGTCCATCACAGCCTCTTAAAAATAACTAATGCAGATGAAATTATTGTTTGTGCAGCTGAATATGCAGAGCTGAAGCAGGAGAGGGAGAATTTGAAGCAATTGTATGCATATCAGCAGCAAATGCAGCAAGACAACCAGAACACGAATTTCCAAGCCTGCCTAAAGCTCAATGCCCACTCTCTGAATCAGTTTGCTTGAGGACTTACACGTCCTTAAGTTTTATATGGTATTATCAATGAAAATTACATTAGGGAGATTTATAAAGTGCAGATGATTCTATCTCATGGAATATTTAATGAGTTCATTACTTAACTATCTAATGATACATGTTTAACAGAAAATTTTGAAATGCGAACACAAGACTCTCAGATCATAAACTATATATCATACTAAACTTTTAATTAAAGTAACGTATTATTGAACTAACATTAAATGCGATCAATGGTAGTCAAGCTATGAACCTGCCACTCCAGATGTAGACATCTCATCAATTTCTGCTAACAAGATATGCAAATATCAATAAGACAATAACTTGTGATAGTGCATACTAGCTAGTTAATGTGCTGTCCCACTGGTAGGCTGAAATCGCTTATGTGCTGTTTGAGTGAGTGGGGTAATCAAGCGACAAGTGATTCTACGGTATCTCTCCATGTATGGATTATGATACTGCTAGGGCTCTCCTCAGGTGCAGCTAAAAGTAATGCTTTTCTCACCAGCCACCCATAAATTTTGATATACTTGATGATAAGTCTTCCAATTGTAGTCATATCTCCCCTGCCTATCAACTAAATGGATTTTCTCCTTTGTATCGCACAAGAATTTCTTGATTGAGACCAAATCGGCATAACTACCTAATAATTAAGTACTATCTCAGGCACTTAATACTGCATCATGAATTTCAAACCAAATGTATTGACTAATTCTTAGAAAACTAATTAGATTGATCAAGTATGCTAGAAGGGAAAAAACTAGAAAACCTCATGAAATGGAAAATAATTACGGTTGACCTTAACTTTTGAAAACATTAGTCAAAAAATCCCCTTGTCATAAGCCAAAAGCAGTTTTCATCCAAATTTTTAGTGCTTTTGTGATAAAAACACTAAAAGACTAAAATACCCTCGTGAATTTGGGAAAAAATAAAACAGAAAAAAAAAAACCTAGTTTGAAACAAAAGCCGAAAACAAACATATATACAACCAACCACTAACACAAAAACACAACCTTACAAAGACAGTTCATCACAGAAAACTAGAACAAAAACACAACTTTGAAGAGACAAGAAAATGGTGTAGTGTGTTGCATTGTAACTGAGGTGCATTGAATGACAAGAAATCTTCTGGAATTAATCGCTAAAAAAGATAATGCCTTGCAAATCAAGAGAAACTGGACTTTTTATTGACTGATAAGAGTTGGCCAAATAAAGTAGTACAGATCAGATATCATGTATTTGCTCTGAAAAACCTTTTTAGTGGTTCTTTTTGAAAAATTCTGTTTGGGACTTTCCTTAACACTGAAATTACAATAAAAGCTATTTAATGTATTTACCATTTTTTGGTCTTTGACAACCAAACAACTTTTGATTGACAAGAAAGAGAAAAGTCAAAGTTCTTGTAAATTACTAGTTCCATATAACAAACTTTCGTGAAACTAACAATCTTATTATTATTGTTATTATGTTTTTCTACCTTTTGATCCTACTTAGCCTGTTCTTCTACCTTGTTTTCCTCTTTTAACAACTATAACTGTGATATTTATATAAAATATTATATTACAAATTATAAAATACGTTTTTCATAAAAAGTAAAAAAAAAAAACTGAAAAATATGCTTTTGAAAAGTGTGCATCAACGCATTATAGATGGAGTTCTAGGAAAATTTATAGTAAAAATTATAAAAATTTTAAAATTCATAACCCATAAATCTGTCATGTTATCTAGGCATACTAAAAAATAATGTTGAAGGCAAAACTTAGTATAATATTAATGAAATTTTAGTTTGACATTACTTAAATTAATGTGAATTCGTCCATGGCAGCCATGCATTGAGTTGTTATGTTTGTCACCATGACGTACGTTGTCAAAGAATACTTGTGAAAATCTTCAATCATGAGATGGTCTCACCTTGTTCATCCACCAATATATTAGTGCATTGATAATAATAGATTATTAAATCTGTTCTTAGCAAGATAAAAACATCGATTTCTATAAATTTACTCATTATTATTATGGATATTTGTAAAACAAACTCCGAATAACTGATTTATAAAATCTGAATTATAAATAAACTTTTATTTTTTCTGAAATAATTTTTGTTAAATTTTTTGATATAAAACCATTCTTCTCAAATCTTTTTTGTATTGATTACAATCAGTACAATGTATATAATTTGAAAATCTAACCAAAATGGTATTCTAGAAAATTTGTTATATATGATGGAGATACTCAATGCACCAACTTTTTTGATGACTTACTCCTCCTCCTTCTCTTCCTCAATATGACCACCTTCTAAGTACTTGGAACCCCTTTCCTTTCATATCATCTCGGCTATTGTTTGTCCAAAGACTTCAAGTCTAGCTCAGGATGTGTGAGGTGTATAAAGTAGCGACTATCTTTTAATCCCTCAATCATAGTCTTCTGGAATATTATCAAAATATCCCCTAGATTGTAAAATAATGTTAAACCACTACAAATTTTCTAAATATTACTACCCAAAAAAGGCCAACCATTAATCGGTTGGTGATTTCTGTCAATAAGTTGACGGATCTATTAGGGTGTAACGGTAAAAACATCAATGTATTTGATAACATCATTTAGGGACAGTTGGATTGAAATTATTAATATTTTAAATTAATAAATAAAATAAAATTTATAAATCAATATTTAAAAAAATTAAATGAGGAAAAAAAAATGTAAGGCTCGAATCCAAGTGGACCCAATAGATTATTTGAGCCCAAATACGAATTAATAAATGAGCCAAATTGAGTGTAAGCCCAAATTGTATAATAATATTAAATCAATTGGACAAAAGTCTAATTGGGTGAATTTGATGCCCATGCAAAGAATAGAAAGAATAAAAAATTGACAAAAATATATATTTATATATTTTTCCTAATTACTATTAGGGTTTGATTTCTCTATTCACAGCAGCCAACTCTCATATTAGTCAAAATCCTCCTATCCATTAATAGAAGTAAACCTTCAACCACTGAAGCATTGGAGATCAAGGTTATTGTGAAGGTTGATTGTGAATCAAGTAGGTGTTCTTCTTGTTCTTTCATTTTCTTAAACTTTATGGTATGATAGGTTTGTGGGATCATATTATTTAGGATTTGAGCATTTTAATGTTATATTAAAATTGTATGAATTATTTTAGAATAATCAACGGCTGCTCGAATGTTTTATTTTGAAACAATCAGAAGAATTAGAAAATTTAGTTAGGCTAGTTATACTGCTCATAAAATTATGAAATTGGGTATGAATGATCTTTGGGATGTTAGGTTATAGCCTGAAACATTTCGTGGCTATATGATAACTATGTAATTGATTAGAAATTTTTGTTCACCTCGACATAGTGAAATAAAAATCTGGACAATACTAAACTAGGTTGAATCTTGAATTTTTTGGACATGCGATTGACGTTATTTTGATGTCATTAAATTTTTCTATGAACCAATATAAGTCCTTTGTAGGCCATTAAATTTTGAAGGATTTTTATGAAACGGTTTATTTTTAAAAATTCATACATCAAGGGCTGCTCAGCTTCAAAACTGATGTCAATACAACATGGGTTTGGATTCAGAGGTTTAAGTTGATAGGTTAACAGAGGTATTTAAGGCTAGAAATTTTTATGGCATTTATTCTGAGTTATTGTAACATATATATGCATTTTTAGGACTGTATAATTTATTAAAAATAGAGAAATTGGACTGTATCAGTAGAGACAGTGTTGACAGTAGTAGATTTTAATAATATTTAAACTTAGATTAATTTAGTAAGTTACGATTTTCTATAAATTTATGAGTTTCTTGATGTGATTTTAGGTTGATAAGAGGGATTAAATTCATAAAGTTATTTTTATGTATTGGGATAATAATTATATTGGCCCCACACTGAGATTATAGGTGCTAATTGTACTGGCTCTGCACTGGAATTACAAGTGTTACGATTGTATCGTATTATCTAGGTCATCGAAATTAAGAATGATGTTAAATGTCATGAGTTATTTCTATTTTATTTAAATTTGCATTTGAAATGTTTTCCATTATTTTAACTTCGATTTAAATCTTGAATATTTTATGTATCGTATTGTCAAATGTTTTATTGTTTTATTGACTTTGGTTTTGAAAATTGAATGTTTTCTATATTATATAATTAAATGCATTATTGGTATTGCTATATTTGCTATTTTTCAATTACTATGAAATTATGGTTTTATTTTTGTTGTAAAGCTATTTTATTAAATTACAATATATCATTTTGATTATTTACTACATCGTAATATATAATATTTATCTATTGAGTTGACAGCTCACCCATCATCTCTACTATTTTTATATAGTTGTAGGCTTTATTTCTCTTGAGAGACAATTTCGAGTTATTGGAGTCACTTGGAGAAGAATTTCAGTTCTGTTATTATGATTATATCTCTTCCTATTATTAAAGAACCATTTAAGTTTGTTTAATGGTTAGGACTTAAACAAAAATATTGGTTTTAAATGATTGTGAATTTGAGTTGTTTAAAACTTTTATTGAGGTGTTGAGACAAATTTGTGTTATTGAATTAAATACTTTATGGAATTTTTCATTAATTGAATTTTAGTTTTGTAGACTTAAGTGATTGATGGAACATTGCATTCTATTGATTTTTATGACCACGTTGATCAACATAAACCCATAATACATATGTTTGTACGTATGCAGTGCATTTTCATATGTGTGTTTTTGGCTGATTTTTGTATATATATGCAATGGGTTTTCATCAACATAAACCCAGAATTCGTATATGTGTTTTTGACTAATTTTTGTGGTTTTAGTTGATTTTTGTGTGTATGCAGTGGCTGAGATATATATGTGTTTTTGTCTTATTTTTGTGTATACATGTAGTGGGTTTTCACCAACATAAACGCAAAATACATATATTTGTATATATGCAGTGGATTTCCCATGCAAGAATACATATATAAGGTTATGTATTCTGGGTTTTGGGTGCTGATTTTTGGGCTTGTATTTGGGTTACAAACTTGTATTCCATCATCTCTTCTATGTGTTTCTAGATAATGTTTTGCTCCTTTTATTTATGTTTTATTTATTATTTTTTTTCCATTGTTTTTGAGATTAATTTGGGTAACATGATGAAGAAGAAGATTATGGGTTTTGGTTGGTTTAATTGAAGTGGGTTTTGGTTATTGTAGAAAGTATGATGGTTTGAATCGGTTGTGGTTTTTTTTATCATTTTACTCATTTCATTTCTTTTGAATTTAGATAAGAATATAATTTTTTATTATTTATTTGTTTTTATGATGAAAGGGTAGTTTGGTAAATAATTATTTTTTTAAAATTTTTTTAAGTTTTAATATTGTAAGGGTATTTTCATCTTTTCATGGTTTTGTTACAAAATCACTCAATTTGTGGATGGAAACCGCTTTTGGATTGATAGTTAGGGGATTTTTGCTAATATATTCACTTGTTGGGGTTTATTAACATTATTTTCCAGTTCAGGAGGTTTTCAGATTTTTTTCCCTTATTTTTTATTTTTAACTCCTTTTCTAAAAGCTCATCATACTTATCTGACACTTTGAAGTCATATTGATGACAGCACAATACAGTAAATAATAAAATAAAAATATTCTCACATTGAGAAAACATTTGATATATGATTTTTTTTTTAATATTAATTGTTCAAATTTAATTTAAGAAATAAAAATTTTAAAAGAAGTCTGACAAATTAAATCATAACTTTAATTTAATTAAAATGTTCAGATTCATTTCATAAAATAGAAAATTTAATTATAAATAGCATATTATTATAATAAATAATATTAATTAGATACATAATAAAAGAAGACCTAATTTTACATTTTTACCTGAGGCCTCAAATAATGTTAAGTTGGCCCTGCCACTGCTTAGTCATTCTGAGTGGGGATCTCTGCCTCCAATTTGAGCTAAGAAATACCTCTTCTGAGAATTAGCCATTTGTTCTAGGAGGCTTATTGCTTGATCGTTTGCATTGGTTGCCCAACTTACCACGGCAGCCTTTGCTGCAGCCCTGCAGCCAAAGCCCTCTTCTCAGCTTCCAGGGTGAGAATCAGCCAATTGTTCTATGATATATGCCTACTGTTTTGAGCAATTTTAAAGGCCTTTTTGGATACGTCTCTAGAAATTTGTTCCAACTGAAACCAACAACTGAGATTGTTTGACCAATGAAAATTTGAAATATACAGTTCTAGGCTTTTCCTTTTCTCTATTTTCAAATAAAGTGACATGACCAGGATTCTGATGGTTTCAGTATTCAGAAACCCTGGGGGCAGTCTAAGTGGTTCAGACGATATGAAAAAATTTAGTTCCCCCTTCTTCGTCGCCTTTTCAATCCATCTTAGAGCATAATCTTCAATCTCTCAAGGTGATTCTCTGAGGGGGAGAAAAAGTGATGGGACGCTTATTGTTTGTGTGAGATTCATCGACCGTCATATTAGGCTCCTCTCAATTTTTGGTATATCTAAGATGGCATTCCCAAAAGTGTTCCTGGTATAGATAACATCACCATAGTAATTCAATTCATAATTTATTTATTTTTTTTAAAAAAGAATAAAAGAGTTTATATTTGTTGATTAAAAACTACAATGCTAAATTACAACTCACCTTCATATTACTTCTAGTAAATTGCTGATCTGATAAATCGAAGGTTCTTCATTAACATTTTCTTCTTTTGATTTTCTTCCTTCTGATCCTATTTCATTTGTTCATATACCTTGTTCTTCTCCTTCAACTATTCTAATTATGATAGTTACGGAAAATACCATATTACAAGAAATTGAAAGAATAAGTTTTTGTCAAATATTCATGATGGATAAAGTCTTTGACAAAACTTATAAGGAGAATTCTAAAAATTTAAAAAAACCGTGTCTTGAAAAATCCATCACAAAATCCAAACATTTTTACCAAAAAGGTAAAATCATGGAGGTAAAAGTAGTATATTAACAAAGAATTGAAAAAATAAGTTTTTGTCAAATATTCATGATGGACAAAGTCTTTGGCAAAACTTATAAGGAGAATTGTGAAAATTTAAAAAATCATGTCTCTTAAAATGTGCCACAAAATCCATACATCTTTACCAAAAGGTAAAATCTTGAAGGTGAAAGTAGTATAGTAACAAAGAATTGAAAGAATAAGCTTTTGTCAAATATTCATGATGGATAAAGTCTTTGGCAAAACTTATAAGGAGAATTATGAAAATTTAAAAAATCAGGTCTCCAAAAATCCACCACTTAATCCAGACATCTTTTACCAAAAAGGTAAAATCTTGAAGGTAAAACTAGTATAATAACAAAGAAATTATATCATAGTAAGAGCTTAAGACATCATTAGGCTTCATACACATTCTAACTTGGTAATCTGTATTGGTGATAGAGTTTGTCTTATACTTCATCAAAAGAATAAGAAGTTATTGTGGAAAAAATCTTAATAGGACCCATTTATTTTACAAGTTTAATGTGCTGAATATTAAATAGCATGAATCATATAAGATCTAACCCAAACCTATTAATTTCATGTCATATTTGTGAAATGTCAACGAATCATGTCAACAACAATTGTAAGCTCTAATTTTGGTGAAATTCGTACCCAGATTGAATTTAAAGCCCAGGTTTGGATGTGTTCGATCACTACAACATCTTTAAAAGTTTCATGCAATAAATTCTAGTAAAAAGTTCAAATTAATCTATTTGTCTAACTTATTATATATTTACAATTTTTATATATAATGGATGTATACTAAAATTTTTCTGTAACGAAAGGCGGAGATTAATGTCATAAAAAATTAATTTTGGATCCCTTTTATTCTTGGACTCTCTATCGTGGATGGCAAACTACGAATTAGGTTTCTTAAACTGTAGAATGACCCATGCATCATACAAGACATCTACTATATATAATTGAATAGTTAAAGTTCAGTGTTTTGGTTATTATAGACACTATTTTTTTAACCCAACGATTCATAAAACAAATATTTCATATAAAAACTAAAATGTTGAAGAAGTTCATTACATTATTTAATTACTAATTAACTATACAAATTTTAGATTTTCATCGTCTAATAGAAGAAAAGGTAAAATATATCATGTCTTAAAAATGATCTTCATATCGATTATGTAATAATATAATCTATGAAGTGATAGCTAGAAGAAATCACCTACACATATTCTACTATTAAATATCCAAAACGCAGATTGCTGTGACTACCAAACAAAAGGACTCACATTTTGAAAGGCCATATCCCTAATGTTGTTGGGAATTCCCAGCAAACACATTCATCAACTTTAATGAACGAAAAACATCTAAAAGCATAATTATATAATCATAATTTTAACCTTCTCTATGGACTCCAACAAGTCAAAGCAAAATCAATAAAACAAAATATAGAAACGAAAACACAAAAGTGACATAAATTACTAAAGAAAAATCAAATAAAATTAAGTAAAAAATCTGAAAGCCCTCTGAAAATGAAAATATTATTGAAAACACCAACTTTTGAAAACATTAAAAAAAATTAAAAAAAAAAAAAAACCCTGCTATTAGTGAAATGGTGGTGTTGTGCTTGGTGGCAACTTTCGAGGTGTTGAAGCGCCAGCATCGGTCACCGGCACCTCCTTTGTCTCAGCCTCTACAGTCTCAGCCAGTTTAGGAGGAAGTTGGCCCAAGGTCTCTATGCCATGCGTGAAGAGGAGACCCCTCCTCCGACTGCCAACAACTCTTCCTTTGTCCATGAGATCTTTTGAAAATAACAAAGAATTAGGACCACACTAGATACAGTCCTTTCAATATCATAAACTTTATCATATAATCATATGTAGTGCATTAACAAAAACATCCATCTAAGAAAAAGTAAAAACATTAAGTGTTCAAACTTTTAAATCAAGATACAATCTAAAACGGTTTTAGTAATGATTTAAAAGTTAAAAACATAAACACATTGAAGCATACAGATCGAAAAAAGAACGAAAAAAACTACAATATAATTTACTTCAATTTTTTCATTTGATGAGCTATAAAGATCTGCCAAATAAAATGCAAGGATTGTCAGAAATTCATACTTGTTATTTTATATGTAATTTTGAGAAGCATTTTATGCATTGGTGTACAGCCTTAGAACCTGAAAGGCTATTCTATTGGGTTATGGCATCCATTAGTATATATATTCTTCCTTTTAGTTTATATTAATTTTCAATGTGAAATCATCTCATCTTCTTTTTTTTCTGAAATTATCTCATCTTCTTATTAATACTACACAGTTTTAAATTTCACTATGGGATTCCATCTTCTTCCTTGGATTATTTAGCACATCCAAATTATTAATTAATAGTTTATAAGTATATCCAAATAATTCATCCTTGTATTATTTAGTTCCATATTCTTGGGACTAAATTTTACAAACTAATATTCTATTTTCTTTAAAATAAAATGCTAAATAAATAACATAGTAATATGTGTAGATTTCATACATTATTTATTATAAATAAAAAGCATGTACTTATTAAACATAATTAATTACATAATTATAATAGTAATAAATTATTAAAATTATGTAATTATTAAAGTATTTTGACCTTAGTTTTATTTAATAAAAAATACGCAATTTAAATTTATATAATTAAATCACAAATGCATATTAAACTGTAGTCTAGTCCTATATGAATCAGACAGCAGGATGGTACTAAATATAGTTCTATCCATCCATTTCAGTTTCATAGAACTTAACCCAATTTTGTGCACTAAACCGTGCCTTTGCGATGTGGTATTGGCGGTGAGCTTTAATCTTATTTGGTTGGACTTCCTTGCTAATTGCTTCTTGTATTATCATATTGTAACACAAATAATTCAACACTTTGTGTGATACGTACACGTGAAAAGAAGTGTTTGTAAATGTATATAAAATTCTGCGTATTGACCAATATATCACAACATGTGTTGCACGAAAAGATAGCAGAGAGATGGATTTCCTACAAGAAAGCTTTTGCCAGCTAGCTGTAAATATAACAAGATTCCAGTTAGCTATCAAAGGCTTTTCTCTTGTTTGGAGATTAGCATCTAATTTTAAGTACTAAAAGCTTTTGGCTATCTGGCCTGGAATGACTGTACATAGTAGCGTTTTTGGTTAATGTGTTAGAAAATGTCTGACAATAACACCGTCATCTTTCTTTTTTTTTTTTAAGTTAACATCAACGAGTCAAAAATTTATAGAGACCTATTAAAACTAATAACTATTTGTGCGGTCTTCATTGTGAAGATTCAAGAAGCTTTGTAGATTGCAGAAACCAGAGAGAAAAATCTGGTGATTCCATTCATGTTTTCATTGTTTTTACTTTTAATATCAGGGATTGTTTGATATTCTTTTCATTTCCATGAGGTAAAATAACAATAATCCTATTTTCTATGAGTTAAAAGGCCTGGGTTAGAATAAAACAACTGAAAAAACTGACTTGCACATCCGACCATTGGTAGGCTTTTAATTTAAGGGTCAAAATGATTGTTGATTAATTAGTATTAAAAACTCATTTAAAAACACAATTATCTAGACCTTTGGATTGATAACATATCAACAGTTAATGTTAAAATCAATCTTTACAATTATTTTTAATGTTGTTTTAGCGTGACCCAGGTTTAGAATTATTACAATAAAATTAGTGATCAATTCTGCAGAATACCCTGTCAATGAAGAACTGATATTAATAAAACTCGTTTGTTCAAGGAAGGGAAAGACGTAATATAATTGGTTTAAGATTATCTGATTGATTATCATACTCTAGTTAAAGAGTAAACACTCAACATATATATATCAGTCCTCATAGTTTATTCAAGTAACTAGTAGAAACACTCTTACAGAATCCTTTTGCGTCACATAGAAATGCAAAAACAACAAAATAAAAAAAAATAAATAAAACGAGTACAAACAATTTCAAGTCCAAATACTCTATGGAAAGTAATTAATTATATAGTGTTGTTTGCAACTGTGCATGGGCATGAAGTTGGTGCTGTACTTTCGTTGGAATATACAGCTTCATAAGTCTGAACAATACTAAGGACAAGGGCAAAAATTGCACCAATGAAAGCAAGCACAGTCCAGGGGCTTGAAAAATGTGCATGCAGCCACTCAGCCAACCAAATCTTGAACTTGTTCTTGTAATGCTTTTCAAGGCTGTCTAGAACATCAGCATAAACATGTGGATTTGACACCAAGTTTTCGGTTACCTCATTGAAAAGGTCCGCGACCTGTTGATCACTCCCTAGATGATTGCGGAGAATACCTTTTGATCGAAGCTCCTGCACATCTTCCACGTGATCAATCATTGAATCCAGGAAGCACATGTAAGAAGAGACCCCCAAGTCATCTGGCGCATCCGGGCATGCTTCATAGGCAACCATGTTTAGAAGCAGGGACTTGGTGGAATCATCTATACAAATACGCGGAATTTTTAGTGTACCTTTGTATAATGTTGATCTGAATTGAACATCTGTCCACTGATAACCTTCGCTTTGCCTGAAATGGATTCCCGCTGCCCTAAGCTCCTTGATCGAACGAAATGTAGGCAGTCTTTTCTGTTTTGTAATTACTTTAGGAGTCAATGAATCTTTATTGATGAATGTGGTTTGAATCATGTCAATTAGATGAGCACATTGATCAAACTGTATTTGATCATTTATACGATCATCTAGGAAACCCCAAACTTGAGCAATAAAATTACTAAAAATTTGCTTCCAGTCAGCTTCCTTGTATCTCATCAACTCCTTGAGGACTTGGAAGGGAACTTGATTTTCTAGTAATAACAAGTCCTGTCTCACCAAAGCTGCAAGGCCAAGTTTCATCTTCAAATCTTTCCAGTTACCATTTGCATAGCAGTGGATGAATTGGAGAATGAAGCAGCCATCAAGAAACATCATCTTAGTGAGCTTCTCTTCATCAAATTCTTGTGTTGAGCCCTCAGAGTAGCAATTTCTTGCACCTCGAGCCACGGCCTTGACCTTGTTGTACCATCCCTGAAGCACCTGCTCATCATTATTGGCATGTTGGAGCGCCATTTTACGCTTGTGGTCCTCTGTGATTTCAAGCTCTTTCCTAAGCTGTTTCCCATGGTGGAATGGACCAATGGAAACCACATTAGGTTCATAGCATTTCTGGTTTGCTTCAACCCGACGAAGCATTGGTGGAACTTTCTGTATTTTAGGCTTTTTTTCGACATCAATATGGACTACAACGTTGGGTTGTTCAGTGCCAGCCGATTGGCTGGAGCAACCCATAATTTTTTTCATGAAAGCTTTCCTTTTTGGCGCACACTACTTGAGACAGGTGATTTTTGTAAGTAGAACAGTCTAATTTGGACCAAATAATTTATAGTAAAACATGGTTGCTTGTGGTTTGGATCAAGCATTTCTACTTTTCTTAGTTGTTGAGCTTGGAATTGTTACTATTTCTAGGAATCATAAATGTACGGATGCATAACTCATGTTGTCTCCTTGCGAATAAAGAACAAAAAAATTAAAAAAATACAAAATAAACATTGAAGATCAACAACATAAAGTTACAATGTTATTACAAACTATAACTTTTGTCAAAAATAATAATAATAATAATAATAATAAATGAACTTGGTATGAGACCAACTAAGGAGAAATTTATTAACGATAATAAAAAAGAAAATACACTTTTTTAAAAAATAATAATAATAAAAACGAAATTCAAGAGAGCAAAGAACCAAACACCAATAAATCTAGTTACTAAAAAAAAAATGAAAGAATTATGCATCAACTACAATGGAAGTGCTTAGGATGGCTTGCCTTACTCAGTTAAGGCTTAACACCAATCATTGATAAAATCTTAAAAGTGAGCTTATTCTTTTTGATTTGGTCACTCTAGGAATCCTATTATCTTTCTTTAATAAGTAATCAATCTCCTATTGTAGAATAGAATATTCTACCTGATTCGAATTTGGAGCCTTTTTATCTGCATCTTGTTTGGGGATTTCCCAAGATTAGTCTTTCTCTTTTGTTTGCTGAAGTGTTGATCCCATCTAAAACTCGCTAAATTTCATGATGCAATGTAGCTTCTCCACAGATCAAAGGTTATTTTCTAGGACAACGATCCTCTACTAAGCACGTTGTATGATGATCTGTGCTGAACTTATCAGCGTCTACCCCCACATGTGGCTAAGTAAAAATGAATGACTAAGATTTAGATCCATATTCTTGGGAGTACTAAATTTCACAAATTAATATCTATTTTCTTTAAAATCAAATGCTGCAATAAATAATATAGTAGTATGTGTAGATTTCATACATGATTTATTATAAATAAAAAGCATGTAGTTATTAAACATAATTAATTACATAATTACACTAGTAATAAATTATTAAAATTATGTAATTGTTAAGTATTTTGATCTTAGTTTTGTTTAATGAAAAATACTTAATTTAATTTTACATAATTAAATCACAAATGCACTTAAACTGTAGTTTACTCCTTTATGAATAAGATAGGATGGTACTTGTCGTCGTCACTGCCAGTAGCTCGATCATTTGAGCATTTGCTTTGTGTTTGAGCATTTGTTTCGTGCGATAGCTGACCTTAAGTAGATTCCGTAACAGTACTAAAAATAGTTCTAACCATCCACTTGAGTTTCATGAAACTTAACCCAATTTTGCGCACTGAACCGTGCCTTTGCGATTTGGCTTTGGTGAGCTTTAATCTTATTTGGTTGGACTTGCTTGCTTTGCTTCTTGTATCATCATATTGTAATACAAATAATTGAACATTATGTGAAGAAGAAAAAAGAAAGGTGTTTGTAAATGTATATTAAATTATGTGCATTGACCAATATATCACAACATGTGTCGCACGAAAAGCTAGCAGAGAGAAGAATTTTATACAAGAAAGCTATTGCCAGCTATAAACATAGAAACAAGATTCCAGCTAGCTATCAAAGGCTTTTCTCTTGTTTGGAGATTGGCATCTAATTCTAAGTACCAAAAGCTTTTAGCTATCTGGCCTGCCATGATTGTACATAGTAACGCTTTTGGTTAATGTGTTAGAAAATGTCAGATGATAACACCACCATCCTTTTTTTTTTTTTTTTTTAAGTTAAAACCCAATTTATAGAGACCTATCGAGATCAATAACTATTTGACCGGTCTTGATATTCACTTACATATATAATCAAAAAACAACTACTACAATAATAAAGAGAGAAAATAACTATAAAGCTTGTAAAATGCATTTGATGGTAATTGTTAGAATATGGAAATGGCTCCAAAATGGTTCAATGCATGCTAGAATATGAAACCTGAATCTGTTTTTAGGTCATAATGCAATTCAAATTTTTTTTTTTTGGGTGCCATTCTTATATCATTAGATAGGGCTTGAAAATGATCTTTCCGATGGTATATTATAAGCCAAATTTGGATTAGAAACGGAAGAGTAAAACAGTTTTGAATCAAAGTTTTTGAAATCAAAATCTGGAAAAATTGGATGAAGGTTGAAGGTGATGAAAAACATGGAAGAACACATGTTCACTTGCCTTCGAGGAGAGTGCGCCTCACTCCAACCTAAACATTGAAAATTAAGGGCATGATTGGTTGGAAATTAAAAAAGGAGTATGCCAACTGTCGTCCCACAACCGGACAATTTGGCAAAGCAGTGCGTGGGGTGCACTCGCCACTGCCGTGCATGGGCTGCATGGTGCATAGATGGAATTGTGCACCAGGCCACGTGGATGACTCAGATGCAACCACGTATCACACATGGCGTTGCTGCATATGATGCGGCCATGTGGAAGATGATGTGGCTTCGCTTGGAGCTGCCACATCCCACGTTCCGTATGGCTGCACTGGTCGCAGCCATGTGGCACTCCGGCATCTGCACGTGTCAGTGCACTTGGACTGCACATACAGCCATTGTGCCCCGGTTGTCGGCACGTGGCGGAGACCAACGCTGACACGTGAACCACCAGTGACGGTTTCTGACAGCAGGAATATATTTATTTATGTGAAATTAAATTTTTTATTATTTTCTTTCTTTTTTAACCCACTTATAATAAAATTTATGAAATATTAACTCTAATGGGATCTGAATCGCATGCCTTAGTTTATTTGTTTATTTAAAAGCATTCATTTGTATTTATTTAATTTGAAACAAATTGGTCAACATAATGTTGTTTTGTAGATGGCTACATATACAAGTATTAAATGTCTAATTTTGATGATGAGGTTCATAAGGTTATCAACATAGTAGAGGATCATAATATCATCAAGACATCTGATGAAGAGGATGATAGTTGTAGCCATTTTGATCAGGTTATGAGGAATGTCTAGCTTACGGATTACATGATCGAGGAATTAATGACAAAACTTGAAGAGCAAAAAAAGCCGAAAGCTGCTTTGGAAGAAGAAGGCAAGGATCTTGCACAGTCGTCTATCACGTCCAAGGATACTCTTGTTCGTTGTGTCCTCAATTACAAGATGTTGGAGAAGGGCAAGCAAGACTTTGAGAAGCTCAAGGCTGACATTAAAGCCTCCTGGGAGGAGTTTAAGAACCAGCTTGCCCAACTCCTGTGAAAATAGTTGCATTCTCATTTTGAACCATATGAACGCTTTTGATAAATAGGCCACGATAGATATATAGAAGCAGCAACGGTGATGTAATTGCTTGTAATAGTTGAGATGCAGAAATGTTGTACAACCAAAGTGTGACTACCTGTTTACCTCTACTGCACTGTTTACGATACACTTTTTTACTTATATGAGACACCGAACTATCAACATTATACTGCATTGCATTACACACCCTCATTCACCTTTTGCACACACGCGCTCAAGCCATGTTTGACATGACTTTGGGAAGCTTGCTTTTAGCTTTTGAACTCAAAAATCACTTTCAGATGTGTTTGGTT
Source organism: Nephelium lappaceum (assembly GCA_021234005.1). Lineage (NCBI taxonomy): Eukaryota > Viridiplantae > Streptophyta > Magnoliopsida > Sapindales > Sapindaceae > Nephelium > Nephelium lappaceum. The sequence goes on along the minus strand of CM038000.1, from coordinate 14,357,351 downwards.
GACAAAGCCAAAATATTTGAGTTCTAAAAGCTCTTACAACGTAAACCTGGGCCTAATTTTTGTAGAAAGATCTTCTAAAAAAAAACAAAGGTACTTTCGATTTCATTTAAAAATCTGTTTCACCCTTTAATTTACTAAATAACATTACACAATTTTTTTGCATCCATTTTTAGATTAAGTTACTAGTGCACTTTCCTTTTACATCTATGATAAGATTTCAAATCTCATCATACTTATTTACTAGCATGTAGAGTAATTTTCACTTTGTATTTGTGATAGGAATATGAACCTTATTATACATATCTGCTAGTATTAAGAGTTGTTTTCACTTTGCAGCTCTCAAGAGACCTATTTTATTATTATTATTCAAAAAAAAAAAAACACAATTTTCTCCCATATGTGGTCTAACACTTTTCTTTTCTTTTCTTTTCTTTTTTACCATCTAATCTCTAAAATTCCTTTACAGAACTTGAATTAGATTAATTTTTAATACTTATTAATTTACTGAAACATTTTATTTCAAATTGATTTTCATTTATACTTTATTAATCTACTAAAACATTTTATTTCAAATTGATTTTCATTTATACTTTATTAATCTACTAAAACATTTTATTTCAAATTGATTTTCATTTATTATTCTAATAAAATTTATTTAAGACTAATTTTCTTCTCTTCAAAATTAAACATTTTGATCTTTATCATCAAAACTCTTCATTTATTTCCACCGTTGGATTATAATCCAATGGATGGGAATAATTTCTATATAGAAGTATAACCCTAAGTTACAATGTCTTAAAAAGACTTTGAATTATAAAAGCTCTTACGAAAATAATATTCATTGTCAAAAAGTAATTGAGTTCGGGCAATTAGCCCTCACTGTCCACCACCTAGCCTAGAGCCAATTCACTCGAAAGTTGAAACTGACCTAAGAACTTCTTGGCTCTTTTTGAGTTAAAGGCATGTTCCATTTATTCCTCTGCCTACTTTATTTGTTTTGAGATGAGTTTCTTGTTGTTTCTTTGTATATGTTACATTGTTTTAGCTTTTTTGATTATCTAGGTTGGAACTTCGAAAGTTATGTTTATATTTATAAAAGGTCTTAGATCAATTTAGGTTTTTAATCAAAAGAGTCATTTAGACTGAATTCTGTAAGAGAATGTTGTTAATGTTTTGATGAGTACAAATGAAGAATCGAAAGAAAATCCAGGTAGAAGTCTATGTAAGAGATGCGTAGCACTTGCTATAGATCTTCTGATTGAATACAAGATATGTTGACTGATTTGCATTATTGAGTTCTGTTTTCTTTGATTTGCTTTGATCCCCAGGAGAAAATTGTTTAATGTTGCCATGGATGTACGTTGTCACACTTATTGCAAGGTGACCAGGACGTGAGACGTGCATGGCATTGTAACACACTATATGTTTTGGAATGGTTTTGAAAATATGACATTGACTTCTTGAAAATTTTGAAAGGCTGTTAAATATTTGGATGTAAGCGTAAATAGGTGTAGACATAAATTTAGTGAGAGGCCCATGATACAAGCTAATTATTTAGGTTCACGTGTTTAAAATTCTGTTCTTCATCAATTCGATTAGATTAATGTTTTGATTATATCAATCAACAAAGTTATGTGTTTTTAACAAAATTATTAATTAATTGGATTATTTAAATCTGATGAATCTACTAAAGATCTAACATCGAATAGATTTAAGTTTTGCAATATTGAGTAACTCAAATATGTAATCACTCCTATATATAGAGAAAAAGAAAACCCTCTCCCATCTTACCAAATGTTGCCTTCAAAACACACATAATTGTTATGCTAGAGTGTGGCATTGCAATAGATAAAATTAGAGATTTCAACGTTGTCGGTAAATCATTTTTACTACTGCTAACTTTTTACAAGTTGATGACAAGGTAAGCAATTTAATATGCATTTGAATTATTACTATTGTGCAAATATTTGTGTTCAGCATGTACTTTTTGGGTTTTCTTTTTCTTTATATATATATGAGAGGAGTAATTACATATATGAGTTAATCAATATTGCAAAACTTAAATCTATTTGATGTTAGATCATAGTAGATTCATTAGATTTAAACGAACTAAACAATTAGTAATTTTGTTAAAAACATAAAATTTTGTTAATCAATATAATCAGAATATTAATCTAACCGAAGAGGTAAAAAATAGAATTTTGAATATGTGTACCTAATTAATTAGCTTATGTCATGGGCCTCTCACTAATTATCTATACACCTATTTATGCTTACACCCAAATATTTAACAACCTTTCAAATTTCTCAACAAGTCAATGTCATTTTCAAAACCATCCCAAACATAGAGTGTGCTACAGTACCATGCACGTCTCACGTCTTGGTCACTTTGCAATAAGTGTGACAACGTGCCTCCATGGGAACATAACACAATTTTCTCCTGCGGATCAAAGCAAATCAAAGAAAACAGAACTCAATAATACAAATCAGTCATTATATCTTGTATTCAATTTGAAGATCTATAGCAAGTACCCCGCATCTCTTACAAAACCCTTAGTTTATATTGAAACATTGATAGAATATTTCTAGCTGGATTTTCAAATAGGTCACATACATTTTATTTCGATTCTTCATTTGTACTCATCAAAACATTAACAACATTCTCTTTCGAAATTCAGTCTAAATGGACTCTTTTGATTAAAAACCTAAATTGATCTAAGAACTTTTATAAATAAAAACATAACTTTCAAAGTTCCAACCTAGATAATCAACAAAGCTAAAACAATGTAACATATACAAAGAAACGACCAGAAACTCATTTCAAAACAAATAAAATAGACAGAAGGAATAAATAAAACATACCGTTAACTCAAAAAAGACCAAGAAGTTCTTTGGTCAGTTTTCAACTTTCGAGTGAATTGGCTCTAGGTGGTGGATGGTGAGGCCTGGCTGCCAGAACTCAATTACTTTTGGATAGTGCATGAATATTATTCTCATAAGAGTTTTTATACTTCAAAGTCTTTTTAAGACATTATAACTTAGGGTTATACTACTATATTGGAATATTCACATCCATTGGATTATAATCCAGCGGTGGAAATAAATGAAGAGTTTTGATGATTAAGAGAATTGTGTGTTTAAAAATAATAAAGTAATAAAAATTAATCTACATAAAAACTTTTATAAAAAAATTAATAAAAAGTGATAAAAATTATTTTGTAATAAAACGTTATTAAAATAATAAATATTTACAAATTAATTTGAAATAAAAAATATATATTAATACAATATTGTTAAAAAAAAGTTAATATACAATAACATTGTATTATTATAATAATAAAATGATGAAAAATTGATTTAAATTAAAAAATTCTACTAAAAATGCAAAGTTATAAAAATTAATTGGAAATAAAGATCTATTTAAATAATCAAATGGTAAGAATTAATCTAAAATTTTAAATATATATATATATATATTTAAATAAAAAGTGTTAAAACAAAATGAAAATTATATCACAATAAGAAAGTGATAAAAACTAATTTATAATAAAATATTTTATTAGAATAATAAAGAGAAGAAATTAATCTTAAATAAATTTTATTAGAATAATACATGAAAATCAATTTGAAATAAACTGTGTTATTAAATTACTAAAGTATTAAAAATTAATCTAATTCAAATTCTGTTAAAGGAATTAAATGATTAGATAGTTTTAAAAAAAAAAAAATGTTAGACCCCATATGGGTGGATTTTTTTTTTTTGGTTGAATAGTTACATAATAATAATTAAAAATAATAATAAGCCTATCGAAAATTGCAAAACGAAAACAACCTTTGATGCTATTAAATATGCATGATAGGGTTCAAAATCCTATCACGAATGCAAAGTGACAACTACCCCACATACTTAAAAATGAGTATGATGAAATTTGAAATCTTATCACAGATGTAAAAAAAAATACACTAATCACTTAACCTATAAGTGGATACACAAAAATTATGCAATGTTATTCATTAAATTAAAGGATAAAATAGATTTTTAAATTAAATGAGCCCTTATTTTTTTTCAGAAGACCTTTCTAGAAAAAGTAAATTAGGCCCAGGTTTCTGTCGTAAGAGCTTTTAAAACTCAAATGTTTTGGATTTGCCAACCAAACACATATGAAAGTGATTTTTGAGTTCAAAGCTAAAAGCAAGCTTCCCCAAGTCATGTCAAACATGGGTTGAGTGCATGTGTGGAAGATGTAAGTGAGAGTACGTAATGCAATGCAGTATCACGTACATAGTTTAGGGTCTCATACAAACGAAAAAGTGTATTGTAAAGAGTGCAGTAGAGGTAAACAGTGCAGTCACACTTTGGTTGTTTTGGGGGTTAAGACGGGTTTAGCGCGAGTATAGTGTGTTGCCGCACCTTGCCCTTGCTTGTCATGCAAGGTCAGGGTGACTCACGGGGCCATCAAATATGGTAATTTTTCCTCCTCTTCCATGGGGGGTTGTTTCTTCCTTTTCTAGGAGTCTTCTTCCCGTTTTTAGGAGTCCTAATTCCGAACTGTTCCTCGGAATCTTTTCAAGATAATCTAGCAATGTTTTATGTATTTATAAAGTATACGTGTACTATGTCAAAAATTAAAAAAAATTAGGTTAGTGCTAACGGTATAGAACAGCACCGCACCTAAAAATGACAGAAATTAAAAAAAAACAAAAACAAAAACAAAAAGTAGAATAGTAAATTTCCATCATTGATACACATGTCGTCAGATGTATTATGCAACACTGGAAAGAATCCTAAATATTTTTGAAATGTGTAATAATGATACGGTTACATACAAAATCTCTTGTAAACAAAGAACCAACATTTCTGCGTCTCAACTATTACAAGCAATTATACGTCCCCTTAGGCTGTGCAGAGAGTTTACATTCAATTTTTTTTTTTTTTTTTTGGGAGAACTTTTCAGCCCATTACGTCTCAATTTTGTAATAGATTAAAAATTCTCAAGCAAAGATTAAGATGGAACACTGGATTCTTCCGCTAGCCTCCACAACCATCTTTGATTTTAACAAGAACCAGGCCAGTAGACCAATTTTGTGATCATAAGTTATATTTCAAAAATAATTATCGGGTTCTGATTAAAAAAAATCAGTCATAGAATAAGCTAATCTTGGATTATGTAACCATTAAACTAAAGATTAGTTATGCATACATGTAGCTGCTTCCATATATCTACGTTGACCTATTTATCATAAGAGTTCATACAGTCAAAATGGGAATGCGAATATTTTCACAGGAATTGGGCAAGCTGCTTTTTAAACTCCTCCCAAGAGGCTTCAATGTCAGCCTTGAGCTTCTCAAAGTCTTGCTTGCCCTTCTCCAATGTCTTGTAGTTGAGGACACAATGAGCAAGAGCATCCTTGGACGTGATTGACGCCTTTGCAAGATCCTTGGCTTGTTCCTCCAAAGCAGCTTTGAGCTTTTTCTGCTTTTCAAGTTTTATCGATAACTCCTCAATCATATCATCCGTAAGCTGGATATCCCTCATAAGTTGATCAAAATGGCAACGACTCTTCATCAGTTCTACTCTTAAAGCCATAGCGTCTTCTTTATTCTTATCGGCTTTTTTTACACTATCCTGACAGCATAAATATATGCTGGTGTTTCTCAAAAATTTCATCTGAAAACTCCTCACCAAGTCGAGCATTGATGATGGGAAATAGCCAACCTTCACCAGCAACTCCAGAGCATGACTGAGGTGGTCTCTTCGACCAGGTTTCATGAGCAACTCAAAATTCATGGAGAGACATTGTGTAAGGAAACACTTGGCTCTGAAAATATCCTCTGGAGAGTCCAATATGGCCTGTGAAGACTGTAGGAGGTTTTCGAGAGACTCATCAAGTATTGGTGAGAGCTCAGTGAAGAAGGCCTGTGCTTCATCCAAACTAGGAATTGGAGACTGCACAATTCCCTGAAAATTATAAAGTTATCAAAATGTGAAAGACCAAAACAAATGAAAAATAATGATGATGAAGAAAAATCACCTTGATGAGTGGAGTAGAATTGGGTGCAGAGTCAGGGGAAGGTGACTGCAAAGCCACTGTAGGGACTGATGACAAAGGCGGTGGAGAAGTTGAATCACTAGCATTGAGTGCCTAAAATAAGAAAAAGTTAAAAACTCGACTCAATTTATCCCTTTTTGAAAAGTACAATAGTTACCTCAGCCGAAGGCAAAGATGGAGTAAGCTTCTGCAAGGCGAGGCCTTGTTCTTGAGTTGAGGGAGACACTGATAGTTCCTGATCACATCCAGGCAGATGATTTCTCTTGCACTTTTTTAGCGCTATGACTGACTCTTCCAGCAGTAACAACAGTCATCAATAGAAGAAAACGATACATTGATTCATGAAAAGAATTCAAGCAAACACTGCGCTGCTAAGGAAAAGTGATTACCTACAGCAACATTGATGGGTGGATTCCTTTTCTCTTTTTTAACAACTACTGCATCTGTTATTGCATTCTCATCAGTGGACGCAGGGGCAGCTGCTGACGTTGCATTGTCCTGAATGAATGTTGGTGGTACGTTAGCTCCAAGAGCAATGACATTCTGGAAATAACATTGTCGTTCCTCCTCTGGTGTTGGATGCAAAACAGCATGCACTTGAAGCTGTAAAATGTAAACCAATTAGTGTTTGAAAGTATGAATTAAGGGCGTATACATATGAAGTATGTGGCACTTACATCCTCACGCCAAAAGATCTTCTGTAGCTCCAAGTAATTTGGTGCTCGCTTACTTTGCCAGTTAACTAAACGTGGAAGTGCACAACCACGTTTATGAGCACACTTATAGCCCAAAGTAGGAATTGCTTCATAAGCCCAAACCTACAAACACCAAGAATATAATTAACAAACCAATAACAACCAGAACTACGTCAAGGATAACGTAAGTAATAGATACAATACCTGAAATGCCCAAGGGAATCCTTCCACACTGTATACTTCCCAGTTTTGTTTAGTTTTCTTGTTATCCTTGTCTTTTAACATCTGCACTCGGGCTTTCAGGGCATTTTGAAGACTCTTCATCGTCAACTCGAAGCAAACCCGGCCCCATGGATACTCATTAAACCGATCTAAGTCATCAACCAATTGAATGTGCTCACTATCTATAGGGGAACCTTTCTCTCTCCCCAATAAAACATTCTCTAGGAAATATAACAATGCCAACTTGACCATCGTTAGGTCATCATTAGAGCTAGCCTGCATAAAAGCAGCTTCCAAGGCACCATTATCCAGATTTATGTCTCCATTGAACAAGGCATCTGTCAACCTGACACCATTCACCTTTTTAGCAAATTCTACGCTCGGATAAGGACTACAATTAAGGCCAGTAACAATGCAGAACTCTTGAATCGAAAACCTAGTCACATTATCTCCTATCTTCAACCACATTTCATTTGCATTTGGACTTTCAACTTCTCTAAGCAAAAGCTCGTGGACTGTCTGTGATGAAAATCCTAGCTTATCCATCCTGAGTAAGCTTCCAAAGCATAAACACTCAAACATTTCCCTTTGCTTTTTTGTTAGCTTCCAATTAATGTTGTCAACAGCTGACAATGATGACAAACAGGAAACTCTGCCACGGAAGAAATTAGATACTTCTACTTTGGGTACAACGTTGGATGCCATTATCATTTTCTGCAAGTTGAACAACATATTCAGTTTATCATTAATACCATGTAAGTCCTTTAACAGCATAGCTCAACAAGTTGTACATGACGCTTATACACAAGTGACACAGCATGCACAAACAAACTCAGGTTGCGAATCTCCAAACAACCATCAGGTTTGAAGAGTCACGAATCCTTGAAAGATTCAAGAATTTCCACTCAAGTTAAGCAACATCGAGGCAGATTTTAGAGTCTAGATTAATTACCAAAGTTTTCAACCTAAGTCGAGGATCCATATAACCGTAATGTTTGTCCTACTGCCGCATAGATTTCTCATCATTACATGGACAATCTAGAACAATAAACAAGAATCCTCAACAGAATTTAGCATTTACACTCACATCGAGCAACTTGCAATAGCAATTCTCAACTTGATATGCACGTTCACACCAAGAGTTTTAAAAGAGGACTAGAATATACAACAAAAACCATACAAATAATTAGCAACCAAAATTATATTACATTTTCAACCACAAACACATTCCACTCTAATTAAGAACACACTGGCCAAAACCCATCTATTCTCATAAAACTACATGCTATAAGCAACCAGTGTTCTAGGGTGGTGGCCAATGCCTAGCGCCTAGAAAATTCCTCAGCAGAGCAAATTAGGTTAAAAGAAGAAGACCAAAATTAATTAAACAACACAAATCAACTCAAGCAACTCACTGGTGTTGCGTAGTCATTGCCAGAGTTCAACGGCGGTCTCTGGAAGAGGTAATTGGTGATGGTGAACTTGGAATTTTGTAGAGGAGAGTTTTTGAAGGGGCGTTCGGCTGGTACAGTAGCCGACTAGAAGCACCCACAGTTCTGTGAGTGCCTTTTTTGTTGTTTTTTTGCAAACCTAACACTCAAAACAACACCGTTTTGAAAGTCTGGGTTTTAAAAAATTGAAAATAATGAGTCCGCAAAGACCGCCTAGTGGTGCCTAGGCTCCTGCTAGGCTGATTAGACGGTCCGGCACCTAATAAGGGCCTTTTTGCCAATGTCGGCGACTGCCTAGAGTCTGGCAGTGCCTAGACGGCCACCTAGGGCGATTTTCCGAACATTGTAAGCAATTAATACGAGAAACAGAAACGGTAACAAGTTACTTACAGGAATAAAATGTCTTTGATCTTCTAGCAATTTCGATGACATTCAATTTCTCTCTTAAGTTAATTAGAAGACCTTTTGAACCAAACTTGCATTTATTGAAAGTACTTCTGATTTCTAATAAAAGGCCTTCAATTTGTCCCTTAGAAAGCTTATGCTCTTTCTTACCATTAAAATCCTACAAAAGCATGGAAATAAAATTATAAAACTCATTTAAAGAAACCAAAATCATGTTTTCGAACTGTGAAAATAAAAATCTAGACTTTTATCTACAGTGTAGTGAAGTTAAAGAGGAAAAATTTCTCCTTCTTTAAAGTCATTGAAAATTTCCTTTTTTAGGTGATCATCTACCTCTTCTTAATTTGATACGGAAATTTCCTTTAAAGTCATTGGGGAAAAAAAATAAACACGACTTTTTGAACATGGAAAATCAAGGAACTGAGTTGAATAATTGCAAATGCAAGATCAAAACTCAGTTGATATGGAAATTCAGGACACATGCAAGCTAGATACATACAGATTCCCATATTAACATCAAACAAGAATCAGAAACTATTACTCAAAAATCCAGGTTTCAAGTGCAAGCAACCATGATTCTTATAACAAAGCCAGTACCTTTAATACATCAAAGGCCTCTATACTTTTATACTCCCAAAACATAAAAAGTGCAAAAAAACAACGAAACCCCAGTTTGAAAGGCAAATACATGTTTAAAAGAAACAAAATTCAAAGTTAAAAAACACAATTTTTTTGTGTTCTGCACATACAAAATCCATGAACCATATCTCTTTCAACAAAGTAATGAACTTTAAGAGCTTACACAATTTCTCTGCAACTTACTCTATGAAACTACCTCTCGAAACATAAAGATAAACAAAAACAAAAACAAAAACCCCATTGAAAACAAAAGCGTACCTTTAACTTGAAGAAATAAAGAACCAACATGCAACAATGGAGCTTTTGAGGCAACCCATTATAGAGAAGAAGCTAAAAAGAGGGGTTTTAGAGTGTAAAGTGAAGCAGACACTTCAGTTGATCACTGCATGCGATGGGTCAGACTTGATGTTTCCACACTCTTCTCACTGTTGCAGAACAGAAGTAGGCTCTTCTGAACATTCAATTGGACTATTGAGTCCCAAATCCAAGGAAATTTATATCACTAGTGTTTCTAATGCATCTTCAATATCTTGATAGGGTGGATACAGAGAATATCATTACATATATTTTGCATTTTAAAAGTACTAACAATATTTTCTGGGATTGTGTCTCCATGGTCTAATCAAGAGGTCCGATATATATACTTGATTATATATGTATAATATAAAAATTTAAAAAAAAAAAACAATATTTTTAATATGATAATCAGTATTTCCATAAATACAAAGTAATATTTATGTGAAAACAGATATAATAATGATTTGTTATGAGATATTTTGATCGAAACCAATCTTGATATTGATTTATTATATTAATATCTATCAATCTATGAAGAAACAAAAAAGAACAAAAAATTACATTTATTTTTTTTAAGATTTAAAAAGTTATATATTTATATTTACATTGGGTTTGGCTATTTTACTCGTTAGATAAAATCACTTATTAATAATAAACCTTGAATTTATTTTAAAAATCTTTATTAAAGACTATTCAAATATTATTATTGATGAATAATCTTACTTAATTAGTAGGGTAGTCAAATCTTTTTAAATTATAAATGTAAAATATTTATTCAAGTTTTTAGTTTGTATTTGACCAAAATCTATCTAAAGTTTTATTTTATATAGCATTAAGATGGTGGTGAATTTTAACTATAGATTGAAAAAAGTTTTAAAATATTTATTGATAGAATATTAATTATCATTTTATGTTTTTTTTTTAATTGAAAGAGAATATAATTCACAAACACTTCAAAATTTTATGAAAGTATTATGATGAGATGGTTGCACCAAAGATTTTCTATGCCCTTAGGTGTGTTTAATATCATCAATATGGAAAGAGAGACAGAGATGAAACTTTATGATTTTGAAATTTTAACTTAGCTTATAAATTTCTTTACCCTGTAATCTTTTCTTCCTGCAATGCATTTAAAATGACTACTTTATGCTAAAAATATATATATTTTAATTGATTACAAAATAATTTGATATCGAGATTCAATAATTGTAACATGAAAATCTACTCTTATAACAAAAGACATTCACTCTCATAATAAGAAAAAAAAACTACATACTAATAAATACACAAAATAAAACTTAAGTTCGTATTACAAATATTAAAAGAGAAATGCACTGACCGCTGATCAGCATTAAAAGGAACTTTCGCTTTTGTTAATACATTTTAAAGCAGTTATCAACATCTAAGTAAAACAATAAATAAACTTGTCTCCAGCATTCTATTGATCATATCATCCCTTTTGATTGGTATTACAAATCTAAGTTGGTTGAAAAATGAGAAGCCAACAAAATGATTTTACAAGAACTTTGAGGTTTGTGTTCTCAACTGCTCCCAAAAGGCTTCAATGTCTTCTATGGCCTCTTCAGCTGCCTGTCTATCCTTCTCCAAGTTCTTGTAATTCTGAACACAGCGAGCTATGGCATCCTTGGAAGTCATTGATGACTGTGCAAGATTGTTGGCTTCAGCTTCCAGATTAGCTCACTCTTGCCAAACGGCCTTTTAAAGCCATTGTGTCCTCGATATTCTTATCAACCGTTTGACTCTTCAAATATAGGTTTATGTAGCTCAAAAAGTTCATGTGAAACCCTCTCGCCAGATTGATCACGGATGAAGGAAAGTAATCCGTCTTGAGGAGCAACTCAAGGGAAGAATTAAACTGGTCTCTTTGATCAGGATCCATGAGCGGCTCAAAATTCAAGAAGTGATATTGACGGAGGACACACTTAGCTTGGTTGATGTCCCGAGGAGCCACCTGTGTTAGTAGAGATTCTGGAAAGTCTTTCAGAGACTCATCCAGTATGTGGTCAACCTCTGCAAAGAAGGCTTGTGCCTTGTCCAAAATGGAAAATGGAGGTCCACAGGTCTCCTGAAAGACGAAAAAGTGTTGGAATTTGAAAATAGGAGACACAAATAATAGAAAACTCACCTGGGAAGGAGCAGACGTGGATGCGCATTGCTCAGCTGATGCACGAGTGACCATAACGTCTTGATTCGCCTGGGGCATTGAGTTCACACGGTTTGGAGACATTGAGGGAGTTAACAAGGAAAATGGTGGAGTAGTTGACACAGATGCAGTTGCAAGAGGAGATGATTGAGGTGCATCCAGTGGAGGTGAGTGTGCCTGCAATGAAAGGTTAGAAACTAATCACAAAATATAGACTCCTAAGTGAAAAGGGTCATACCAACCTGCGCCTGAGGAGAAGCTGGAGTAGGAGGCTCTTGAGAGGTTTCCTTGCCATCATGGGAAGAGGGAGACATTTCCGCCTGATAACAATTCGAATGTAAATGTGTTGTGTGTTGTTCATTACCATCTCAAGTAATATATTCAAACAACTTAGTTATTTCTCTTTCTCCGTTATCTACGATATTATACTTCTAAAAGTACTCTAGTTTTCTAGGTTCTAAATTAAGGGATACTACTAGATCCTACAACCATGGTAGTTGCAAAACTCACGGGATTTTAATACCCTAGGTAAGTGGCCCAAGGGGTTATAAACCCTTTGCCGGTAAAACAAAAAACATCTCAATTTAACAATTGTGATTAGTATCGTGCTACTCCCAATTTCCACCATTTTATTTGACATAATCATTAATTACTTCTTATGGTCCTTATAGTTTGTAAAAATCTCATTTTACCTCTATATATGCATAATGATGAAAAAATCAAGGGGTTTTTTGGACATTTTCTTAAATTACAAGGGATTTTCTAGATTTTTTTTTTAAACTACAGGAGATATTTTATCTATTTAATCAAATAATAAAAAAATCTTAACGATTTTTCAAATTAGGTAGATTTGGTTATTACATCAAACTTTTGGGATGGGTGGGGTGGGGTGGGGTGGGGTGAAGAGGAGGGGGTGTGGAGCAGGGGGAGGATTTATACAACCACACCCTACCCTCCCCCACCTTATTTTTAACAACTCACTTTTAAAGAAGATTGTTGGACAGTATTGTTACGTAAAGGAACTAAATGTTATAATTATACAATATATTAGCAAAACATTAAACAAACATGACTTTTAAAACTTTAAACAAAAGTCAAAATACATAAAAAAAAATTGGTTTTTAGACAATTTTGTTTTTTTAACCTCACGTATACTAGAATACGAACTTTTCCTTCAATTCCTGCTCCATCATTGGTCTGAAATTAAAATGTATTTAATATTAAACGTAAGCTATCATACTACATAATTAAATCAAAGTCTTAAAATTGCTTCATTTGACATACCTGAATATTATTGTTTGCTATCGTTTGCAATGTTATAATTAGTTGCTCGAGATTTTTCACCTTTTCTTCAAGTTGCATAGTAGTGTATTTAGAAACCACGGTTGTACTGTTAACCTTTGTTGGTGTTTCACTAGACCCAAACCCTCGAACTCGACCTCGATAGTCCTTTCCTAAAACTTGGGCTACTGCATCATCATTGATTGTGTTTGACTGATGTTTTGGAATCATTTCCATCTTTTTCTATGTATCATGCAAAATGATAATAACAATAAATGTGATTAATGTAATTTAAACTACATAAATAAAAATATTATTCAGCATGTCATACTATTTTTTCTCTCCGGCTTTTTGGTTCATTGGTTTCCCTTCTTTGTGCTTATGTCCAGCTATCCCTATAGCCACTCTATCCACCTTTTCAAGATCTTCATTTCTTGCCATTTTTTCAACCCTCTATAGATTTATAATGTAATCATGCAAATGTGAACCACATAATATAATCTTTTGATGCACATATCATAATATCAAATTAAATATAGGTACTACTGGTCCAAGGTACCATGACTTTTTAAAACACAAATTCGATCTAAACATTGTATTTTAAAACATCAAAATCATGTTCTAAACATTCTAGAATATACTCGCATCAAACCATAAAAAGATAAAATAAATCGTGTCAACATGTTCTCACCAATTGTTCACGTAGTCGTGCCATTCCTTTACGACTAGTTATGGGTGCATCTCATTCATCTTCGTCAACTCAGTATGTTTACTTCTTTCCTACAAGTAAAATGTAAGTCACAATCTTGAAACTTTCATAAAGATACTACATACTTAGTATACTTACATCAAATTTTGTTGACAATTGATACTCGACAAATTTGTTCCAATCCTCATCATTTTTTCATGTTATCAGGCTTTAATATTTGGAGCTCTCTACTAGCATCAGGGCCAGGTTAAACATTTATAATTTGTTTGGTTATCTTACTTTTATACTTCCACCAACAATTACACATCAAATAAAGTACATAATTCTTACGTATGTCATCCAAATCAAACTTTTCCTATTTATATAATCAAAATAAATAAGGAGATCAATTAAAAGTGCTACATATTAAAAATAAAATCTCTAAGGAAAAAACAATAAATTAGTATCAAACTCTTGTAGTCTCCCACACATTACTTTTCAAAATCTCCGGTACATTCGGCCAATTATCATAAGTTATCGGAATCAATGAAATGACAATATTTCCACAAAACGTACTTAACACTTTTGAAGACTCCCCAACTGATTGTCCCAACTGATTGAAAGGAAGACCAATTTCCTTAGCTCTCGCAATTTTATTAAGGAGCAAACGATTTTTGCTCCTTGCTTTTCCTTTTTTCGATGGTGTCGCATTATCACTTGACGATGGAGTACTAGTACAGTTTTCAGTCCCCATCTGCAAAAATTCTATAATATATATATGTCAAAAAATGGGTTCTTCATATTATTCTTTTACATCCAAAGTTATAGTAACAAAGCTTGCTACTTGTAAATGAAAGCCAGCAAATTTCACAATTCTACAAATTGTCTCCAATCCAACACTAAAACGAGGAAGACCGAAAACAAGATATAATTGCTCTTTCCTCCAAAATTGCAGCTGCGGAACAGGTCAATTAGAAGTAAACAACGCTTTGTGAATATCTTTTAACACTAAACAGATCTCACATTTGACATTAAAGTTGCTTTTACCTTCTGTACATAACAAGACAAACATAATAAAACAGGGGACTCTTGTGCAACCACAGCAATTTGCTATGTCAACAGAATCAGACAATAAAACATTGAATCACTACCACCAACAATAAACTACTGAATCACCAACAACAATAATATATTGTGTTTTGTCTCATACCAAACACAGAAGATATAAATAACCACCAACAATAAAATAAATTCAGGAATAGTAGAATATCAAAATTTCACAAGAGATTGTATCCTAAGCTGCATGGATACTAGCGGACATTGTGTTCAGCATGGTTATGCTACCAGCTACCCAATACAATTTAAAACACACCCACTGCCACATGCCTATAAGCCTATATGGTTGAAATGCTCAATTTTCTTAATCTAAGCCTTAGTAAGGTGAAGCATCAAGTTAGAAATTTTGTATCGATGTAACGTTGAAAACATATCTTTAACTTACCCAACAATTCTTAGTGACCAACAAAAATGTTCAAGTCTTTTGGTCACACTTCTCATGTATCAGGACTAAATCATACTCATAATGTCCTGTAGTTGTTAGCGTCAAATTTACTACAAACTGATGAGAAACTACTTTCCAGTGATCTGCTACTCCAGGAAATGCACAAGCAAGATAGATCAGAATTGCATGGCTGCAAATAATAAATAAATAAATTAGTGGATTAGAACATTAGACTTTGGTTATGGCCCATCCCTTCTGGCACAGACATCAGTATTTGTGATGGACATCCGAGAGGCTGAAACCACGTCATAACCATCTCCGTTTGCACATCATCAAACCAAAACAAATAATTCACACATTGTCACCACATAAAAATCAACACTACCACAAATACAATTCACCTAAGAATTGAAAAAGCTTGGATAAGGATGCTAGGAGAACATGTAAACAAATTGTGATCCAAATCCAATAATTATTCACGCATAATTTAACAACCGAATCAAAATACTAGGACCTGGCAGGACTTGTGATTGGTTATACTAATACCTGCCAGAACACTGTCAAATTATTCTTACACGAAAACGACAAAAACAATAATAAGACTTGCTCATGTTCATTTCAAGCTTGATCACAGTGAAACATGACAACTCTTTTAAACAACTTGTCCAGGAATCAATAATATATCATCAATGATTTCTTAAGAAGAGCACATTAAGTCAAAATATCCAGCTACGATCAACCTACCCACCAAAATCAATGAAATAGTGGTATGGTCCAATGCCTCAAATTACAAAAGCTGGACTACAAATAATAAACACATTACACCATGATCATAACCAAGTAATTAACACATTAATGAAATCTAATTTATCAAACACAAAACAAAACCCCAATTTTTTTTTTTTTTTTTGACTGAGGACAAATTAGAGATGCATCTGACCAAATAATCAAACACAAAATCATCCCAAAAATCAAATCAGGCATCAGATAATGACAAAAATAAATAAATAAGCCTAAAACCTACCAAGAAACATAACAATCCAAGACCATGAAACCATAACAACACATATCATCAAAAGAATCAACTCATCCAACAGCTCAACAGTTATTCAAAGAACAAGACTTGGAGTTGATAAATTAATAGTCGATTATACTACCAACTATTCATAATCACATATAAAGAAAAAAATTTGAAACTTGTACATTTTCAAACACCTTTGAATTCAGGAGACAATTGCTGACGCTTCAACAATTCCATTTTAATGTCCTCGATGTCTATTCCATTTACTCTGTACGATGCCAAATGAAATCAAGAGAGAAAACTCGAAGTTGAAAGATGGAAAAGAGAGAGAAAACTAAGTTCATTTCTCCTTTGCTAACCTTGAAACCTTCAATCAAATCAAATATATCATGGGCCGTTTTTATGCTCGCTAATCAAATCAAAACCCATGATGGAGACTATTAAGTAGATATATCTATCACGCGCTTTTAAAAGCTCATGATCAATAATGTTTTTCAACATAAATTATTGGAGCCCGCGATAGTTAGATCATAATAAATAGAATTTATTGTAGTAACCTTTTAGTTCAAACCCCTAGCCGTCAACCACTAGGCCAACCTCTTGGGGGCACAGTATGCCACAAACTTGAAATTACATATTTTGAAAAGTAATTCACAAAAACATGCTACATGTGTGAAAGAAAATGCTTGTCTTCGCATATTATTACCTGAAATACAGTTCATAAGTACTTTTGGAAGGAACTAGTGTTTATGAATGTCTAATATTAGTTCCACAACAACTTTGAAATGTTTGCTTGCATCGACTAAACTCTAGGTTTTATCATATGCATTTCAGTCAATTTGGTTTAATTGTTCTTATAGATACATCAATATAATTGTTCTTGTAGATTAAAATGTCAATTTGAATTCAGCTAACTCTCTCCACTTGACACCCCCCAAATCATGCCAGTTGAGAAAAACAAACATTAAAAACCATATAAATCCTAAGAGATAAAACCGCCCACTATTTTTTCATTAAACACAATATGTACCACCACTGCCCTCCAAAAAAAAAAAATGCTCTAGTTTTGGGCTGAACACATCCAGTAACAAACTCCTGTTCACCTCCTTCTCTCTCTCACATAAACCAGTTGGTGCAATCAACCAACCTTACCATTTTTTTTTTAACTACAGCAAAATTTTGATAATAACTCTACGTGTAATCATGCAACAACAACAACAACAAGGTAAATTATTATTATGAAAGATGGAAAAGAGAGAGAAAACTAAGTTCATTTCTCCTTTGCTAACCTTGAAACCTTCAATCAAATCAAATATATCATGGGCCGTTTTTATGCTCGCTAATCAAATCAAAACCTATGATGGAGACTATTAAGTAGATATATCCATCACGCAGCTTTTAAAAGCTCATGATCAATAATGTTTTTCAACATAAATTAATGGAGCCCGCGATAGTTAGATCATAATAAATAGAATTTATTGTAGTAACCTTTTAGTTCAAACCCCCAGCCGTCAACCACTAGGCCAACCTCTTGGGGGTACAGTATGCCACAAACTTGAAATTACATATTTTGAAAAGTAATTCACAAAAACATGCTACATGTGTGAAAGAAAATGCTTGTCTTCGCATATTATTACCTGAAATACAGTTCATAAGTACTTTTGGAAGGAACTGGTGTTTATGAATGTCTAATATTAGTTCCACAACAACTTTGAAATGTTTGCTTGCATCGACTAAACTCTAGGTTTTATCATATGCATTTCAGTCAATTTGGTTTAATTGTTCTTATAGATACATCAATATAATTGTTCTTGTAGATTAAAATGCCAATCTGAATTCAGCTAACTATCTCCACTTGACACCCCCCAAATCGTGCCAGTTGAGAAAAACAAACATTAAAAACCATATAAATCCTAAGAGATAAAACCGCCCACTAATTTTTCATTAAAAACAATATGTACCACCACTGCCCTCCAAAAAAAAAAAAATGCTCTAGTTTTGGGCTGAACACATCCAGTAACAAATTCCTGTTCACCTCATTCTCTCTCTCACATAAACCAGTTGGTGAAATCAACCATCCTTACCATTTTTTTTTAACTACAGCAAAATTTTGATAATAACTCTACGTGTAATCATGCAACAACAACAACAACAAGGTAAATTATTATTATGAAAGATGGAAAAGAGAGAGAAAACTAAGTTCATTTCTCCTTTGCTAACCTTGAAACCTTCAATCAAATCAAATATATCATGGGCCGTTTTTATGCTCGCTAATCAAATCAAAACCCATGATGGAGACTATTAAGTAGATATATCCATCACGCGCTTTCAAAAGCTCATGATCAATAATGTTTTTCAACATAAATTATTGGAGCCCGCGATAGTTAGATCATAATAAATAGAATTCATTGTAGTAACCTTTTAGTTCAAACCCCCAGCCGTCAACTACTAGGCCAACCTCTTGGGGGCACAGTATGCCACAAACTTGAAATTACATATTTTGAAAAGTAATTCACAAAAACATGCAACATGTGTGAAAGAAAATGCTTGTCTTCGCATATTATTACCTGAAATACAGTTCATAAGTACTTTTGGAAGGAACTGGTGTATATGAATGTCTAATATTAGTTCCACAACAACTTTGAAATGTTTGCTTGCATCGACTAAACTCTAGGTTTTATCACATGCATTTCAGTCAATTTGGTTTAATTGTTCTTATAGATACATCAATATAATTATTCTTGTAGATTAAAATGCCAATCTGAATTCAGCTAACTCTCTCCACTTGACACCCCCCAAATCGTGCCAGTTGAGAAAAACAAACATTAAAAACCATATAAATCCTAAGAGATAAAACCGCCCACTATTTTTTCATTAAACACAATATGTACCACCACTGGCCTCTAAAAAAAAAATGCTCTAGTTTGGAGCTGAACACATCCAGTAATAAATTCCTGTTCACCTCCTTCTCTCTCTCACATAAACCAGTTGGTGAAATCAACCAACCTTACCATTTTTTTTTTAACTATAGCAAAATTTTGATAATAACTCTACGTGTAATCATGCAACAACAATAACAACAAGGTAAATTACTATTATGAAAGATGGAAAAGAGAGAGAAAACTAAGTTCATTTCTCCTTTGCTAACCTTGAAACCTTCAATCAAATCAAATATATCATAGGCCGTTTTTATGCTCGCTAATCAAATCAAAACCCATGATGGAGACTATTAAGTAGATATATCCATCACGCGCTTTTAAAAGCTCATGATTAATAATGTTTTTCAACATAAATTATTGGAGCCCGCGATAGTTAGATCATAATAAATAGAATTCATTGTAGTAACCTTTTAGTTCAAACCCCCAACCGTCAACCACTAGGCCAACCTCTTGGGGGCACAGTATGCCACAAACTTGAAATTACATATTTTGAAAAGTAATTCACAAAAACATGCTACATGTGTGAAAGAAAATGCTTGTCTTCGCATATTATTACCTGAAATACAGTTCATAAGTACTTTTGGAAGGAACTGGTGTTTATGAATGTCTAATATTAGTTCCACAACAACTTTGAAATGTTTGCTTGCATCGACTAAACTCTAGGTTTTATCACTTGCATTTCAGTCAATTTGGTTTAATTGTTCTTCTAGATACATCAATATAATTGTTCTTGTAGATTAAAATGCCAATCTGAATTCAGCTAACTCTCTCCACTTGACACCACCCAAATCGTGCCAGTTGAGAAAAACAAACATTAAAAACCATATAAATCCTAAGAGATAAAACCGCCCACTATTTTTTCATTAAACACAATATGTACCACCATTGCCCTCCAAAAAAAAAAAATGCCCTAGTTTTGGGCTGAACACATCCAGTAACAAATTCCTGCTCACCTCCTTCTCTCTCTCACATAAACCAGTTGGTGAAATCAACCAACCTTACCATTTTTTTCTTAACTACAGCAAAATTTTGATAATAACTCTACGTGTAATCATGCAACAACAATAACAACAAGGTAAATTACTATTATGAAAGATGGAAAAGAGAGAGAAAACTAAGTTCATTTCTCCTTTGCTAACCTTGAAACCTTCAATCAAATCAAATATCTCATAGGCCGTTTTTATGCTCGCTAATCAAATCAAAACCCATGATGGAGACTATTATGTAGATATATCCATCACGCGCTTTTAAAAGCTCATGATCAATAATGTTTTTCAACATAAATTATTGGAGCCCGCGATAGTTAGATCATAATAAATAGAATTTATTGTAGTAACCTTTTAGTTCAAACCCCCAGCCGTCAACCACTAGGTCAACCTCTTGGGGGCACAGTATGCCACAAACTTGAAATTACATATTTTGAAAAGTAATTCACAAAAACATGCTATATGTGTGAAAGAAAATGCTTGTCTTCGCATATTATTACCTGAAATACAGTTCATAAGTACTTTTGGAAGGAACCGGTGTTTATGAATGTCTAATATTAGTTCCACAACAACTTTGAAATGTTTGCTTGCATCGACTAAACTCTAGGTTTTATCATATGCATTTCAGTCAATTTGGTTTAATTGTTCTTATAGATACATCAATATAATTATTCTTGTAGATTAAAATGCCAATCTGAATTCAGCTAACTCTCTCCACTTGACACCCCCCAAATCGTGCCAGTTGAGAAAAACAAACATTAAAAACCATATAAATCCTAAGAGATAAAACCGCTCACTATTTTTTCATTAAACACAATATGTACCATGACTGCCCTCTAAAAAAAAAAATGCTCTAGTTTGGAGCTGAACACATCCAGTAATAAATTCCTGTTCACCTCCTTCTCTCTCTCACATAAACCAGTTGGTGAAATCAACCAACCTTACCATTTTTTTTTTAACTATAGCAAAATTTTGACAATAACTCTACGTGTAATCATGCAACAACAATAACAACAAGGTAAATTACTATTATGAAAGATGGAAAAGAGAGAGAAAACTAAGTTCATTTCACCTTTGCTAACCTTGAAACCTTCAATCAAATCAAATATCTCATGGGCCGTTTTTATGCTCGCTAATCAAATCAAAACCCATGATGGAGACTATTATGTAGATATATCCATCACGCGCTTTTAAAAGCTCATGATCAATAATGTTTTTCAACATAAATTATTGGAGCCCGCGATAGTTAGATCATAATAAATAGAATTTATTGTAGTAACCTTTTAGTTCAAACCCCCAGCCGTCAACCACTAGGCCAACCTCTTGGGGGCACAGTATGCCACAAACTTGAAATTACATATTTTGAAAAGTAATTCACAAAAACATGCTACATGTGTGAAAGAAAATGCTTGTCTTCGCATATTATTACCTGAAATACATTTCATAAGTACTTTTGGAAGGCACTGGTATCTATGAATGTCAAATATTAGTTCCACAACAACTTTGAAATGTTTGCTTGCATCGACTAAACTCTAGGTTTTATCATATGCATTTCAGTCAATTTGGTTTTATTGTTCTTATAGATACATCAATATAATTATTCTTGTTGATTAAAATGCCAATCTGAATTCAGCTAACTCTCTCCACTTGACACCCCCCAAATCGTGCCAGTTGAGAAAAACAAACATTAAAAACCATATAAATCCTAAGAGATAAAACCGCCCACTATTTTTTCATTAAACACAATATGTACCACGACTGCCCTCCAAAAAAAAAAAAAATGCTCTAGTTTTGGGCTGAACACATCCAGTAACAAATTCTTGTTCACCTCATTCTCTCTCTCACATAAACCAGTTGGTGAAATCAACCAACCTTACCATTTTTTTTTAACTACAGCAAAATTTTGATAATAACTCTACGTGTAATCATGCAACAACAACAACAACAAGGAAAATTATTATTATGAAAGATCGAAAAGAGAGAGAAAACTAAGTTCATTTCTCCTTTGCTAACCTTGAAACCTTCAATCAAATCAAATATCTCATAGACCGTTTTTATGCTCGCTAATCAAATCAAAACCCATGATGGAGACTATTATGTAGATATATCCATCACGCGCTTTTAAAAGCTCATGATCAATAATGTTTTTCAACATAAATTATTGGAGCCCGCGATAGTTAGATCATAATAAATAGAATTTATTGTAGTAACCTTTTAGTTCAAACCCCCAGCCGTCAACCACTAGGCCTACCTCTTGGGGGCACAGTATGCCACAAACTTGAAATTACATATTTTGAAAAGTAATTCACAAAAACATGCTACATGTGTGAAAGAAAATGCTTGTCTTCGCATATTATTACCTGAAATACAGTTCATAAGTACTTTTGGAAGGAACTGGTGTTTATGAATGTCTAATATTAGTTCCACAACAACTTTGAAATGTTTGCTTGCATCGACTAAACTCTAGGTTTTATCATATGCATTTCAGTCAATTTGGTTTAATTGTTCTTATAGATACATCAATATAATTGTTCTTGTAGATTAAAATGCCAATCTGAATTCAGCTAACTCTCTCCACTTGACACCCCCCAAATCGTGCCAGTTGGGAAAAACAAACATTAAAAACCATATAAATCCTAAGAGATAAAACCGCCCACTATTTTTTCATTAAACACAATATGTACCACCACTGCCCTCCAAAAAAAAAATGCTCTAGTTTTGGGCTGAACACATCCAGTAACAAATTCCTGTTCACCTCATTCTCTCTCTCACATAAACCAGTTGGTGAAATCAACCAACCTTACCATTTTTTTTAAACTACAGCAAAATTTTGATAATAACTCTACGTGTAATAATGCAACAACAACAACAACAAGGTAAATTATTATTATGAAAGTTGGAAAAGAGAGAGAAAACTTAGTTCATTTCTCCTTTGCTAACCTTGAAACCTTCAATCAAATCAAATATATCATAGGCCGTTTTTATGCTCGCTAATCAAATCAAAACCCATGATGGAGACTATTAAGTAGATATATCCATCACGCGCTTTTAAAAGCTCATGATCAATAATGTTTTTCAACATAAATTATTGGAGCCCGCGATAGTTTGATCATAATAAATAGAATTCATTGTAGTAACCTTTTAGTTCAAACCCCCAGCCGTCAACCACTAGGCCAACCTCTTGGGGGCACAGTATGCCACAAACTTGAAATTACATATTTTGAAAAGTAATTCACAAAAACATGTTACATGTGTGAAAAAAAAGTGCTTGTCTTCGCATATTTTTACCTGAAATACAGTTCATAAGTACTTTTGGAAGGAACTGGTGTTTATGAATGTCTAATATTAGTTCCACAACAACTTTGAAATGTTTGTTTGCATCGACTAAACTCTAGGTTTTGTCATATGCATTTCAGTCAATTTGGTTTAATTGTTCTTATAGATACATCAATATAATTGTTCTTGTAGATTAAAATGCCAATTTGAATTCAGCTAACTCTCTCCACTTGACACCCCCCAAATCGTGCCAGTTGAGAAAAACAAACATTAAAAACCATATAAATCCTAAGAGATAAAACCGCCCACTATTTTTTCATTAAACACAATATGTACCACGATTGCCCTCCAAAAAAAAAAAAATGCTCTAGTTTTGGGCTGAACACATCCAGTAACAAATTCCTGTTCACCTCATTCTCTCTCTCACATAAACCAGTTGGTGAAATCAACCAACCTTACCATTTTTTTTTAACTACAGCAAAATTTTGATAATAACTCTACGTGTAATCATGCAACAACAACAACAACAAGGAAAATTATTATTATGAAAGATCGAAAAGAGAGAGAAAACTAAGTTCATTTCTCCTTTGCTAACCTTGAAACCTTCAATCAAATCAAATATCTCATAGGCCGTTTTTATGCTCGCTAATCAAATCAAAACCTATGATGGAGACTATTATGTAGATATATCCATCACGCGCTTTTAAAAGCTCATGATCAATAATGTTTTTCAACATAAATTATTGGAGCCCGCGATAGTTAAATCATAATAAATAGAATTTATTGTAGTAACCTTTTAGTTCAAACCCCCAGCCGTCAACCACTAGGCCAACCTCTTGGGGGCACAGTATGCCACAAACTTGAAATTACATATTTTGAAAAGTAATTCACAAAAACATGCTACATGTGTGAAAGAAAATGCTTGTCTTCGCATATTATTACCTGAAATACAGTTCATAAGTACTTTTGGAAGGAACTGGTGTTTATGAATGTCTAATATTAGTTCCACAACAACTTTGAAATGTTTGCTTGCATCGACTAAACTCTAGGTTTTATCATATGCATTTCAGTCAATTTGGTTTAATTGTTCTTATAGATACATCAATATAATTGTTCTTGTAGATTAAAATGCCAATCTGAATTCAGCTAACTCTCTCCACTTGACACCCCCCAAATCGTGCCAGTTGAGAAAAACAAACATTAAAAACCATATAAATCCTAAGAGATAAAACCGCCCACTATTTTTTAATTAAACACAATATGTACCACCACTGCCCTCCAAATAAAAAAAATGCTCTAGTTTTGGGCTGAACACATCCAGTAACAAATTCCTGTTCACCTCCTTCTGTCTCTCACATAAACCAGTTGGTGAAATCAACCAACCTTACCATTTTTTTTTAACTACAGCAAAATTTTGATAATAACTCTACGTGTAATAATGCAACAACAACAACAACAAGGTAAATTATTATTATGAAAGATGGAAAAGAGAGAGAAAACTAAGTTCATTTCTCCTTTGCTAACCTTGGAACCTTCAATCAAATCAAATATATCATAGGCCGTTTTTATGCTCGCTAATCAAATCAAAACCCATGATGGAGACTATTAAGTAGATATATCCATCACGCGCTTTTAAAAGCTCATGATCAATAATGTTTTTCAACATAAATTATTGGAGCCCGCGATAGTTAGATCATAATAAATAGAATTCATTGTAGTAACCTTTTAGTTCAAACCCCCAGCCGTCAACCACTAGGCCAACCTCTTGGGGGCACAGTATGCCACAATCTTGAAATTACATATTTTGAAAAGTAATTCACAAAAACATGCTACATGTGTGAAAGAAAATGCTTGTCTTCGCATATTATTACCTGAAATACAGTTCATAAGTACTTTTGGAAGGAACTGGTGTTTATGAATGTCTAATATTAGTTCCACAACAACTTTGAAATGTTTGCTTGCATCGACTAAACTCTAGGTTTTATCATATGCATTTCAGTCAATTTGGTTTAATTGTTCTTATAGATACATCAATATAA
Source organism: Nephelium lappaceum (assembly GCA_021234005.1). Lineage (NCBI taxonomy): Eukaryota > Viridiplantae > Streptophyta > Magnoliopsida > Sapindales > Sapindaceae > Nephelium > Nephelium lappaceum. The sequence continues at coordinate 14,331,696 of CM038000.1, read as the reverse complement.
TTGTTCTTGCAGATTAAAATGCCAATCTGAATTCAGCTAACTCTCTCCACTTGACACCCCCCAAATCCTGCCAGTTGAGAAAAACAAACATTAAAAACCATATAAATCCTAAGAGATAAAACCGCCCACTATTTTTTAATTAAACACAATATGTACCACCACTGCCCTCCAAATAAAAAAAATGCTCTAGTTTTGGGCTGAACACATCCAGTAACAAATTCATGTTCACCTCCTTCTCTCTCTCACATAAACCAGTTGGTGAAATCAACCAACCTTACCATTTTTTTTTAACTACAGCAAAATTTTGATAATAACTCTACGTGTAATCATGCAAGAACAACAACAACAAGGTAAATTATTATTATGAAAGTTGGAAAAGAGAGAGAAAACTTAGTTCATTTCTCCTTTGCTAACCTTGAAACCTTCAATCAAATCAAATATATCATAGGCCGTTTTTATGCTCGCTAATCAAATCAAAACCCATAATGGAGACTATTAAGTAGATATATCCATCACGCGCTTTTAAAAGCTCATGATCAATAATGTTTTTCAACATAAATTATTGGAGCCCGCGATAGTTAGACCATAATAAATAGAATTCATTGTAGTAACCTTTTAGTTCAAACCCCCAGCCGTCAACCACTAGGCCAACCTCTTGGGGGCACAGTATGCCACAAACTTGAAATTATATATTTTGAAAAGTAATTCACAAAAACATGCTACAAGTGTGAAAGAAAACGCTTGTCTTCGCAAATTATTACCTGAAATACAGTTCATAAGTACTTTTGGAAGGAACTAGTGTTTATGAATGTCTAATATTAGTTCCACAACAACTTTGAAATGTTTGCTTGCATCGACCAAACACTAGGTTTTATCATATGCATTTCAGTCAATTTGGTTTAATTGTTATTATAGATACATCAATATAATTGTTCTTGTAGATTAAAATGCCAATCTGAATTCAGCTAACTCTCTCCACTTGACACCCCCCAAATCATGCCAGTTGAGAAAAACAAACATTAAAAACCATATAAATCCTAAGAGATAAAACCGCCCATTATTTTTTCATTAAACACAATATGTACCACCACTGCCCTCCAAAAAAAAAAAAAATGCTCTAGTTTTGGGCTGAACACATCCAGTAACAAATTCCTGTTCACCTCCTTCTCTCTCTCACATAATCCAGTTGGTGAAATCAACCAACCTTACCATTTTTTTTTTTAACTACAGTAAAATTTTGATAATAACTCTACGTCTAATCATGCAACAACAACAACAACAAGGTAAATTATTATTATGAAAGATGGAAAAGAGAGAAAAACTAAGTTCATTTCTCTTTTGCTAACCTTGAAACCTTCAGTCAAATCAAACATATCATAGGCCGTTTTTATGCTCGCTAATCAAATCAAAACCCATGATGGAGACTATTATGTAGATATATCCATCACGCGCTTTTAAAAGCTAATCTCAATAATGTTTTTCAACATAAATTATTGGAGCCCGCGATAGTTAGATCATAATAAATAGAATTTATTGTAGTAACCTTTTAGTTCAAACCCCCAGCCGCCAACTACTAGGCCAACCTCTTGGGGGCACAGTATGCCACAAACTTGAAATTACATATTTTGAAAAGTAATTCACAAAAACATGCTACATGTGTGAAAGAAAATGCTTGTCTTCGCATATTATTACCTGAAATACAGTTCATAAGTACTTTTGGAAGGAACTGGTATTTATGAATGTCTAATATTAGTTCCACAACAACTTTGAAATGTTTGCTTGCATCGACTAAACTCTAGGTTTTATCATATGCATTTCAGTCAATTTGGTTTAATTGTTCTTATAGATACATCAATATAATTGTTCTTGTAGATTAAAATGCCAATCTGAATTCAGCTAACTCTCTCCACTTGACACCCCCCAAATCATGCCAGTTGAGAAAAACAAACATTAAAAACCATATAAATCCTAGGAGATAAAACCGCCCACTATTTTTTCATTAAACACAATATGTACCACGACTGCCCTCCAAAAAAAAAAAATGCTCTAGTTTTGGGCTGAACACATCCAGTAACAAATTCCTGTTCACCTCATTCTCTCTCTCACATAAACCAGTTGGTGAAATCAACCAACCTTACCATTTTTTTTTAACTACAGCAAAATTTTGATAATAACTCTACGTGTAATCATGCAACAACAACAACAACAAGGAAAATTATTATTATGAAAGATCGAAAAGAGAGAGAAAACTAAGTTCATTTCTCCTTTGCTAACCTTGAAACCTTCAATCAAATCAAATATCTCATAGGCCGTTTTTATGCTCGCTAATCAAATCAAAACCTATGATGGAGACTATTATGTAGATATATCCATCACGCGCTTTTAAAAGCTCATGATCAATAATGTTTTTCAACATAAATTATTGGAGCCCGCGATAGTTAAATCATAATAAATAGAATTTATTGTAGTAACCTTTTAGTTCAAACCCCCAGCCGTCAACCACTAGGCCAACCTCTTGGGGGCACAGTATGCCACAAACTTGAAATTACATATTTTGAAAAGTAATTCACAAAAACATGCTACATGTGTGAAAGAAAATGCTTGTCTTCGCATATTATTACCTGAAATACAGTTCATAAGTACTTTTGGAAGGAACTGGTGTTTATGAATGTCTAATATTAGTTCCACAACAACTTTGAAATGTTTGCTTGCATCGACTAAACTCTAGGTTTTATCATATGCATTTCAGTCAATTTGGTTTAATTGTTCTTATAGATACATCAATATAATTGTTCTTGTAGATTAAAATGCCAATCTGAATTCAGCTAACTCTCTCCACTTGACACCCCCAAAATCGTGCCAGTTGGGAAAAACAAACATTAAAAACCATATAAATCCTAAGAGATAAAACCGCCCACTATTTTTTCATTAAACACAATATGTACCACCACTGCCCTCCAAAAAAAAAAATGCTCTAGTTTTGGGCTGAACACATCCAGTAACAAATTCCTGTTCACCTCATTCTCTCTCTCACATAAACCAGTTGGTGAAATCAACCAACCTTACCATTTTTTTTTAACTACAGCAAAATTTTGATAATAACTCTACGTGTAATAATGCAACAACAACAACAACAAGGTAAATTATTATTATGAAAGATGGAAAAGAGAGAGAAAACTAAGTTCATTTCTCCTTTGCTAACCTTGGAACCTTCAATCAAATCAAATATATCATAGGCCGTTTTTATGCTCGCTAATCAAATCAAAACCCATGATGGAGACTATTAAGTAGATATATCCATCACGCGCTTTTAAAAGCTCATGATCAATAATGTTTTTCAACATAAATTATTGGAGCCCGCGATAGTTAGATCATAATAAATAGAATTCATTGCAGTAACCTTTTAGTTCAAACCCCCAGCCGTCAACCACTAGGCCAACCTCTTGGGGGCACAGTATGCCACAATCTTGAAATTACATATTTTGAAAAGTAATTCACAAAAACATGCTACATGTGTGAAAGAAAATGCTTGTCTTCGCATATTATTACCTGAAATACAGTTCATAAGTACTTTTGGAAGGAACTGGTGTTTATGAATGTCTAATATTAGTTCCACAACAACTTTGAAATGTTTGCTTGCATCGACTAAACTCTAGGTTTTATCATATGCATTTCAGTCAATTTGGTTTAATTGTTCTTATAGATACATCAATATAATTGTTCTTGTAGATTAAAATGCCAATCTGAATTCAGCTAACTCTCTCCACTTGACACCCCCCAAATCGTGCCAGTTGAGAAAAACAAACATTAAAAACCATATAAATCCTAAGAGATAAAACCGCCCACTATTTTTTAATTAAACACAATATGTACCACCACTGCCCTCCAAATAAAAAAAATGCTCTAGTTTTGGGCTGAACACATCCAGTAACAAATTCCTGTTCACCTCCTTCTCTCTCTCACATAAACCAGTTGGTGAAATCAACCAACCTTACCATTTTTTTTTAACTACAGCAAAATTTTGATAATAACTCTACGTGTAATCATGCAAGAACAACAACAACAAGGTAAATTATTATTATGAAAGTTGGAAAAGAGAGAGAAAACTTAGTTCATTTCTCCTTTGCTAACCTTGAAACCTTCAATCAAATCAAATATATCATAGGCCGTTTTTATGCTCGCAAATCAAATCAAAACCCATAATGGAGACTATTAAGTAGATATATCCATCACGCGCTTTTAAAAGCTCATGATCAATAATGTTTTTCAACATAAATTATTGGAGCCCACGATAGTTAGACCATAATAAATAGAATTCATTGTAGTAACCTTTTAGTTCAAACCCCCAGCCGTCAACCACTAGGCCAACCTCTTGGGGGCACAGTATGCCACAAACTTGAAATTATATATTTCGAAAAGTAATTCACAAAAACATGCTACAAGTGTGAAAGAAAACGCTTGTCTTCGCAAATTATTACCTGAAATACAGTTCATAAGTACTTTTGGAAGGAACTGGTGTTTATGAATGTCTAATATTAGTTCCACAACAACTTTGAAATGTTTGCTTGCATCGACCAAACACTAGGTTTTATCATATGCATTTCAGTCAATTTGGTTTAATTGTTATTATAGATACATCAATATAATTGTTCTTGTAGATTAAAATGCCAATCTGAATTCAGCTAACTCTCTCCACTTGACACCCCCCAAATCATGCCAGTTGAGAAAAACAAACATTAAAAACCATATAAATCCTAAGAGATAAAACCGCCCATTATTTTTTCATTAAACACAATATGTACCACCACTGCCCTCCAAAAAAAAAAAAAATGCTCTAGTTTTGGGCTGAACACATCCAGTAACAAATTCCTGTTCACCTCCTTCTCTCTCTCACATAATCCAGTTGGTGAAATCAACCAACCTTACCATTTTTTTTTTTAACTACAGTAAAATTTTGATAATAACTCTACGTCTAATCATGCAACAACAACAACAACAAGGTAAATTATTATTATGAAAGATGGAAAAGAGAGAAAAACTAAGTTCATTTCTCTTTTGCTAACCTTGAAACCTTCAGTCAAATCAAACATATCATAGGCCGTTTTTATGCTCGCTAATCAAATCAAAACCCATGATGGAGACTATTATGTAGATATATCCATCACGCGCTTTTAAAAGCTAATCTCAATAATGTTTTTCAACATAAATTATTGGAGCCCGCGATAGTTAGATCATAATAAATAGAATTTATTGTAGTAACCTTTTAGTTCAAACCCCCAGCCGCCAACTACTAGGCCAACCTCTTGGGGGCACAGTATGCCACAAACTTGAAATTACATATTTTGAAAAGTAATTCACAAAAACATGCTACATGTGTGAAAGAAAATGCTTGTCTTCGCATATTATTACCTGAAATACAGTTCATAAGTACTTTTGGAAGGAACTGGTATTTATGAATGTCTAATATTAGTTCCACAACAACTTTGAAATGTTTGCTTGCATCGACTAAACTCTAGGTTTTATCATATGCATTTCAGTCAATTTGGTTTAATTGTTCTTATAGATACATCAATATAATTGTTCTTGTAGATTAAAATGCCAATCTGAATTCAGCTAACTCTCTCCACTTGACACCCCCCAAATCATGCCAGTTGAGAAAAACAAACATTAAAAACCATATAAATCCTAGGAGATAAAACCGCCCACTATTTTTTCATTAAACACAATATGTACCACGACTGCCCTCCAAAAAAAAAAATGCTCTAGTTTTGGGCTGAACACATCCAGTAACAAATTCCTGTTCACCTCATTCTCTCTCTCACATAAACCAGTTGGTGAAATCAACCAACCTTACCATTTTTTTTTAACTACAGCAAAATTTTGATAATAACTCTACGTGTAATCATGCAACAACAACAACAACAAGGAAAATTATTATTATGAAAGATCGAAAAGAGAGAGAAAACTAAGTTCATTTCTCCTTTGCTAACCTTGAAACCTTCAATCAAATCAAATATCTCATAGGCCGTTTTTATACTCGCTAATCAAATCAAAACCTATGATGGAGACTATTATGTAGATATATCCATCACGCGCTTTTAAAAGCTCATGATCAATAATGTTTTTCAACATAAATTATTGGAGCCCGCGATAGTTAAATCATAATAAATAGAATTTATTGTAGTAACCTTTTAGTTCAAACCCCTAGCCGTCAACCACTAGGCCAACCTCTTGGGGGCACAGTATGCCACAAACTTGAAATTACATATTTTGAAAAGTAATTCACAAAAACATGCTACATGTGTGAAAGAAAATGCTTGTCTTCGCATATTATTACCTGAAATACAGTTCATAAGTACTTTTGGAAGGAACTGGTGTTTATGAATGTCTAATATTAGTTCCACAACAACTTTGAAATGTTTGCTTGCATCGACTAAACTCTAGGTTTTATCATATGCATTTCAGTCAATTTGGTTTAATTGTTCTTATAGATACATCAATATAATTGTTCTTGTAGATTAAAATGCCAATCTGAATTCAGCTAACTCTCTCCACTTGACACCCCCCAAATCGTGCCAGTTGGGAAAAACAAACATTAAAAACCATATAAATCCTAAGAGATAAAACCGCCCACTATTTTTTCATTAAACACAATATGTACCACCACTGCCCTCCAAAAAAAAAAATGCTCTAGTTTTGGGCTGAACACATCCAGTAACAAATTCCTGTTCACCTCATTCTCTCTCTCACATAAACCAGTTGGTGAAATCAACCAACCTTACCATTTTTTTTTAACTACAGCAAAATTTTGATAATAACTCTACGTGTAATAATGCAACAACAACAACAACAAGGTAAATTATTATTATGAAAGATGGAAAAGAGAGAGAAAACTAAGTTCATTTCTCCTTTGCTAACCTTGGAACCTTCAATCAAATCAAATATATCATAGGCCGTTTTTATGCTCGCTAATCAAATCAAAACCCATGATGGAGACTATTAAGTAGATATATCCATCACGCGCTTTTAAAAGCTCATGATCAATAATGTTTTTCAACATAAATTATTGGAGCCCGCGATAGTTAGATCATAATAAATAGAATTCATTGTAGTAACCTTTTAGTTCAAACCCCCAGCCGTCAACCACTAGGCCAACCTCTTGGGGGCACAGTATGCCACAATCTTGAAATTACATATTTTGAAAAGTAATTCACAAAAACATGCTACATGTGTGAAAGAAAATGCTTGTCTTCGCATATTATTACCTGAAATACAGTTCATAAGTACTTTTGGAAGGAACTGGTGTTTATGAATGTCTAATATTAGTTCCACAACAACTTTGAAATGTTTGCTTGCATCGACTAAACTCTAGGTTTTATCATATGCATTTCAGTCAATTTGGTTTAATTGTTCTTATAGATACATCAATATAATTGTTCTTGTAGATTAAAATGCCAATCTGAATTCAGCTAACTCTCTCCACTTGACACCCCCCAAATCGTGCCAGTTGAGAAAAACAAACATTAAAAACCATATAAATCCTAAGAGATAAAACCGCCCACTATTTTTTAATTAAACACAATATGTACCACCACTGCCCTCCAAATAAAAAAAATGCTCTAGTTTTGGGCTGAACACATCCAGTAACAAATTCCTGTTCACCTCCTTCTCTCTCTCACATAAACCAGTTGGTGAAATCAACCAACCTTACCATTTTTTTTTAACTACAGCAAAATTTTGATAATAACTCTACGTGTAATCATGCAAGAACAACAACAACAAGGTAAATTATTATTATGAAAGTTGGAAAAGAGAGAGAAAACTTAGTTCATTTCTCCTTTGCTAACCTTGAAACCTTCAATCAAATCAAATATATCATAGGCCGTTTTTATGCTCGCAAATCAAATCAAAACCCATAATGGAGACTATTAAGTAGATATATCCATCACGCGCTTTTAAAAGCTCATGATCAATAATGTTTTTCAACATAAATTATTGGAGCCCGCGATAGTTAGACCATAATAAATAGAATTCATTGTAGTAACCTTTTAGTTCAAACCCCCAGCCGTCAACCACTAGGCCAACCTCTTGGGGGCACAGTATGCCACAAACTTGAAATTATATATTTCGAAAAGTAATTCACAAAAACATGCTACAAGTGTGAAAGAAAACGCTTGTCTTCGCAAATTATTACCTGAAATACAGTTCATAAGTACTTTTGGAAGGAACTGGTGTTTATGAATGTCTAGTATTAGTTCCACAACAACTTTGAAATGTTTGCTTGCATCGACCAAACACTAGGTTTTATCATATGCATTTCAGTCAATTTGGTTTAATTGTTATTATAGATACATCAATATAATTGTTCTTGTAGATTAAAATGCCAATCTGAATTCAGCTAACTCTCTCCACTTGACACCCCCCAAATCATGCCAGTTGAGAAAAACAAACATTAAAAACCATATAAATCCTAAGAGATAAAACCGCCCATTTATCACCTCTATGCTTTGAAAATATTGTTAGTTTTTATGTTGAGACAGTGGTGACCGCCTCACCACCGCCTTAGCCCTTCTCGAGGTGGCCGCCTCAAGCTCTTGAGGCGGTTGCCACTTTGGCATAGCATGTGGCTGTCATCTCAAGGCACCTCTAGCTTGAGGTGACCGAGGCGGGCCTTGAGACGCTCTCCCCATTTGAATTTTAAAATAGTGAGTCATGTCTTATTTGAACTATCTGTATAAAATAAATTTACTGAAAACTGCAAAGTGAAAAACAACCCTTAATACAGGTAAAAATATATGATAGGGCTTTGAATCTTATCACGAATACAAAGTGAAAATTACCCACATGTTAGTAAATGAATACGATGAGATTCAAAATCTTATTACATATATAAAAGGAAAGTGTACTAACCACTTAAACTATAAGTGAATGCACAACAATTATGTAATAGTATTCATTAAATTAAACAGTGAAATAGATTTTTAAATTAAATGGAAAGTAGCTAACCTATTTCTGCTTAGAAGACCTTTCTAGAAAAATTAGGCCCAGGTTTATGTTGTCAGAGCTTTTAAAACTCAAATGTTCTGGCTTTGTCAACCAAACACATCTGAAAGCGATTTTTGAGTTCAAAGCTAAAAGCAAGCTTCCCAGAGTCATGTCAAACATGGCTTAAGTGCATGTGTGCAGAATGTAAGTGAGAGTATGTAATGCAATGCAGTATAATGTACATAGTTTAGTGTCTCATATAAGTGAAAAAGTGTATCGTAAACAGTGCAGTAAAGGTAAGCGGTGCAGTCACACTTAGGTTGCTTAAGGGATTAAGATTGGGTTAACGCAATCGGTATAAGACAGCACCACACCTAAAAATGACAGAAATGAAAAGAGTTAAAAAAGTTAATCTCTGTAGTTAATACACATATCATCAGATCTATTATGTAACACTGGAAAGAATCCTAATTATTTTTTTAAAATGTGTAGTAACGATACAGTTACATATAAAATCTCTTGTAAACAAACAAAGCAACATTTCTGCATCTCAACTATTATAAGCAATTACATCACCTTCGGCTGTGCAAAGACTCTACAACCTATTAAAAAGCTGTAAATATGTTAATTTTGTGATCATAAGTTATATTTCAAAAATAATGATTAGGTTCTGATTGAAAAACAGTCATAGAATAAGCTAAATCTTGAATTATATAACCATCAAACTAAAGATTAATTATGCATAAATGTAGCTGCTTCCATATAATCTATATTGGCCTATTTATCAAAAGAGTTCATACAGTCAAAATGAGAATGCAAATATTTTCACAGGAATTGGGCAAGCTGCTTCTTAAACTCCTCCCAAGAGGCTTCAATGTCAGCCCTGAGCTTCTCAAAGTCTTGCTTGCCCTTCTCCAATGTCTTGCAGTCGAGGACACAATGAGCAAGAGCATCCTTGGACGTGAAAGACGCCTTTGCAAGATCCTTGGCTTGTTCTTCCAAAGCAGCTTTGAGCTTTTTCTGCTCTTCAAGTTTTGTCGTTAATTCCTCGATCATGTCATCTGTAAGCTGGATATCCCTCATAAGTTGATCAAAATGGCTACGACTCTTCATCAATTCTACTCTTAAAGCCATAGCATCTTCTTTATTCTTGTCGGCTTTCTTAACACTCTCCTGACAGTTTGAATATATGCTTGTGTTTCTCAAAACTTTCATCTGAAAACTCTTCACCAAGTCGAGCATTGATGACGGGAAGTAGCCAACCTTCAACAGCAACTCCAGAGCACAACTGAGGTGGTCTCTTCGACCACGTTTCATGAGCAAATCAATATTCATGGAGAGACATTGTGTAAGGAAACACTTGGCTCTGAAAATATCCTCTGGAGAGTCCAATATGGCCTGTGAAGACTGTAGGAGGTTTTCAAGAGACTCGTCAAGTATTGGTGAGAGCTCAGTGAAGAAGGCCTGTGCTTCATCCAAACTAGGAATTGGAGACTGCACAATTCCCTGAAGATTGTGAAGTTATCAATATTTGAAAGACAAAACTAATTGAAAAATAATAATGATCAAGAAAAATCACCTTGATGAGTGGAGTAGAATTGGATGCAGAATCAGGGCAAGACGACTGTAAAACCACTGCAGGGACTGATAACAAAGGTGGTGGAGAAGTTGAATCATTTGCATGGAGTGCCTAAAATAAGAGAAAGTTAAAAACTCAACTCAATTTATCCCACTTTGAAAAGTACAATAGCTACCTCAGCCGAAGCCAAAGATGGAGTAAGCTTCTGCAAGGCGAGGCCTTGTTCTTGAGTTGAGGGAGACATGGATGGTTCTTGATGACAACCAGGCAGGTGATTTCTCTTGCACTTTTTTAGCGCTATAACTGACTCCTCCAGCAGTAACGACAGTCATCAATAGAAGAAAATTATATGTGGATTCATGAACAGAATTCCAGCAAACACTGTGCGGCGGCTAAGGAAAAGTGATTACCTACACCAACGTCGATGGGAGGATTCCTATTCTCTTTTTTAACAGCCACTGAATCTGTTATTGCATTCGCATCAGCGGACGCAGGGGCAGCTGCAGACATTGCATTGTCCTGAATGAATGTTGGTGGCACTTTACTAGCTCCAGGAGCAACGACACTCTGGAAATAACATTGTTGTTCCTCCTCTGGTGTTGGATGCAAAACAGCATGCACTTGAAGCTGTAAAATGTTAATCAATTAGTGTTTGAAGGTATGACTTAAGGGGGTATACATATAAAGTATGTGGCACTTACATCCTCATGCCAAAAGATCTTCTGTAGCTCCATGTAATTTGGTGCTCGCTTACTCTGCCAGTTAACTAAACGTGGAAGTGCACAGCCACGTTTATGAGCACATTTATGGCCCAAAGTAGGAATTGCTTCATAAGCCCAAACCTATAAACACCAAGAATATAATTTAGCAAACCAATAACAACCGGAACTACGTCAAGGATAATGTAACTAATGGATCCAATACCTGAAATGCCCAAGGGAATCCTTCCACACTGTATACTTCCCAGTTTTGTTTAGTTTTCTTGTTGTCCCCGTCTTTTAACATCTGCATTCGGGCTTGCAGGGCATTTTGAAGACTCTTCATTGTCAGATCAAAGCAAACCCGACCCCATGGATATTCATTAAACCGATCCAAGTCATCAACCAATTGAATGTGCTCACTATCTACAGGGGAACCATTCTCTCTCCCCAATAAAACATTCTCTAGAAAATATAACAATGCCAACTTGACCATCGTTAGGTCATCATTACAGCTAGCCTGCATAAAAGCAGCTTCCAAAGTACTATTATCCAGATTTCTGTCTCCATTGAACAAGGCATCTGTCAACCTGACACCATTCACCTTTTTAGCGACTTCTACACTCGGATAAGGACTACAGTTAAGGCCAGTAACAATGCAGAACTCTTGAATCGAAAACCTAGTCACATTATCTCCTATCTTCAACCACATTTCGTTTGCATTTGGACTTTCGACTTCTCTAAGCAAAAGCTCATGGACTGTCTGTAATGAAAATCCTAGCTTATACATCCTGAGTAAGCTTCCAAAGCATGAACACTCGAACATTTCCCTTTGCTTTTTTGTTAGGTTCCAATTAATGTTGTCAACAGCTGACAATGATGACAAACAGGAGACTCTGCCACGGAAGAAATTAGATACTTCTACTTTGGGTACAATGTTGGATGCCATCATCATCTTCTACAAATTGAGAACAACATATTCAGTTTATCATTAATACCATGTAACTCCTTTAACGCATAGCTCAACAAATTGTTCATGATGCTACAAGTAACACAGCATTCACAAACAAACTCAGGTTGAGAATCTCCAAACAACCATCAGGTTTGAAGAATCACGAATCCTTGTAAGATTCAAGAATTTCCACTCAAGTTAAGCAACCTGCAGGCAGATTTTAGAGTCTAGATTAATTACCAAAGTTTTCAACTTAAGTCGAGGATACATACAATCGTAACGTTTGTCCTACTGCCGTCCAGATTTCTCAACATTACATGGACAATTAGGAATAATAAACAAGAATCCTCAACAGAATTTAGCATTTACACTCACATCAAGCAATTTGCATGAGCAATTCTCAACTTGATATCCATGTTCACGCCAAGAGTTTCAGAAAAGAACAAGAATATACAACAGAAGCCACACACAACTAATTAGCAACCACAATTATATTACATTTTCAACGGCAAACACATTCCACTTTTAATCAATAACACATTGGCCAAACCCATCTATTCTCATATATCTACATGCTATAAGCAATCAGTGTTCTAGGGTGGAGGCCTACCACCTAGCGCCTAGGCAGCGCTAAAAAATTCCTCAGCAGTCAACAGTTGGCGCATTGACAGCCGGGCAAATTAGGTCAAAAAAAAGGACCAAAAATTAATTAAACAACACAAATCAACTCAAGCAACTCACCGGTGTTACACAGTCTTTGCCGGAGTTCAACAATAGTCGCAGGAAGACGTGATGGGTGATGGTGAACTTAGAATTTTGTAGAGGAGAGAGTTTGATGGGGGGTTCAGTTGGTAGAATAGCCAAATAGAAGCACCTGCAGTTCTGCGGGTGCTTTTTCTATTTTTTTGGCAAACCTAACACTCAAAACGGGATCCTTTTTGAGAGTCTGCGTTCTAAAAAAATGAAAATAATGAGTCCAAAGACCGCCTAGCAGGCGCCGCTAGGCTGATTAGTCGGTCCAGCGCCTATAATGGAGATGCCTAGGGCCCTTTTGCCATTGCCGGCAGCCGCCTAATGTCTGGCGGTGCCTAGACAGCCATGTATGCTGACTTTTCAAACACTGTAAACAATTAATAGGAGAAACAGAAACGATAACAAGTTGCTTACAGGAATAAAATGTCTCTAATCTTCTAAAAATTTCAGTAACATTCAATTTCTCTCTAAAGTTAATTAGAAGACCTCTTGAACCAAACTTGCCTTTATTGAAACTACTGCTGATTTCTAATAAAAGGCTTTCAATTTGTCCCTTAGAAAGCTATACTCTTTCCTACCATTCAAATCCTACAAAAGCATGGAAATAAAACCCATTTAAAGAAACCAAAATCAATTTTTCGAACCCTGAAAATAAAAATCAAGACTTTTATCGACAATATAGTGAAGCGAAAGAGGAAAAATTTCTCCTCCTTTAAAAGAAAATTTCCGTTTTTGGTTATCATCTACCTCTTTTTAAAGGAGAAAAACACAACCTTTTGAACATAGAAAATCAAGGAACTGAGTTGAATAAGTGCAAATGCAAGATAAGAATTCATTTGATATGGAAATTCAGGACACATGCAAGCTAGATTCCCATATTAACATCAAACAAGAATCAGAAACTATTACTCAAAAATCCAGGTCTCAAGTGCAAGCAACCATGATTCTTATAACAAAGTCATAACCTTTAATCCACCAAATGACTCTATAACACTTTTTAACTCTCAAAACATAAAAAGCACAAAAAACAACGAAACCCCACCTTGAAAGGCAAATAACATGTTTAAAAGAAACAAACTTTAAAGTGAAAAAACACAACTTTTTTATGTTCTGCACATACAAAATCCATGAAACATATATCTTTTTCAACAAAGTCATGAACTTTAAGAGCATACACAATCCCTCTGAAACTTGCTCTATGAAACTGCCTCTCAAAAAAAAAAAAAAAAAAAAAAAAAAAAAACCACTTTGAAAAACAAAAGCATACCTTTAACTTGAAGAAACAAAGAACCAACATGCAACAATGGAGCTTTTGAGGCAACCCATTATAGAGAAGAAGCTAAAAAGGGGGGTTTTAGAGTGTAAAGTGAAGCAGGCACTTCAGTTGATCACTGCATGCGATGGGTCAGACTTGATGTTTCCTCACTCTTCTCACTGTTGCAGAACAGCAGTAGGCTCTTTTGAACATTCAATTGGACTATTGAGTTTTAACCCAAGGAAGTTTAACGATATGGTGTTTCTAATGTGTCTTCAACACTTTGATATGGTGGATATACAGAATATCATTAAATATTTTTTCCATTTTAAAGGTATTAACAATATTTTTTTGGGAGTTATGATTTAAAAGTCTGATCAATAAGGTCGACAATATTATATGCATTTATATTGTGTATGTGTAATATATTAAAAAAAAGCAATATTTTTAATATTATAATCAATATTTTCATAAACATAAAGTAATACTTATATGGAAATAGATATAATTTAATTTGTTATGCGATAATTTTATTGAAACCAATCTCGATAGTGTTAACATCTATCAATCTAAGGTAAGCAAAAATAAATAAATAAATAATTACATGTATCTTTTTAAGATATAAAAAGTTATGTATTGCCTTTTAAATTATAAATATAAGATATTTATTCTAGTTTTTCCTTTGTATTTGACCAAAAGATCTATCTAAATTTTTCTTTTATAAAGCATTAAGATGGTGGTGAACTTCCTCTAAAGAGAAAAAAAAAATCGAAGATAGATGGTGGTGAATTTGAACTATAGACTGAAAATAGTTTTAAAATATTTATTAATAAAATATTAATTATCATTATACGATTTTTCATCGAAAGAGAATATAATTCACAAACACGTAGAAATTTTATAAAAGTATTATGATAATATTGTTGCACCAAAGATTTTCTACACCCTTAGACATATTTAGTATCATCAATATGGAAAGAGACACAGAGATGAAACTCTATGGCCTTGAAATTTTAATTTAACCTATAAATTTCTTTATCCTGCAATCTTTTCTTACTGTTATGCATTTATGATGACTACTTTGTGGTAAAAAAAATATTTTTCAACTAATTATAAAGTAATTTAACATTAACAGTCACAAATTCATTCAGAACTTTCGAGCTTCAATAATTACAACCTAAAAATCTAATCTCATAATTATGAAAAATATTCGCTCTCATGATAACTAGAAAACACTACATGCTAATATATACACATAATGAGGCCTAAGCAAATATCACGAATGTTAAAAAGAAATGCACTAATCACTTACCAACATTAACAAGAACTTTCATTTGTTAAGTTACATTTTGAAACAGTTATCAACGTCAAAGTAAAACAATAAATTAAGTTGTCTAAAGCATTCTATTGATCACAACATCCCTTTTGATTGGTATTACAAATCTAAGTTGGTTGAAAAATGAGAAGCCAACAAAATGATTTTACAAGAACTTTGAGGTTTGTATTCTAAACTGCTCCCAAAAGGCTTCAATGTCTTCTATGGCCTCTTCAGCTGCCTGTCTATCCTTCTCCAGGTTCTTGTAATTCTGAACACAGCGAGCTATGGCATCCTTGGAAGTTACCGATGACTGTGCAAGATCGTTGGCTTCAGCTTCCAGATTAGCTCTCAGCTTTTTTTCCTCCTCTATCCGCTTGGCTAACTCATCTCGCTGCTTGCTTAACTCATTGATAATGCCAGTTCTATCTTCTATGTCCGTCATAACTTTGTCAAAGCGGCAGCGGTTGTTTGCCAATCGGTCTTTTAAAGCCATTGTGTCCTCTATATTCTTATCAACCGTTTGAAGAGTATCCTGACTCTTCAAATATAGATTTGTGTTGCCCACAAAGTTCATGTGAAACCGTCTCACCAAATTGATCACAGATGAAGGGAAGTAATCCGTCTTGAGGAGCAACTCAAGGGAAGAATTAAACTGGTCTCTTTGATCAGGATCCATGAGCGATTCAAAATTCAAGAAGCGATATTGATAGAGGACACACCTAGCTTGGTTGATGTCTTGAGGAGCCACCTGCGTTGGTAGAGATTCTGGAAAGTCTTTCAGAGACTCATCTAGCATGTGGTCAACCTCTGCAAAGAAAGCTTGTGCCTCGCCCAAATTGGAAAATGGAGGTCCACAGGTCTCCTGAAAGAAGAAAAAGTGTTGGAACTTGGAAAGAAAATAGTAGACACAAGTAATAGAAAAACTCACCTGGGAAGGAGCAGAAGTGGATGCACATTGCTCAGCTGACGCACGAGTAACCATAACCTCTTGATTCGCCTGGGGCATTGAGTTAACATGGTTCAGAGACAGTGAGGGAGTTAACAAGGAAGGTGGTGGAGTAGTTGACTCAGATGCAGTTGCAAGAGGAGATGATTCAGGTGGATCCAGTGGAGGTGTGTGTGCCTGCAACAAAAAGTTAGAAACTAAGCACAAAATATACTCCTAAGTGAAAAGGGTCATGCCAACCTGTGCCTGAGGAGAAGCCGGAGTAGGAGGCTCTTGAGAGGTTTTATTGCCATCATGGAATGCAGGCGACATTTCCGCCTGATAACAGTTCTTGCAAGATAGATGATTTATGTTGTCAATCTCAGGCATAAGAACTGGCACATCTACCAGAGCAGAATTCCCTAAAATAACAATCATGTCACATATTAGTTCACATAAGGATTTCAAGTGAACACAAAGTAGCTGAGGGAATATAATTACCTAGAAAATCTTCAATTACAGGGTTCCTCTCTGTTGCCTCCTCCATAACAGCTGGTACAGTCATTACCATTTCTTCTTGACCTGACTCAAAAATTGCAATCAGGGGTTGTGATGGCAGTGATGTTATTGTGACAAACAAAATTCTGGAAAATTTTTGTATGTATACCTACTGATATTCAATTCCTTTATCAGAAAAACTAGAGAAGTTCCATTAAATAAACACAAGAGCCTAGCAAACCTTGAAGATTACAGCTAGAAGTTTTCGAAGTTCTACTGGGGGCTGAATCTGATGAGCCATCTTTACATCCTTGTTCTTTTCTAGTAGAATCCTGACAAGCAGGTTCTTCATCTGCTGTATCTGCAATCACTTCTGGAACCTCTTTTAGCAATCGTGATTGCTCTGCTGGTGTTTGAAGCAGTAGCAGTTTATCCAAGTATTCGGAGAGTGTATAAAAGGGTTAAGGGCCAACTATCTTTTGCAATGCCAATCACAAAGTCTACACAGATGGGTAGATTGGATCAGCAATGTGACTGTAGTAAACAAAACTACTAGTTGAAATGGTAAATCATGCACATTACAGAGCATTTACAGATTTTATAAACGGTTCTTTATGTTGATTGTATACAATAATAATTAATAAATCAAGATCATAACAAAAGCGAGTAGCTTTCTATTTTTTTTTCTAAAAAAATAAAAAAAATTCCACAAATCTTATGGGCGTTTGATATGTATTACCAGAAAACTCAGACCAACTTAGTACAATTTAGTAATTCAAATGCGTACGAAAAACTACATAGCAAAGGATATTCTCTTCTCCACCCTTTCTCATTTGCTCGATCAACACGATTTTGTAGTGAAATTATTTGCCTTCCTATCCACTTTTTCAAGGAAAAACAAAATCAAAAGTGACAGAGGAAATATCGACATTCTTACAAATGACAGATCATGAAAATAACAAATTAAGGGACTATTCTTAATTCTTGTACTTTCGTCAGAAACCTAAAATATATCAAAAAGTTAGCTGTCTATAAAGAAGGAAAACAAGCAATTAAGCAATAACAAGAACAGCCAACCTAAAAGACTGGCTCAAGGGCCTTAAAAAAATAAATAAATAAATAAATAATAAAATCACCAAAAACTAAAACAAAATATACATTGTATGTCACTCGAGATTAAAAAATCTCCAACCAAAAGAATAAGGCACAACACTGAAAATAATTGAAACTTCTCTTGACCTCACCATAGCCTCTCAATTCTACTGAATAAAAAATAACTAAACATCATTGAAATCTGAAGTTTCCAAAGCCCATGGTAGCCCCAAAACTTGACCCTCACCCAAAGACAAGAAAAATTATCCCCACTATAGCTTTAACAATTTCTCCTATTTCTCTTCATCAAAGTAGCCCAAAAGCCATGACTGCAGAATTTCATGAAGCAGCAGCATCCAAAATCCTAGAACTATTCCAAATTATGGAAAGCAAATCAATTATCAACACATGGCTAAGGGATTTTAAAGACTAAATTAAAATGGGTCATTTGAAGAAATCCAAAATGATCTTTAAAAAAATCAAGGAAAGACTTTCAATAAATAAAATAATATTTGTTCTTCCAAAAAATGGGTAATGGTATTGATATTTCGATAAAATAAATATTTTCTTTCTATCAATTAAAAGCTTTACAAACATGTGCTATAATGGCATTGACATTTTGTTAAAATAAATATTTTGTTTTCTATCAATAAAAGGCTTCACTAATATGTGCTCTAAGGACGTAAATTAACAAGATGCTTATAATAGATTCTTAAAGCAAATTTATCTAATAATCATAAAATATAAAATAGAGTACAAACATCAATAGGAACCATGAAAGTAATTTTAGATATAAACACAACTAATAGCTGCAAGAAACAAAATGCTATCAAATTTCAATGCACTACACAACACAACTAGAAAATATATAAATTTTCGGAAAAAACCATGCTCCATCAAATCATTATGGATAAGATTAGCTCTTTTCCTCAAACCCTCTAACAATATAAATATTTATTGTTTTATTTATTTAAAGATTTGGCAATCTATTATTAATCTTCTAAAAACTATATATAGAAGGAAAAAATGGTTTGAAAGCAAATATGTTATATGTTGTTCATTACCATCGCAAGTAACATATTCAAATAGCTTAGTTATTTCTTTCTCTGTTATCTGCGATATTATACTTCTAAAAATACTCGAGTTTTCTAGGTTCTAAACTAAGAGATACTGCTAGATCCTGCAACCATGGTAGTTGCAAAACTCACAGGATTTTAATACTCTAGGTAGGTGGCCCAAGGGGTTATAAACCCTTTACCTCTTGGTTCAAAGCCCCACCCCTCAATCACTAGGCCAACCTTTTGGGGCACATTTTGCCACAAACTCGAAATTACATATTTTGAAACTACTAAAATTCCAAACTTTATATGTTAAATAAAAAATTATACATGCTTCATTATGTCCTCGTGTAGACTTTTGGCCTTTAAGTCAAGCTCCACCTGCAAATAAACACTTTCTGGTCAAGAGTAGCTACAAATATTCTTAAGAAAAATAATTCGTAAAAACACGCTGCAAGTGTGAAAGAAAAAGCTTTTCTTTACATATTATTACTTGAAATACAGTTTATGAATATCTTCCCAAAAGGAATAATTTTTTATGAATAGCTAATATTAGTTCTACACTTCTACAACAACTTTTAAATGTTTGCTGGCACTTCGACCAAATCCTAGGTTTTATCTAAATTGTTCTTGTAGATACATTAATATAATCATCCAAATTTAAGTCATACTTTATTTGAACTATTTGTTTCTCTCACACTTTAAAATTTAACATATCTTCAAAGAAGAATCAAATTAATATTTGTGCAACATCAAGTTTGAAACAAAGGTGCCTACCCCTTGGAAACATGAGTCATGAGCTGATATATTCAAGTCAAGAGAACATTATCATCTCAAAAGAATGAGGTAAAACTCTAAACAGGTCTTCAATTGGTTACATGATAACATTCTTGAGAACACATTTGTGCACCTTCAGAAATTATGCATACCTTTAAATATGAGATCATGCGCTAGAACATCATGTAAAGTTATTCTACATATAGTTCGCTATGTTCATGGTTTTTTTTTTTTTTTTCTTAATTCGAAAGTTAAATTATAGTTTCTAAAATTACTACTAAGTATTAACTACAGTATTGATTACTTTCTAACAAGGAATCCCAATAGACTTATGCACTCAAAAGATTATATTGAGAACACAATTATGCTTCAATTGAAATTGCCAGCAACTCGCACAAGAGTAAACTCAAATTAGTTAGGTATGAAAAACTTACAACAGTTGGTCTTTTAAGCAAACCATTTTTCACTCTCTGAAATAAATCCTCACATTCTTCCTGCAAGAAAAAAAAAAAAAAAAAAAAAAATTCATTAAGCTTCTAATTTTGCAAGAAAAATTAGTGTTAAAGAACATCCATCTTATAAATAACAAAGATCTATCCATTACTTCAAATAAATATATAAAAACTCTTTACTATAAGACATGAAAAACATTTTCCAAAGACACAAAAAATAAGTACAAAAGTGAACTAGTATTCCAAAACAAAAAACTAAACAAAAATCAGAGATACAAGAACTTCAATCAATTAACAACTACCTTGCAATAAAACATAATGAGAAATAAAAAATTGTCTATGAATTTTAACAAGTAGATATCCATAAAGAAACTAAATAATAAGTTTTGTCTCAAGAGGGAAAAAAAAAAAAAAGAAAAAAAATCATTTAGGGATGTCAAAACATCCTCATGTATTCAAATCTCCAAGCCCCCTTACCCATTTGGGAAAACATTTTGAGAGGTTTTTAGGATTTGGGATGAAATTTCTTCCCTAAATGTAAATTGAGACAGGGATAAAGGAAGCATCCAATCCCCTCTTTCTCCCTTTTAATTATATAAATATTTAAATAATTAATTACAATATTTTTATGAATTATGTTTTTACCTATATGCATTTATTTTTATGAAATTTATTATATTATTGATTGAAATATATATATAATTTCAAATCAAACTAGGTCAAACGGGGATGGGAGACCAAAAAGAAAACACAAAGTCGGGGATGAGGAGATCTAAATTTATCAAATTTTTGTACTTGACACACTATGAGGGAAAAAGAGAAAAACTAGGATCTTTATCAAATAACATCATAGGTATTTATTTTGCAATGAACTATCAACCATACAAAAATTTCTTTATTTATTTTTTTGAAATAATATAAAAATTTAATTTTGTTAGAAACCTTTGACTCCCAAATTCACAAGTGGATGAGACTAGTTATTCACCCACCATTGAAAGGACTTGCAAGCAAATGAGACTAGTTATTCACCCACCATTGAAAGGACTTGCAAGCAAAGATTCCATGACAATCTTTAAACCAAACTCTTCTATCTTCATCTCCCACATAAGAAGAAACACTTTCGAACAATGAGAGGAGAAAGAAAATTCCTCTCTCTTGATCATTCAAATTTCTCTCAAAATCTAAAGACCACCAGAATACCTTTCCAATATACATTGAATTAAAGCATTTTACAAGAAGCAGAGCTTATATCATTTGTTAGAGAAAATTTTCACAAACAATTCATTCTACTTATCATTCTAGCATATTCTCATTGCAACCTTATAAACAAAGAAAACAAATTGAAGAGTAACTTACACTAGACACACTATCTTCAAAACCTATCCTTTTGGGTGAAGAGTAATTCCCATTCTATTAATTTTTTTGCACATGCATACACAAAACCAAAATGGAGGATTAGGACTCCCAACTCTTCCATTCAAGGTTACAAATCCTAATTCCTAAACTAAATAATGCCTTAACTTCCAACTCTACCTTATGTGTAATATTAATTTAAAATAAGACTAAAATTAATTACAATAATAAAATAAATCCAAATTAATAGAAGTAAAAAATCATTTAATGAAATAAAATGAATAATATTAAAATAAGAAATTATAAATAATCTAACAAATAAAAAATCATAAAACCATAATTTTCAGACCAACAACCTCTTTTGTCATAGGAGAAAGCAAGATGGCGTACAAGGCCCTCCAACATCACTATTGGAGGTGAGAGCACTAATGAAATAGGCCTCATTCTCCTGCATCGTTGGAGGTGAGAGCCTTTCATAGTTGGAGCCATGCTCCCACTATAACGATAAAAGGATACTGTGTTATAAGAAACTTCCATTACCTCCTCTAATAAGGCAAATGATGGCCACCAATACTTCTTTTTTTAATTAAATTATTTTACATTTATATAACAAGTTATTTATATTTCCATTTCAAATGACACAAAAAAATATTTATTTATTCTTTTTTTTAAATATTTAAATTTCTTATAAAATAGGGATAATCCCAAAAAACCGTATGTAGTTTGAAAAAATATCTCTTTTACCATACTAGTTTCTTTTTTGTCCAAAATCCTCCCTACTATTATTAAGTTAACAAAAAAGTTGAAAAATTTGTAGAAAGACAGTTTTAACCCTCTTAAAAATATTTTTATTTAAAAACTACAATAATTCTAAAATAATTTTTAAAATAAAAAATATAAACTAATAAAAAAATTCAACCTCCAACTTCATCACCAACAGTCTTCATCACCAACCTTCCATAAACTCCACCAGACTACCACCGTTAGCCGCCACCTCTTTCTTTTTCTTCCCTCTCCCCCTCTCTTTTTTCTCTACCCCCATTTCAGGGTTTCCAGTCGCTGGAAACCCAGTTATCATCATCCCAAATCTCCCACATTAACCCAATCATCCATCATCGATCATCAACACCATTATCATCAATCATCAACACAATTACCAACCAAAATCAAAATCATCCAAAATTAACAACCAAAACCAACCAAGGAGAAGCATGACACCGCAACCGGCCAACCACCAGCAAGGAGAAACACGACGAGGGGAGAGCGAAAGGGAGAGAGTGCATCCAAGTGATGGACTGGCGAAGGAAGAGCAAGAGGGAGGGAGTTGTCTATGTGAGGGACTGACAATGGCAAGGAGAGACTTTAGAGAAGGACGACAACTCAGCGAGGGGATGAGAGTGGGTGAGGGGATGGTAACGTCTGGTCTGGTTGTGTGAGGGGAATGTGTCCGCTCGACGGTGATGGAGATGGGCGCGACACAACCATCGGTGGTAGAGATGGATGGCGACGGTGATAAGATCAATGGAAGAAGAAGAAGAAAATAAAAGGGAAGAAGAAGACAAATGGAGATAGGTGGCGACGGCGGCGATGAGGAGGAGAAGAAGATGTGGAGATGCATAGCGACAGTGATGAGATCAGTGGAAGAAGAAGAAGAAGAAGAAGAAGAAAAAAGAAGGGAAGAAAAAGACAAGGGGAGATTGGTGGCGACGGCGACGACGACGGCGGCGACGATGAGGAGAATGAGAAGATGAAGAAATGATGAAGAAGATGAAGATGAGAGATTTATTTTATTAATTTTAGTATTATATTATTATATTTTAAAATGTTTATTTATTTTCAATTTTAATATTATATTTTTATATTTCTCAAAAAAAAGATTATATTTGTATTAATCTATTTTAATCAATTTAATTAATTTTTTTATCATAATTCCGTTTTTACCCTTGAAATTAGACGGTCAATTAAATCAACCTAACAAAATCTGTCGCTGTCAAGGGTATTATCGTCCTTTAACACGCCTTCAAGAGGTATTTTGAGTGTTTTTATTAACATCATGGGAGATTTTAGTAATAAAACTACAGGCGGTAAAATAAACATTTTTGTAAACTATAATCGGTTTTTTGGGATTATCCCTATAAAATATTCAAAAATAATAAAGATTAAATTAGTTTATATTTAAGTAATTTGTTGTTAAATATACAATGTTTTAAACACATCAAAGATATATAATGTTTTAAAAGAGAGTATCTTTATCAAAACATCAAACATTCTATCAATGGATTAAATGGATATCTTTCCTACAAGGATTTTCTTGTCCTGCATGGATTCCATTCTCACATGGATGCTTTCCATGCACCAAACATCACCTTGGATGCTAAAATTTTCTGTAAATAAGGTTAAAGCATAAGCAATGATGATTAAAAAAAATAACCATACCATTTCAATTTAGGTTTACTTTCATATTCTTTCTAAAGAAAACAGATTTGCGCTAATGGTATTATTACCTCAGAGAAGTCATCATCTGAGAGCTTGGTAATGGGTACCTCTTTCACCATATTGGAAACTTGAAGGAGAATTTGAGGATTTATGGTCGATGTTTTCTTAATGCCTGTAACAACACAAGACAACATTACATCGGATTTATGGCGATACTAATTTAAATTCAAAAAGTACACACAATTAAAGCATAAACATTGTATAAAAGGTTTTACAAAAAGAGCAAATTAGGCACTATATGCATTACAGTCAGTAAAATAAGCTAGTTCCACTCTAGTTTTGCATGTTAGACTCCATATGACTTGTAATCCTAAAGACATGCCTGTTTCTAAGATGTCAAAGAAAGAAACATGCACTTAAACACTACACATTGAACTTGGGCAAAAGCCATTGCCAAATTTGCAAGCCACATCTTTGGAAACTGAATTTAACAGCTGCGTCAATTTATGAAACCAATATCACATATTTTAATCCTTGTTCACCTATTGAAAAAATTATAGTCAGCACCATAAGGTGGCTTCCCCCCAACACTTTTACCTGGATTTGAAACCAGGTGTTCTCAGTCTCCATTCCATTTCGTGAAGGGAAGATGCCACCAAGATACATAGTCATTGACGACTGATCTTTATGCGCAATTTATTAACGTCTACAAGAAGTTTGATCATTCAACCAAAACAAAATGAACAAAAAATTTCTGTAATCTGCTTAAGAAACCATGGCAACTATCATTGATGCAGCAGTATACCCATACCCCTATTCTGCAAACTTCGAGTTAATTGCAGTAGCAACCAACCACTCCTATCACACCCAGCTTCAGACCAATTTCAGAAACAACCAACCACTCCCCATCATCACTTTCAAACCCAATTTCAGAAGAAATTCACTACTGTAATGATTTCTTACATTTATTATATTTTTAGTAACTCTATAAATTGGTTTGTAATTCACAGTTGAAAAGCAATCAAATGATAATCAAAAACTCAATTTGTAAACTTCAATTTGAAGTATGTTTATCTTCGTAAGGTCCCTAGAACCACATCTAGTCCACTGCCAGATAATTTTCAAAGCAAGATTGCCTAGCCTGCCTAGCCTGTAAACTAACCCACATCAATCATCATACAACTTCTAAAAAAGGAAAAAAATACAGCAAAAAAACTAGAAAAGGAAATGAAAATTGTTTATGTACTTCAAGTTAGGAAATGAAATAAGTTTTGCACCCATCCAAATTAATGATGAATTAATTAAATTATTATAGTCATCATTGCAACAATCACCTGTCACTTGCACAAGCTGGTAAAAGTTCTTCTGCAAATAGTCATTTGGATCAGATTTCACTCTCACGAAACTTCCCATTACTTTATCACCAAAATTGTCAACTTGTTTTGACAGTTCCACCACTAAACTTCTCCTCAAGTACACAAGCTTTATATTATGAGGGACTACAGATGCAAAACAGCTTTTCTTAACAACTACAACTTCTTTCTTACTACGATGTCTTTTGACTGAGCACAATTCTAGCTGCTTCTTATCACCCACCAAGCCATCTTCATCTAAATTTAGTGAATAAGATTCCAATTCATCCTCCGAATGTTCCATGTTCTCAGCAAGATGGGCAGATAGAATATTAGGAATACTATTTTTATTAACAGACTTCCTTCTAAAAAGAGGCTGTAGTCTTGAATCACAAATGATTTTCTTCTTTCTTTCAGGGTGAAACAGCTTGTTTTCTTTGCAATACTCTATTATGATAGTTGTAACATCATACTCTGATAATTCATGATCCGTGTCTTTACCAATGGAGGCAAGGAACTTCCTTAGAGGTTTTGATCCCCAACCAATGAACTCCTTTTTCTTTGACCTTAGATCTCTTTTCACCTCGGAAAGCTTTCTTCTAGTTCTCTTCCTTTTCCCAAGTTGTTTGTGTCCCTCAGAATCATTTAAATCATCAGAGATGATAAATTGCCTTCCATCAAATTCGCTGATGTCTTCTTCTCCTTCATTAAATTCAAATGAATGAGAGTCATGGCTACATTTTTTACCACTCCTTAATTGGTTATAAGCCGAAATAATATCTTCTGAAGTAAAGCCTTCTATTTGCTTTGTCAACATCCAATACTCTCTAAACAGATATTCCACTGTGTCTTGGTCATTGAAGTCTATCTTGTGCTGTATGATAAAAAACAATAAAAAATTAACAAAATCAGTCATTGGAATATTATAAGATTGCTTAAATGCCATGCGAAGGAGAGAGACTCACCCTTACTTTCCTTCCTGAAAAGTTATTAGGTCAATACCATAAGATGCAACAAAAGTGGAATCTAATATAATTAAATATATGATGGTTACAACGGTAGGCTAAAATAATATCCTTTTGAGTTAAAGAGAAAATTTATTAAAACAATTATATTTTCATTTTATAAAAATGTAAATTACATTTTAGTCACTATATTTTAACGATTTATATCTATTTTATGGTGTTTTCATTTTTGGTTCTCATGGTCGCTTAATGTTCATAAACTCATTACTTCGGTTCCTCTAATTAGGATTTTGACAGTTGACCATTACGAAAAATGCAAAAGATAATTTTGTCCTTAATAAATTTTAAACAATATGAACATACCATTTTGCCCTTTAACATTTAAAATATAACAATTTAACTCACCCAAAACAATAAAACACATCACCACAAATTTAAAATACAAAAAGTAAATAACAATAAACCAATAAGAATTTCACACGTCACAATTTTTTTACACTAAAAAAATATTTATTTAAAATATATTACTTATAAAATATAAAAATTTTGAACTTATGAAGAAAAGAGAAACTTATAATAAATAAAAAGTTGAGAGAAAATGTGTATATATATATATCCATCGTAGATGGGGATTCAATGATCTCCATGGCCAACGAGCTAAAGGTCATAGCTTTATCTGGGTTTGGAAATCCAAATCATCGCACAACGATTTGAGTAACCTCGATCATCAATGATCTGTGTTGAACCAGATCATTGAACAACGATTTGGGGGTTCATTTATCTGGTTCCAACCAATCGATCGCTAGCAACCTATCAGGTTGGAATTTGATCCAAGTTCTTTTTTTTTTTTTTTATTTCTTTTCCAAACTTTGTTTAATAAACTTTGATCTCCATCATGCAAATAAAAAAATGAATGGTGGAGATTCATCTTTTTATTTTATTTTTTATTTATTTTTAATCTTATCTTAATTTTTTTCTCCACCATTCCATATTAAAAATAGATAGTGCAGATTCATCTTCTGTTTTTCTATTTAATCTTTTTTTTTCATCTTCTTAAGTTTATTTTAATTAAAATTAAAATAACCTATTGAAATAACAAACATAACCCTCCCTTAATTTGATCAATGTTTAATTGATGGTAGAAACCAATTTGATAAGTCTATGAAAATTTTATAAACACATCAACAAAAAATGAAAAACACATTTAAAAAAGTTACAAATCGCAATAACATGAGGACTCAAATATGATTTACCCTTTATGAAAACATGTATTAAGAAAAATTTCATTCTTAAATTAAATAAATCTAAAACCTAATTAATTATCAAGGCAACCAATATGTTCACAACCCTTTCACCTCAAAACTCACTGTCTCATTGAAGGGACCAGCAGCCTCCATGAAGATGACATCAACCTTCTAAGAGGTCTCCAACCTCTCTTGTATCATCTTCTAGATAAAGAGGAAAGGATCCTTCATTGACAATTTTTTAAATTTTTATTTTTTTAATATTTATTCTAATTTCAATAAGGTTATAATTCTCTCCCTCTCCCTCTCTGTATATTTAAAATTATAAAGTGCTTAGTTTAATCCCTAAAAGACCATTGTTGTTCTATTCTAGTGTTATTGTATTTTATTTTTTTATAATACAAAAATCTTCCAAAACTGTTTAGCGAATTTAACTTCAAAACTAGAACTCCCACTAAACTCTATAATCTTTGAGAAACACTAAATCATAACTCTTGACCATGTAGGTGCCCATGAGAGTTTAAACTTTAGATTTTGACGGAGCAAACCACAATGCCCAAAAAATATTTAAATATTTAATGAAAAAATAAAGGGGCCTCACATTGAAGTAAGGTGCCACCTTACAAGAGAAGGATTTATATATATACACACATATTTAGAAAACAATTTCAATGACGAAATTTTATAATGCATACTTTTAGCACTTTTGATGAAGTTTAGTGAATGAAATATGCTTTAAGGAAAAATTAAAAGATTTAAAAAAAAAAAAAATCTACTTTTTCCCTGCCATTTTAAATCACACATTAAAAATATTGAAAATAAATAAATAAATACCATATATGAAAAGTTTTAAATGTTTTCCAAGAAAGATCTCATCAATTTTTTTTTTTTTATATATATAAAACATAATATTCAACGACAAAGAAAATAAGTACAAAAATGAACAATAGTTCACATTAAACAAAATAACAAACAAGAAATTCAATTGAAAAGCAATAACCTTCTATTCCAACAAAATCTATGAAATTTTACCAAAGGAACTTATTGCACTAAAGCAAGGGGAATATATGGGGCTCAACACCTTTCAATTTGAAGTTTAAATTTTGATGTCTTTTAGATCAAAAGAAAGGTGTTTAAGTTATTAAAATGAGCACTTCCTAACTTGATTTAAAAAAGAAATCAACATTGTAATTAAAGCACTACAAAAGAAAGAAGGGAAAAAAAAAAAAAGCAATGTTATCAAAGATTATTCATTACCTATCTAGACTTTAACCCGATCAAAATTTAAGACCAAAAAATTAAAATAAAAAAAACAAGCACACACAAATGCTAAGTAGGGTCACTAACATTCAATGAATTATCCAAATAATAGCTAACAATTGTTGTAGTATCTTGGCAATAAGACATTCTTTTGCTCTTTTAGGTTTATTTCACTATTAAACATACATGCAAGTTTTTATTACTATGAAAAAATGCATGATTTAGAAATTGCTTGTAATATCTCAATGCGAATAAATAGCACTTATTGTTCATATTTAAGGTAAAAAAAAAAATATGTTTCTTCTCATAAGAACGAAATAGT
This sequence comes from Nephelium lappaceum, assembly GCA_021234005.1. NCBI lineage: Eukaryota > Viridiplantae > Streptophyta > Magnoliopsida > Sapindales > Sapindaceae > Nephelium > Nephelium lappaceum. The sequence continues at coordinate 14,302,422 of CM038000.1, read as the reverse complement.
GGTATAAGAGTGTAATTTGGGTGTAAGATAGGTTGTTGACCTTTGAAATATTTAAGGTTGCCTTTGGAAGGTAATCCGAGATCTTCTAAGTTTTGGGCCTCAATGGTGGAGAAAGTAGAGAGGAGATTAGAGGGGTGAAAATTGATTTTTTTTTTTTTTTTTTATCCAGGGGAGGAAGATTAGTCTTGATTCAAACTGTGTTGCCTAGCATCTCCACTTATTATCTTCCTTGTTTAGAATTCCTATTGGAGTGGCAAAAAGAGTTGAGAAGATTATGAGAAATTTTTTGTGGGATGGAATTGGCAAAGAAAAGAATGTTCATTTAATAAGTTGAGATTTTATTTCTCGTCCTCATGATAAAGGTGGTTTAGGGATTGGGAATATTGTGATGAATAATTTGACTTTGCTTAGCAAATCGATGTGGAGGTTTTTTTTATAACCTAACTCTTTATGACATAAAGTGATTAAAAGTACGTATGGAATTCAAGAAAATAGTTGGGATTCCAATGTGGTTCTTAAAGGTTTTATTAGATGTCCATGAAAAGTTATTATGCAAGGTTTCCATGATAATTCGGGTAATTTAAAGTTTGTAGCTGGAAATGGTTCTCCAATTCGGATTTGGGAGGATTGTTGGTTGGATTCTTTGCCTCTTTCGCTTAAAGTTTCCAAGAGTATATAAACTCGCTTCTTCTCAAAGTGCTTCAGTTTTAAGCAGATTGGATTATTCTTCTCTTCATAAAGAATCATCTTTTGATTTTAGAAGAAATTTGAATGATAAGGAGATCGAAGAATTTACTTCTCTTATTTCTTTACTTGAAGTTGTCTCTTTCAATATGAGAATGCACGATCGAAGGCTTTGGAGGTTGAGTTCCAATGGTATTTTTTCATACAAGTCATTTTTTGAAAAGTTGGTTCAAGATGATTCTCTCCCAAGGTTTGATTTTGTTAATCTTATTTGAAAGTCAAAAGTTCCGAACAAGATCAAGTTTTTAATTTAGCTTATTGCTCATTAAAATCAAGTACTTGTGATGTTCTTCAAAAATAATATCCTAGTATTTATCTTTCTCCCTATCAATGTGTCATGTGTAAGAGTTGTGGGAAAAGCTTGAATCATCTCTTTCTTCATTGTTTGGTGGTTGGTAATTTATGAAACAAGTAGTTTTCTTTAGCTGATTTGAAATGGGCTACTCCTAATTCTAAATGTCCTTTCTTTTTGGAAGAATTTAAAGTTCTTAGAGAAGAAAAGAATGCTAGTATTCTTTGATATTGTAGAGTTTTCGCCATTTTATGGGTTATTTATGAAGAAAGAAACAAAAAAATCTTTACTGAAACTGAAGAGAAGGAGAATTTTTCAAGGGAAAAAACACTTTATTTGATTTCTCTTTGGACTTCTTCTAAGCAAAGATTTAAAGATTTTTCTTTATTTTTCATTATGTTTGATTAGAAGACTGTTGTTTGTTGATTGATTGTTCCATTCTTACATTTAGTTTTATTTTTATCTGTTTTGTTGATGAACTTCTGGTTCATATTTATAACTTTTTTCTTTATTATTAATAAAGACTATGTTTCCTAAAAAACAAAAAAACTGGTGTAATTTGCAAGATTCATTTAATCTTATACAATTATGGTATTTTAACATCTCTATCACAAACCATATCAAATTGGTTTGGTTCATTCGAAAGCTCGTTCCAGGGTCTATAACTCATCATATTCAAAAGTTTCCTAGGTAAAACACAAGTATGATGACCCACTTTCCTAGATAAATTAGGTTTCTATATCTTTAAGGATTCTTATTGAATAAAAAGGAAGCAATTGGCATAGCGTAGCCTATCTATCATCTTCCCCTTCAGGACATTAGTTCTCGACTTCCTGTTTTTGTAGTTCTATTATTTTAATGAAATTATAGTTTTACATTTTCAACCTTTCATATTTCTCATTGTTTAATTCTTTCAACAGACTAATTTATATGTTTAAAAAGTATTTTAGATTCATCGTAACACTGGATGATGAATGTCTAGTTGTAAACTTATAATCAATCAATTTTGAGGTATTTTATGCAATCACAACTATATCTTCTAATCAAGATCACTTTTGTTGTCTGACAATAATTGAAAAATTAAATTGGATCAAGAATAAATACTAAAGATTTCTTAATAACGGATTTTTATCATTATTGAAGTCAAATTTAAATTTTCTGCTGCAGTCTTTAAACACAATCACTTAATAATTTCCTAGTAATATAATTTTCTTTTCTTCTACTATAATTCCTTGTTTTGCCGGTCCTTGTGGTTTGACATTTGAACTCCCTAGATTTAATTATTTTGCAACCTACATCTAGATAGAAATCTAAAGTTGTAGCAGATCCATTTCAGACCATACATTTAATAGATCCCAAGATCTGGTAAACTGGAAGCAAAGACTAAATAAGTTGCAAAAATTTTCAAGGACTTCTACAGATAAATTCATACCCCATTAGAGTCAACATCCTTGTTCTCTTCTATAAGCTTAGTTAGCTCTAAACAGTCATTGCAGAATCCTTTGTTCCTTCTAGATAGCACAAATTCAGCATCATGGATGCAACGACCGCAGACGGCATATGGGCAGCAAAAGCAGTGAAACTTTGAAGCTTTATTGCAAAAAAAGCAATAATGCCAATCTGAAATGTCATGTCACAAAATTACTCCAGGTCATAATACAATTTATACAAAGATGACAAAGTAAAAATGGAACAAGAAAAAGAAAAAGAAATGTGAGATGACTTTCTACAAATAATAATCTTCTTTTTTGTTGTCCTTGTTATACTGAGGCAGCATTAAATTTGATTACTTTATTCTGGTAATTAGGAATTACACCACATATTTAACTTTATATAGAAACCATGTAATACACACACACACACACTGACGCAGTGCAGGAGTATTGAGAAATTTTGTTTGAATACTGAGGATCATCCATTATATTTACAGAGAAGTTATCAGTGTTTTTACCAGTCAAGAGTCAATCTCATTGTTAGTAAACCATAGTAAATGAAGTCTAGGAAGGGGAGAATCCAGAGCCAGATGCAACTGCAGTGGCTAATCCAGAGTCAATTCCTTCCAACAAAAAACGAAAGATTTTTTTTTTTCCAGCAACATCAACCTCTTTAACCAGGACCAAACTCTATGGGAGAAACAATTGCAGGTTAGATACAATTGGCTGAAACAGAAGTGTAGGTAATTAATCATTATTTGATGTGATTGAGGCCAAATATTAGAAATGTGGAGGTACAACATTGTTGGACCCGATTCCATAAGAAATCAAGGTTGAAAGTCAACAAAATGTTGCAAACCGAATTGGAAGCAACAACGGAAACTACAGAAAGATTTGCAAGTTAAACTCTTGAGAGAAATGAAGAAGAAGAAGAGGATTTGAGAGAGTGATTAAGAGAGAGATACGAAGTTGATTATTCATTGATTTCTTAGAATATGAAATGGAATCAGTATACAATGTTAAAAGGGCAACATTTTCCCTCTAACACCCCTGCTGACTCACCAACTAACTAACTGACTACCGAATCCTAACCGTTAACTTTTCTCACAGATTTAACAACTTCCTTCCCTAAAACGGCAGCATATTGCTCCCATCCTTATGTTCCCAAATTGGTGTGTTTCCACACTTCTTCTGATAGATTGCTACGACGTCATTTCCCTTTGACTTGCAGCATAAAAATGGTTTAGTAACCACCCAATTAAGAGTGTAAGTTAATCATTGAATGCCAATTGCAGAGAGGAGAAGTCAAATATAAGTTGGAGGCAGCAGCTGATGATCTGCAGAATTCTAGACCAAAATGCTAACTACGAAGGTCACAACCAAGGCCCAGAACATGCACCAGAAAGAAATGATGTTATTGAAAAAAATATGTTACAAAGAAAATAAAGATGATGATGCATTTGTGGAAACTGAAGGAGACGGAGGCCAGCTGAAATTTAGCGAAGATGAAGCTACATATAACGACAATGACTTTCCAGATCCAGTTGTAAGACACATCATGTTAACTCAAAAATCAACAGAGTTTGACTGGGATGGTGTACCTATGCAAGGAAAGTTGGCTCTTATTTCTTGCTAAGAAAAAGAATGGGACTATCAAATCATCACAAAAATTGGAGAAAATGCTTATGTAGTTGATTTGCTTGAAAATTGATTCAACATTCAAATCTCAGATTTGTAACCTTACAATATGTTGAAGAAGTCTACTATAGAAACAAATTTGAGATCAAGTTTATTCAGAAAGAAAGGGAATGATGCAGTGCAGGAACTAACTTAAAATCAGAAGATTTTGTTTGAATTAATGAAGGGGTCATTCAGAATATCTAGGAAAGAAAATTCAAAAAAAGAAAAAAGAAAAAGAAAACGTTGTTTTCAATTTACCTGTCAAGAGTCTTTCTTGTATTTTGTAAACAACACATAATAAAGTCTAGGAATATCTAGGGGCTAAATTAAGATGGATCCTGCTAATACCATATACAGAGAAAATCTTATGTGGGAAGCTCTCAACATGTGAGCACTAAGACCATCCAATTACAATGTGTTTCGTGGCATGAATAACATTGGAAAAGTGAATTAGATTTTGAAATTTTACAAAATTATAAAACATGCCCAGAGTGTAATTAAATGGTCTCACAGGTCATGCAATGAAAGTATTTTACAAGAGTTTTCTCCAGTACAGCACTCATATAGTCATTGAACAGTTACTATCCAATAGATTCAGCACAGTAGTTAAAAAAAGAAATGTAAGTTATCTTGAAAGACAGGCCTCATTACTGTAGTTTTCTAGTTTACATCACACACATGCTGATATGTTAGTATGTACATGATTGTAATGTATGTGATACACTGAAAGAAAGGTCTCATTCATGCTACATATACAAGATATTATGCAGATAATGCCAATAATGAGCTTTACCTGAAAAGGAAAAAAAAAAATCAATGACAGAACAGACAGAAAGTAACATGACATATGATAGTAACTTACTGCATGCCCAATTATCATCATTCTTCAACATAGAATCATCGTTCCCCACACACTCAGGATGATATGCTTTAAGACAGTCCCTGCAGGTAACGTATATGGAAGTTAATGGCATAGATGGCATCCTATATGAGATATGAAAAGGTTTCTTCTGAAGAAAAAAAAAAGCAACAAAAGCACTATTAACTTAATGCACTAGCCAGCCAACTCGAAAGAAATCTTTTGGTTGAACAAATAACTTCAACTTTTAAACTTCTTAACAAAAATTCATTCTTTCCTTTCCTCAATGTCATTGGTCCTCTTTTCAAACTGTATGCCTTCTAAAGTAATCCATTATCATTCCTTACGTAATAAATTAATTTGCTAGTGTTTCCTTTGATAAAATACAACATAACAATTAGAGTAGCCAACATCAGCATGTCAGAAAAGGGTCTTCGACCTAACTTCATCACAAAAGCTAGCTCATAAGTGGAGGTTTACCCTCACTTCATAAACCAATACAAATTCACTTTTTTCAACAAATGTAAGACTATCTAAAACCCTCCCTCACACGCACTGTGCCTACTCGACAACACCTGCACCCATATAACAGAGTTTAGACCATGCAACTTAGACAAATCCCGACCCATCGTTGAAAAGGCTCATCTCTGATACCATGTCAAAAAAGGATCTTATGCCTAATTCTACGACAAAAGCTAACTTATGAGTGGAGGTTTACCCTCACCTTATAAATCAATACAAATTCACTTTTTTCAACCAATGTGGAACTATCTAACACAGTAAAGATTGAGTCACTAAGGAACTACAAGAATGTTTTTAATGAGAAACAGAAAAATTATAAAAACTAAAAGTGAACAAGCAGTCAACTAAACAAACCTCACAACCCACGAGAGAGAAATCTATCTTTATATAAATGTATATACTTATAAAACCATATGCCGCTCCCTAAGATAAACCTTTTAAAAATAATAATAATAATAATAAAGGAATTAAACCGAAGCCCACAAAGACACCAAAAAACACTCTTTCCTACAAGATGGAGCCATTTTCTTCCTATCTATCTTGTATTCACAACTTACCAAATCACTCAAACAAAAAGCCAAAACCGCACACCTTTACAAATTTTTGGCTTTTTTCCCTTTACCAATCACTAAAGTATTCTCCATGATAAGAGCAATACAAATTTCCAAACCAAGTAATTTTAGCGTCTTTGCATAACCAAACCCTTATAACAACATAGCAATAAGGAATAAGTGGTTAATCGAAAACAAAATAATTTTTTCAAAGATGAAAATAAGCACAAAGTGAACTAGTAGTCCACTAAAACACCAAACTAAACATCTAAGAAAAAAAATGGAAATCAATTCAAAACAACAAACTTCCAATACAACAAGATGAAAAAAAGTGAATTGTCCTCCAAATTCTTCAAAGGTGGAAGCCCATAAAGCTAAACAATAAGCGTTACTCTATGAAAATTTGTTCTTGTGAGCTTCCTTGAAAATTCTACCATTCCCCCCTAACCAAATGACCTCCAAGACAGCAAAAATTCCACAATACCAAAAGACCCATAGATCATAGCTTTCTTTCCTGTCCAAAAGCTTTAAAATCTTCCGAAAAGATGGAGATCACAAACCAAGGAACAACCCACTTCAAACCCACCCTTGAAAACAACTTACTCCATAACTTCATAGCCACGAAACAACAAAGAAAAAGATGCCAAAGTTATTTCCTTCCATTTTCCTCTTAGTATCTCTTTAGAATTGGAAATTCCAATTTGAAGAATTGTTTTATCAAGACACTTTAGCTTTTATAGTTTCATACTTAGAATAGCATAGTCTATATAACAGTGAGAATCGTTCACAACAGAAGAATCACCTAGTCAAACATCCTCCCAAATAGAATTGTCTCATCGTTTCCCATAGCTAAGACGGTAAATTTCATAAAGGTAGGGTATTCCTTCATAGATTGCCTCTAGAAGATTCCTATAATTTGTGATTTTCACTACTTTGTAATCCCTCCCATTCAAGTGTAAACCACATTTGTTTCCAATTACCACAAGCTATAAAGAGACTTTGTCAACAGGGAATCTCCAAAGCCACTTAAAAGAAGTGCTCTAATTTTAAGTTATACTTTACAAATCCCTAATCCACTCTTAACTTTAGACTTAGAAACCTCACTCCATTGATATAGTGGACTTTGTTCCCATCATTAAAGTCTTCCACCAAGAAATCTCTCATAATTCTTTTTATTCTATTGGCAATTACTCTCAAAATAATGAACAAGGAGACAAAATATAAAAATAAGGATGATAATAAGAATTATATCAAGGTATGCATGCCTCCTTTAGATACAAGGCTCTTTGACAACCCCCTAATCTAAAGATCTTGCATTATCTCTCAACTAAAAATAAAAATAAAAAAATTTAAAAAAAAAAAAAAAAAAAAGCTTAATTTTTTTAACGATTTGACGCCAACTTGCAACTAAAAGCTCCAATTCCTAGTCAATTCATTAACTATTTCCTTCCATTATATCTAAATACGATACAAGGATCATATGGTAAGAATTACATAGGCATCTCCATTGTAGTTATTAGTAACCAACAAATCCAAACGTTTAAACTAATATGAAAAAGCACAACATGCTTTAACCACTCTACCAAACCCCCCGATGACCAACAAGCATGCCACATGGCTTGAGCCCAAACATAGACACAACAAATTCAGATTACAAATAACATACTCAAATATAATAACAAGGGAGAACTCAAACCTAGTACTCCTAGAGCAAAGTAGACTCTATAACTATGTTAGTAACATATACACTTAAAAAATTTAATTTGTCTACAAAAATGGCTCAATAATAATATTTCAACAATCTACCAGTAGAAATATCTAAGAATTTGCAAAGCCTTTCTTGAATGGTTGGTAAATGATGAGTCCCACCCGTTGTTTAACCTACTCCTATGATTTGAAGGTCAAAATTCCTAATAAAATAAAATTTCTAGTGTGGTTGATAGCACATGGCATAATAAAATAATGTGATGTTAAAAAAAAACGAATTCCTAGTTTGTGTTTAGTTTCTTGTGTTATGTGTAAGAGTATGGAAAAAAAATATTAATAATCTCTTTCTACATTGTTTGGTGGCTACAAAGTCAAGAAAAAGTTGTTTTCAATTGCGGATTTGAAGTGGATGTTTCCAAAATTCCTGGTTTTCTTCTGTATACTAAGTGTAAAAACCTTGAAAGTTGGAAAAAAGCTAAGTTCCTACTTTTATCATTGTTAATATTATTATTTGGTTGCAGAGGAATTGAAGCATTTTTTTAATACTAAAGAGGACAACAGCTTTATATGAGAAAAGACTTATCTTTCAACTTTTTACAGGCATCTACTTCTAAAGAATTTGACATCAAAAGTTCTTTAATTTTTATCAAGCTTGATTGGAAGGCTGCAGATGATGGAATCTCTTGTATCTTTTTCTTTGCTTTTGTTTTATCCTTTATATTTTTCCTTAGTGTACACTGTACTTGTTCACACTTCACTATGAATAAAATTTTCTGCTTTTTAACCAAAAATGAAAAAATAATAATAATAAATAAATAAAAACTGGAAATATACAACAAGAACATACAAACTATAGGTGTGGTTTGGTCATATGGCCTAAAGTATACCCAACACACACCAGCTTTAAATTTTATTTTTCATTTCTGGATAGGATCCTGATTAAATTAGAGAGAACGCATCAGAATACAAGTGGGCCACACGACCTAAGATAAGAACTAGAAAGCAAAGCAAGAAAACACAAAAGTTGACAAAACAAAAACAGCATCAAACACATAAGATGGCTCAAATCACATGTAAAAAAAGCTGCAAATTCTCATTAAAATTAAATAAAATCTGTGTTTAGACATATACCTATAGTCACATATCCTGAGAGATCCACCATCCTTGCAAATGAAACACCAATCTTCACAAATCAATTCCTTCTTCAGCTTCTTTCTCCTTCCCATTTTCTTCAAGCCCTTTCTCTCTGCTGAAAATTTATAATGAACAATACAATATCAGAAACCCATATAAGAGAAACAAAAAAAAAGACGTGAACTTTGAGTGTTAATGGACTTGTTTTAATTGATCATCAAAACCCCACATGAGAAAACACGGAAACAGAAAGACAAAACGTAACTTTGTAGATTATAAAACACAGAGACTACATACAATGACAGTAACTTCAAAAATGTCTGACATGGGGACTGATGCAAATACGCACTTGACCAACTATAAGAAAAAAAAAAAGAATATTTTGATCTGATATTGATGGTGAAGTCATGAGCTTTGCAGTGCATGAGTACCAAGTGGCGGTCTTGGACTGCCTTGAGAAGTGGACCAGTGTCTCCAGGTGGCAGCTCCACGGCCCCACCAGCCCTCCAGCACACTACCTCCGGTTCTTGACAAACCCAAAGCTAACAACACATGTTGCAGACCGGGGGTCACTCATTCGGCCATTCGGGTCGAACTCGTCCTTGTAAACCGGCTCACGGTTGAACTCGTCCTTAAAAACCGGTTTACGAAAATTTTTTAAGAACTTGTTTCTAGTAATAATTCGTTCGAAAAGATCTTTATAGGATCGGATTTTATAAATCGATTTACAAAGATCTTGATAGAACTCTTTATCGAAGAACGAATTGAAAATACTTTCGTAGATCTTTGTAAAACCGGTTGTTACAAAGACCTTGATAGAACTCTTTATCAAAGAACGAATCAAGAACACCTCGCAGATCTTTGTAAAACTGATTGCTAAGCGACGGCTCGCAAAGTCTTTTTTAAAACTTTGTTTGTGAACCGGTTCACAAAAATCTTTATAGATCTCATTTTTATTAAAAATAGGTTTTAGAAAACATTTGTAACGCTCTATTAAAGTTTGATTATCGATAACTGACTCGTGAAAATCTTTATGCATATATCACTTTTAAAATCCATCTTGTGAAGATCTTCACAGATATTACTTTTAAAAACTGTATCTAGATTTTGTCCTTTTAAATCAACTCTTAAAAACCACATCTTTATAAATAAATTAGTTTTTAAAATTCAACTTGCAACTAGAAGATATTTGGAGATTTATATTAATGACTATTAATTTCATTCAAATTACACTCTTAGCAATGATAGAAAACATTTTGCCTTTGTTATTTGAATCATGTACTAGGAAGCAAAAAAACAAAAAAAAATAATTAGTATTTATCTTTTTAATGTATCAAATATAATATCTTTTTTGGAAATAAACATAAATTATTTACTTATCTTTGGATCTTTAATGTACCTTGTGAGAACACATATTGAGAAAGTTCAATTTCAATTAGAGAAATTTTTTCATTATTTCAATAGAAGAAAAAAATTAAAAATAAAAAATAAAAAAAACTTGAGTTCCAGTGAAATGTCATATTATTAACTAAGTAATGCAAAATAAGTAATTTGATCTCTAAATTATCATAAATTTATTAGTTTTACTCTCTAATGTTAGATTGACGGACAGCCATTGTAATGCAAAATAAGTAATGTATAGCTGATGAGTTAACAAATTAAAACCATTAAGTTAACAGGTTGAGTTTATATTGAACCCTCCTGACCCACTAATCCATTTAACAAGATTAATATCAAAAATATTATTTTAAATTTTATTTTGAATTAACATTATCATAATTGTTTATTTCATTTATTCAATAAGTTTAGTTTACCAAATTTTGTGATTAAATTAAAATTATTAAAATTATTTTTAATATTAAATAGGTACATACAATAATCAAATTGTATTTTATTACGTAATTGACATTAGTCATAACTTACAACTCAACGGAGCTTATTAGATAACCTATTAATTTAATGGATTGTGTTTGAGTTTAATGAAACAAATTTAGGTTGAATACAATTTAATTGATCTGATTTAGATTAATACATGACATGATAATCCATATTATTGTACCGAAAAACTAAATTAAACTTTGTTTAACCTGATAGGTAATTCTTTTATTACATATCTTTATTCCATGAACTCCAAATGCTTCACAAAGATGTCATCTTTTAAAAAATGTCCCTTGGTAGACACCATAGAACAGCTTAAGTAAGAAAAAATGCAACTACAAATGAATTAGCAATAACATAACCACAACCCAACATTAGTACTTAACAATGCTTATTGATCTGTATAACAGAATGAGAGACATAAAAAGAGAGAGAGATGGAGTCATCCACTACAAAGAAGCTTTTTTTTTTTTTTTTTCATTTTGGTGTTACATTTTCTTGTTAAAAGTTTTCTTATAGCCTATGATATTTTACAACAAAAAGAGGAGCCAAAAAAGAATAAAAAAAATGGGATTCTGACTTGGTCTTTAATCACCATATATACCCTTCAGGACTAGCAACAACAAAAAGAGTACAATAACAAAAAAAAAACATATAACAACAATGGACATGGACTCATCTCATTGTCTAGGAAACTTCAGGATAGTTGTTCCACAGTCTTCCCCACTCCAAGAATATGTTCTTCATCATTTATCGCCTTGGCTTCTGCTGACTGCTGAGTTGCTTAATAGCTGCTTCTTCCCAACCAGAGATACCAACCTTCAATTCCTTGTTAACTCTCCTTAGCTCTGCATTCTCTCTCTCTGCTGCATCAGCTCTGGCCTCAGCCTCATCTGCACGATATGTAGCATCGGTCACTATAGCCTTTAAAGCTACTACATGCTCCCTCAGGCTTGCAGACAGTGCTTTTTCCTCATCAAGCTGGCCTTGCAGCTTGGTATTACTCTCAACTGTTTGACCAACTTGATTGCACAGAATATTTTTCTCACCTTCGAGGGCTTTTATCTGCTCCTGCAAGTTAAGAGCTGAGTAGACTGCCTGAGAAGAAAGAAATGACAACTATCAAGGCAAGAAATCTGCAAGAAAAAAATTCCCAAGTCAACCAATTCAATATATTGCATAGGTACCTTCAAGTTGTGGCTAAGACCTCTACTAATGGCCTCTTCAAGACTGAGCATGTGAACCTTTTCAACCTCCTGAGGTAGAATGTTTTCAACTCCACTCATTTGTCAGAGAAGCCAAGTATTTTATCTCAGGTTCCTGATCCTCTGCATGAGTCTGAGTATCTTCAGTTGGAGCAGTCCACTTTGTCCTGCCTACCAAAATAACAGGAGGTATTGGAGAACCATGAGGTGTTGGTGGAGGGTTCAGCTACACTGAGGCATATCTTTGTGCACTATTTCCTGACACAGGTAGAACTTCTTCCTGGGAGGAACCCCTGACCTTCATCTGCTTGGCAGAAACTTTAATAGGTACCCCAACAGGAATCTTCTCGTCAGGAAGATATCGTTTCTTTTGACCTTGATGTGAAACAGTGGAAATAAAAGAACTCATCACACCAAAGGGAGATCATAATTCAGCAGAGAAAAAAATAACATACTAGATTTTTTTGAGGGTGGCAGAGTAAACCAATAGCGTTGCATGTTCTTTGGAGTAAGTAGGACCTTCCAGGACCGCTTCTTGAAAGGAATAGCAAAGGCAGTCTTTATGTTCTTCTCCTGCTCCTCAGTCAGCACAGGGGGCTTCTTCCGGATTGCTGCACCAACCAAGAAAGGGTTAGTCAACACAGAAACAAAAGGGTGAAGAAACAGCCTGAAATCAAGAACCTGGAGTTCTAAAAGTAGTAGGAATCCGATGCTCAAGATCTTTATTGTTGGGATTAGCCTCCCAGTGGCCTGAAGCAAAAAACCACTTCTTCCTATTCTTGTTGCAGGAGGGGCTATTGATCACCATTGCCTCTTTGCCTGGCCAAGGGCTTAAATAATACCAACCACAGGATTTAGGGTGCGGTTTCAGTTGGTAGAGCTGTTGGAATTCTCTGAAAGTAAGCTTCGGAAACTGACATTGCTTCCAAATGACATACGTCTCAATAATAGCCCTCCAGGCATTAGGACTTAGTTGTGCTGGTGCACATCGGAGGTGACTTAGCATGTACCTCAAAAATGGATGAAAAGGAAGGTTAATACCGGATTCAAAGAAGGTAGAGCAAAGAGCCACTTCACCTTTAGGGGGCGAGCTAGCATGCTCTCCCTTCTTCGGAATTCTTAGTACAATATTGTTAGGAATACCATAAGCTCTCCTATGGATCTCTAAGGAAGTTGGGGTCACGGTGGATCTAATGGCATCAATAGACCACTATGTGTCCCCCTCACCACTGTTGCCGTCACCGCTACTGCCTTCCCTGCTCTTCACACAATCATCATTGGACAGATCAGCAGTGAATCCCAAGGCAACCTCTTGAGACTCTGAAGTATCTTCTCTCCTATAAAGTAGATACATTAACAAAAGCATATTCAGAGAAAACTTCATTTATATACCAGAGTCTAATCCCAAAATAAACGTTACACTTTTCATATTCAGAGAAGAACAAATTATTTGGTCTTTATATCCAAAGACAATTGGACTCGACATTATTTGGACAGAGTAACATTCATTGCAATTAGTTTTCAAATGCATTTTCATTTCACAGGTTGCAGGTTCATTTCAAATCACTTGAAACAACATTGTTACGAACTTACAATAATTGAGGAGATAGCTTCTCTCTACCTGTACATTAGGATAAAAATGGTTTTTCCAATCAAAGTCATTGATTAGAAAATTCCATGTCAACAGTACAACAATAAAATTTAATCCTACTGCTCAAAACATTTCTACAATTTCGAACATTTTTTATATGTGACAGGACAACGTTAAATGCAATACATAAAAAAAATGCAAGAGTGATTCCGTAGATAGTAAGGATGAAGTGAAAAGATACATATACATATACATCCTGGAAACTATATGGAAAAGATATGAATCAGAATAAGGAAAACAAATTGTAGAAGTAGAAAGGAACTAACTTATTTATTTCATCAATAAACCTGTTGTTATAGGGCCCTCATAAGCAGGTTGGAGCTCGACTCTCTCTGCGATTACTTCAGGCACTTCCTTTAATAATCGTGATCATTCCTCTGGTGTCTGAAGCAGTAAGAGGCTATCAATGTAATTAGAGTGCATATAGAATATGCAGGTCAAGGTCTATTGCCTTCTGCACATGCCAATCCACAATGCCTACATAGTGAATATACCATACAGTTGGAGAAACATTTAGCAGTTTAAAGAACACCACATTTACTACAGTGTGTGTGTATGTACTAACAAAAAACTTATATTATTCAAAGGATATGCTCTCTTCCATCCCTTCTCAGTTGCCTGATTAATGCAATTACGCAATGAAGCCAACTCTCTTGCAAGCCACTGTTGTAGAGGAAACCAGAACAATCGAAAGTAAGGCGAGGAATATATTACATGAATATATAACAACTCTCTTGTGTGTGTGTGTATTAGTGTGTCTAAGAATATCTGCATAAATCACAAAAACACAAAATACAACACAGTTGGTGTATAAGTTTCCCTATATATGTATAGTTTTCAGATTTTTCTTGTCATATATATTTGATATTCTAGATAAGATACATAGTTTTCTTTAGAAATTTCAGATATTCAAACAATAAATAAGTTACACATACGTAGTTTGTTATATCTTCATGTAAACTTCTCATCTTCTTCATAAGCTCTGCCTGCCAATTAATACAATTTAATTAATAATATATATACAAAGTCTTTAATTATTTTGATTCACTTGTTGCCACTATCATACAGTTCATAATAGTGATCACAACTACTACAGAACTTGTGAAATCATACTGTCACAGATACTCCATCTTTATTCTTTAATGCTAAAACTTTCTTCATAAGTCCATTTAAAGAACACAAGTTGCAAATACAATATAAATAGCATGCCTTCCTACTATACAATGCACAGAAAAGTATTTATGAATGTCTCGATATTTCAACCGTAACAACACATTTTTGAGCTGTTTTACTCTTATGCCAATGGCTAGGCCTTCTTTCATGCCACAAAAGTAATTCGGGTTTAGTTGTTCGAATAAAAAATGTCTACAGTTCATTCATACCATTGACTCAATCTATTCTTTTAAAGTAAACCAACAAACCAACACGTTTTGCAGAAAGAGTATTGAACATATATTTTGCAGCATATCCAGTTCAAAAACAAAAGGATAAAATAACATTTGCCATCATTGAACACAAAGGCACTTTGAACCAGCATTCCATTAGTGAATAACTTGTTAAGAAGTACATCACACTTTCCACATATGAAAAACTTACAACAGTTAGCCTTTTGAGCAAGCCGGTTTTTATTCTCCGATGTAAATCCTCACATTCTTCCTGTAAATAATGTTAATTGCATAAGCATCTAAAACAGAATCAACCAAAACACAGCTAATTTTTAATCAGTTTGATGCAGGTTTGAAGGACACCCTTGCTTGCAATAATTAAAAATAACTTGGTCATTATTTAAAGCCACTTTTAAATTAGCAATAATCTATTGATAGAAACCACAATAGAGAGGATCTTACCATTTGAGAACCAGTAATTTCAGTGTATCTTAATCTCAAATTAATTCTAAGCGATAAACAAACAGTAACAGAATTGTTACCTTAGTGAAATCACCATCCGATAGCTTGCTAATGGGCACCTCTTTTACCATATCGGAAACTTTGAGGAGAATTTCTGAACCGCTCATGCTTGAAGGTTTCTTTACACCTACAACAACACAAGTTGACATTGCTATGCACAATGACACTAACAACTTAAACCGGTTTGGTGTCCGCAAGAAAGTAAAAAATAATTTAATTAAACGGGTAACAGAAGAATGAAAACAAACAAAGAAAAACAATTTGACACTTAAAACAATAACAAACTACAAAAATCTATATCAATCTAATTCAGGCCATCAATTGAGAACATCACCAGTCACTTGCACAAGCTGGTGAGAATTTCTCTGTAGATAGTCATTCGGATCAGATTCCACCCTCACAAAGCTTCCAGTCACTTTATCCTTCAAGTCTCTATTTCCTTTGACAGCTTCTCCACCAAACTCTTCCTCAAGTGGACAAGCTTGACATTTTCAGGGACTATGGCAGCAAAACAACATTTTTGAATATCTGCGACAACCTCCTTCCCTTTACGATTCATAATCGCTCTAGTTCCTCCTTGCTGCCACCACCTTTTTTGAACTATGAAGTCATCTCCACCCACATTCTCCGAGCTACTCCCGGATTCATCATCCGAGGGGTCTGAATTCTCAGCAAGATGATGGTCAGAAGTGAACACATACTGTTTTTATTATAGACTTCCTTCCAAAGAGGGCCTCTAGGCTAGAGTCACATATGATTTTCTTCTTGTTTAGAGGGTGACAAAGCTTGTTTTGTTTACAGTACTCAATAATCAAAGATGATACATCAAGCTTTTAAAGTTCTTGGTTTGTGTCTCTGCCAATGGATGCTAGAAACTCCAATAGAGTTTTTGATCCCCAAGCTCCATCTTCTTCTTTGACCAAATTGTTTCTCCTTTCATGGCATGTTCTTCAAAATTTTGTTGTGATGTTTCAAGAACAAACCCAATTAGTTCAAAATCAATGCATTAGTCAACAATCAATCCAAGGAAAAAAAAAAGACTTTGAACTTCAAAAAACAAATACCATTTGATAAAATATAATTACCTAAACAAAAGCAACTTGTTGGATAATGTTTCTATCTCTCTACTTGTATATACCACCTTTTCTTTTATATTTGAAAACAGGAAAACAAAAACAAAAACCCCATTTCAGAAACAAAGCAAAGGCCAATTCTTTTACTCTTAAAAACATGAAAAAAAGCCCCCATTTGAGAAACTAAGTGAGCGAAGTACACAACCTCTTTGAACTTCAAAAGGCCATTTCTTTTGCTACTGATTACATCAAAACAAAAACCAAAAACACCCCATTTCAAAAGCAACACGTCTTTTTAAGCTTCCAAAAACCAAACAAAAACCCATTTCAGGAACGAAGCAAAGAGAGACAGAACATAGACACCTTCCATTGGACTTCCCAAAAAAACAACAACTATACAATACAACGCAAAAGCTTAAAAGAAAACAATAAAAAACTGAGTTGGTTCCTCAGAGCTTTTTTATCAGAGAAAATCTAGCTGTGACTAAAACACCATGTTAAATTAAAGTCAAATGAGGTCTTCTGTAGATTACTTTGCAGAGTACAATGATTGGTCCTGGACAACTCAATTTGTAATTAAATAATTTTTAATTGAATTGCGTGTGTGTGGTTGATTTTTTCGGCATGTGTAATTGTATACGAGAAGACTGGCGCGAAACAGGCAAGTTTGCGACTGACATTAACAAGAAACTCATGCATGACCAGTGATGACAACAGGTCGGATTGGGGTTCGGGTCGATTCGTCTTAAATCCGTTCTGAAATTTTTTAGGAGTGCACCAAATCCGACCTATATTTCAAATTGATCGTTAATTTCTACTCTAAACCGTTTTGAATAGATCAGGTTCTCTGGATTTGAACATGACCTTAAAAAAGTCCATTTAGATTAAAATATTAAAATGTCAATGAATATAAAAAAAAAGTGTTGACATTATTTTAAAAATATATAATTTTTTTTCATACTTAAGATTTGAATCTCTCATAGATCACATTTAAAAGTCTATGGCTTCTAATAGATGTTTTACAAAAGATTAGTCAATAATATCAATTCAAAACACCTATCGTGGTAGTGGAGAATTTGATAAAAGATTAAAGAAAGTTCTCGATAAAGCTCTAAACTGGAGTGTCTTTTTATAGAAAAACTCATATGATAGTGTTTCTTATACACTTTTTTCTTATTGTATTTTAATATTTTTATGGGTGTATTTCAATTTTTATGATGGATTATTTATACTGAATCTGTTGGAAAACATTCTATTGATTGATGTCTAATTGAATGAAAAGTTATTTCTCTTTAAAAAAAATAAATAAATAATTATTATTTTGAGACTATCAAGATTAATTATTATGAACATGATTCTAATAAATGTTCCCACAACATAAATGAGAAGTCTCCTCTAGGCTTTATTTTATGTTATTTTATTTTATTTTTTTTGCAGTAACCTTAATTTTCAAAATGAGTGGAATGTGATGTGCTTTGTTTTTAAATTATTTATGTTAAAGCTTGAGGGAGAAAGCATAACTCTGATTTATAGCCTTATTAATTTGAGTGTGAATGACTTATCAAAATCTTATAAATTGTATTTAAATCTATCTGGTAAGTGTTTTTGTTTGTGAAAGATCTTAACTTAATTTCATGTTTACAATTAGGTTCAAAGAGGTGTGGTTTATTTAGTATAATGAAAAGGAAATTCTAACCATGTGCATTGACAAAACTAGAGTGTGTAATATTATATGTAGTTCGGTTCTAATATTTGCTCTATTTTATTTTATTTTTTTTAAACTAACATCAAATAAGTTAGAAATTAGTCGAAAAAACTATATTTTTGTGAGATATTTACTTCCACAATTGGAGGATTACTACTTCTATAATAAAGAAATAAAATTCTCCATAGCTTATCAATACATTTGGTAGGACTTGAATTCTTACCATCAAATATCTACTTTCACAATCTGGAGATAAATTTCCCTATAATAACAGAAAAAAGCACCCACATAAAGTTAAGTTTGTAGAATAGACTTAGTGAACAATTCAAAAAAAAAAAGAAAGAATAGACTTAGTGAAACTAGAATCCATACTATTAGGATAAATAGAAATATACACAACTACTTATGCTATAAAGGGATATGCTTAATAAATAAAACTTAACTTGAAATGAGTAGTGTATTCATCTAAGTAAGAAGTGACATTACCTTTCATTGAGTAGTGTATTCTCGTTTGTTTTTTTAAGTTAACATTAAATAGGTAGGAAATTTGTTAGGATTTATTAAGAAATAATGTATTTATACTAAAAATAAGAATAACTCAATTCAAATTTTTTTATTAAACAATATAAAAAATTGATTTGCAATAGTCATATTAATTCTAAAAGAAAAATCCTTACCATATAGCACCTAAGAATCATAAATAACATAGTGATGATTTATAAATTATAAAATAATTTATTATACCATTTATTAAAAAAAAAAATGAAACGTGAGGCATAAATTTTCTATGTGACTCTAATTACTCCATTGTGTTTAAAATGCAATTATATAGATCAATTCCCCAATTTTAATATTTACAATGTAACTCAAACTTTCATAATTTATTTACTTATTGCCACTCACTTCAATCTTATATCAAAAGGTCAGTATGATTATACCCATCAATCCAACATGTGAAAACTAATCTGGTTCCTGCAAATCAAATATTTCTACTTCAAGAATACTAGACTTATTATAAAATTAAGGCTTTGCAATCCATAAAACGTTATTGGTTATTTTTTTATGTAACATGCAAAATCTAATTATGTACAACGTGTAAATTTAGCATTCATCTCATTTTTATCTTTCATTATTAGATCGTCCACCGTTTTGAATTATAACATATATGTTTAAACACAAAAATATGATAGATTGAAAACAAATCACCTTTCTTAGAGTTATCTACAAAAATTTATTTCTAAAATGAAAACTGTACAGAAAAATGTACATTTCATATACAGACACCTAGTTATATACTCATATTCTTTCAACCTGGAGTACTAAACATTACTGTTCAAATTGATCTAACAGTAATCCAATCTGCTGATGAATCAAAATCATTATCTGCCTCACGTTGTTTTTCCACCTTCCTGTTTCTAATCTCCCCCAAACACCTTGTCGAGAACGGATTTCTGCCCGGGAACTCATCGTGAGAGTCATCTGAATCATAGCCCTCCTCGTATATTCTGAAATCCAAGATACTTGATGGGGAACATGCACATTCCTTCTTGGAATTCGTTGAAAACTTTCCTGTGATGAATGGATGTTTAAGTAACTCCTCTGCTGTCCATCTCTCTTCAGGGTTCCTTTCCAGGCACTTTTCCAGGAAATCCAGGCCTTCCTGACAGAACCCTGTTGGAACCTGAGGCTTCTCATTGCCACAAGCGATTTTCAGGACTGCAGCCATTGGATTCGACATGTTTAATCCGTTCCAGGGAGGGGATCCTGTGGCCATTTCAATAACTAAGCATCCCAAAGACCAGATATCAGAAGCAAAATGCAACCCTTCATTTCTCAGAACTTCAGGAGCCATCCACAGTGGAGTTCCCCCAATAGATTTCGAGGAATGCATTGCTTCTCCATTCCTGATTTTCTGGTCATTTATCCTCTTTGAACATCCAAAATCTGCCAATTTAATGTCCCCATTCGACCCCAGAAGCACATTCTTGCACTTCAAGTCACAATGAACAATACCATTATCATGAAGATACTTCAAACCCTGGAGAATCTCTCTTGTATACAACCTGATTACTTCTGAATCTAATGCTCCTCCGAACTTCTCTACCACGCCCGATAAGCTTCCTCCTGCCATGTACTCCATGAATACATCAAGTGTTCCTTTACCATTATTCTTCTTCAATAACTTTCTCCCTACACACCGAACAATATAAGGCGAATCCAAGCTTTTGAGAACATTAGCCTCATTTTCCAGGGCTCGAATTCCAGCCTCAGACTCTGCGGATTTCACCACAAAAAGTGAACCTGAGGCCTTATTCATAGCCAAATGAACAGCTCCAAATGATCCTGAACCAATAACTTTCCCCTTCACCCATTTGCCAGGTTGAGAACACGAGCAATGCTGATTTCCTGCCATTTCCCTACCCTTTTTCAAAGCTTAAAAAACGACAAATCTGTGCCTGAAAACCAGCCTGGAATTGTGCACAAACACCCCACTCAGAATCAGAAAGTCGTATCACTCCTTCTGCAGGCATACACCTTTCAGGATTCTTCAGGTTGGCTTGGAAAAAAAATATTATATAAAAAATCTTATTAATATATAAAACGAAATTCAAATCTTATTTCCAAGAGCGGTTCTCAAAGAATCAGAAAACCGCCCTTGAAAAATTGAAAAGACAAATCCTCCTGTAGCACCAAGAAGTTGAGACTTGTTTTCTTGTTATTATTATTATTATTATATTTTCTAATGTTATGTGACAACCAACAAAAAAGGAAGAGTTGATTCTGAAGAGCAATATGATCGAGATTTTATAGTCCTAGCTTTTTTGGGGACTCATCTTTTTGACTGGTTTCAGAATCCTGAAATGAAGGACCGTTGCTCCTTGCAATTTTAGTACATATTGAGGATTTACAATAGATTGGGTTGGTGGACTTTTAAGGAGGAGATATTGTGTGTAGAAATCAGTTGCAAAATTTTATCGGAAAATACTTATTTGTGCATATGGATAGGTGTAGACATTATAAGATTTATTCAGTTGGATTATCTAGTATAGTGTTAACTTGTGTCCTAAATATATCCACGAACAACCAATGAATGGATGCAAGAGAAAAGAAAGATAAAGACATATATATATATATATATATTTCAATCTTATCTTATTATTATCGGTTTCAAGATTGTAATAGATTGACATTTTTATAATTAATACCAATTGTATAAAATCAATAATTCACAATTTTGAAACTCACAATATTAACATCGGTTCAAATAGAGGAGATTTATATATATATATATATATATATATATACATGCACTCTAGTTTGAAAGTTTTTATGTTTAAATCCAAACTAATGGCAACACAAACTTGGTTTTCTTTTTCTTAAAAAGAAAATTGATTATTTTTACTTTGAGGAAAAACAAAATGAGCTCCAGTTCAAAGGAAAAATAAATCAATAAATAAAAGGAGTTCATCTCTACTTTAAAAGGGCTATTTTAATCCAAACTATTGGTAACCAAAAACTGGGTTTTTAAAAAAGAAAATCAGTATTTTTTTTTTTTCTGTTATAAAAAGCAAAAGGAGCTCAAATGCAAAGTAAGTTATAAATTAGATGACTATTCCCATAATAGGAGATAAATTGTATTTTATTTTTTTTAATAATGATACTTTACAAATTGAACACAATGACAAATTTCGATTAAAAAGAGACTAATACTCATATTTCATTTTTTTTAACACAGATATCGTACAAATTTGATGACTACTTTTATAATGAGAGATAACAAACTCATACTAGAGGAGATTTATACCCACACTTTGTGCTTTTTAAAACAAAAATGTGAGATTTGAATATTTAATCTCCTAGAGTCAAAAAAGTATATAATCACTTCTACAAGATGTGTCTTAGTGCACCATGGGATTGGTTTGAAAATGAATTTAATAAATTTGAATTAAATTGTATTTTATTCAAATATATTTATTAAAATATATTCTTCATAAAACAAAGTTATTTGAAAAATTAATGTATGTATAATTAATTTTAATAAAACCATTTATAATTATTTTAAATAAAATAAAAATTCTTAAAATATTAATATTTTGATCATTGTTGTTCCCCCAAAAAAAAAAAATCATATGATAAATTTAAAAGAAAAACAACACAACCCACAAATATAGGTTATGTTGAGAACCAACACTAGATAGAGAAGAGAAAGTACAGAATAAAAAGAGCAAGTTAATTATCTTAAATTTATTTTTGTATTCACTATTTTTGACAACTTTATTACAGAGCGGTGTGTTATTTTACCTTTATTCAATATAAACATCTTCTGAAATTTTTGGGTTTATTACTCAGTTGGAAAAACAAAATGTACTATTTACCAAACATTGGTTCTGTTGCACAACGCTAAATGGAGCGGTTACACTTTTTTAATAATAATTATAATTATAATATTATTTTTTGTCAATTTATTTTAATAATTTATTATTAATTTTAAATCAATATTTTCATAATTCAATTTATTTTAAATTCTTAATATCAATTAAAAATGATTTTAACATTTAATAATTTTAATTAATTAATTATAATTAATTCATTTTTTGTTGCAATATTTATGACCATACTTTAATTAGTATGCAATCCTAGATACACCAAAGGCATGATTCATGCACAACCTATTTAATCTTATCATCCAACAAACATGGGGAATGATTACATCTAATACAATTCAATTCAATCTAATACAATACAATCTTATTCAATCCAATGGAATCTCATATAATTTAATATGACATAGTAAACGAGGCATTAATGGTTGTGATTAAGACCATGATAACTTTGTTACACAAGAATATGCATGTGTAGAGAAGGAGAATTGCTACTATTAGCTAGGCAACTGAACTGCAGAACTGGATTGGTCTAAATTGCAGAGAGCACCAATACTTACAGCCCTTTAAAACTGTAAATGAATCTATAATATATGTATATATATATATATATATATATACATATAGTAAACAACAACAATACAAGAAATGTAACATTGGTGGGTAGTTATAAGAAGAAATTATCCTTCTAAATTTTTAATTTTTTATATTTTTTAAATCTCTCATTTTTGTGGTGCCTTGAATTTAAATTCAATGGCTAATTGCCATCCCTACAATATTATTGGTTCAGACAAAGGAGTATGTATAGCCTATAAAAACAATTCCTTATTACAATTAAAAAAAAAAATGTTGTTCTGACATTTATTTACAAATATGTGATCCAATAAATTTAACAAAATAATAATTTTCATGTTAAGTAAACATTAACTGCATATTACAATTTTTTTTTTTTTTACAAAACATATTTAATACAATATATTTACAAAACAAATGTAAAACATGTCACCCATTAGTAGAAGTAGTTGAACACTCATCTTAATCTTAAGAAATCAAGAATTCAAGTCTACTCCTTTTAATCCTAAGAGGTTAAAAATTTAACTCTCACATTTATCTTAAAACAGAATATTGGTAGTTTTCTCTAAATTTAATCTCATCTCTCCACCATTAATATATATATATATATATATATATGCAAATACCTTATCAAATTTGGAGCCCAACCCATCAAAGCTACTACTCTATAATGTACTGGTCCAGCCCACTTTTGTGTCAGGCTTTGCCTAAATGGGCTAAAACATGGGTTAAACCAGCCCAATTTGAAACCCCTACACAAGTCTAAAGGAGTAGATGTATTTGCATGAATGTTCTGCAAAATATGCTGTCGAAAATTAAAACGAAACTTTTTTGCAATGTTAACTAAAAAATAAAAAACAATTTTTTTTTTTATGTTTCATCATTTCCAGAACAGATTTTCAAGAGAAACCACTATTTTTCTGATCAAACAACTATTTTCCTCATTTACAAAAGCAATATCAAACATATTTATATCACTTTCAATTTTTCAAAATAACTTTTCAAAAATTCAACCAACCATAATACATTTTTAAAATTGTTATATTCAAATCATGGTTTTAACTTTTAAAAGTCTTTTCAAAAACACAATTTTAAAAACGATACCACCACATGCACCCTAAATTTCTTTGTGACATCAATAAAAGAGAAGATTGTAAGAACATCTCCAATGCAAGTTTTTATTTTGTTGAATTTCTAGCCATATAAAATGGATAGATAATGAAGGTAAAAGACCTCTCTCCAATACAATTATCAAACCCCAATATGGCGATGATGTGGCAAAAATGTTTTTAGAGATTATGAATATGAGTTTCTCAACAAAGAAACTTTAATAAAAATGCCGAGTAGCATTTTTAACCTTTTCAAACCAATTAAAAGATATGGAGATTTATCTTACGCTCCCTCTTTTTAATTGTAAAATATAAAACAAGAAAGAGGAAGACGCATTTTATTTTGACTGGTTAAATATTGATACATAATTTGCTTTTAATAATCGTATTAGAGAAGGGAATATACATTTCTATGATTTTTTTGCCAAAGCAGTTCCATATGCAAAAAGATTGTTAATGTATCACAAATGGAAACCCAAAAATGCATAATTACAATGGAAATGCTCTAACATGTCACAATAATACACATATTATGCATGCAGGCACTTTAACATGGCTATATTGTACCACATAACCTTCAACTGTTGTGTTCACTTGCCATTATATATATATATATATATATATATATATGTATGTATGTATATATTATGGTGCACAAAAAATCAATGAGAGGCTTATGGGAGCATCCTCTTGCAAGTATAATCAAACAAAGACTGTAAAAGGCCTTTAGGTTCTACATCCTCTGGCATCTTCAGAAGCCGAGCAACTTTGGAGTACCCAGCATGGTGTCTTCGCAAGGACTCTTCCTTCACTTCAAGTCTTGTCTCGCGGCTATTAGTTTTTGGCCTCGTTAGAGCCCACTGCATCGCCCATATAGCCAAAGGACGCATGTAACATACTGACCTATATTGGTCATTAGTGTTCCAAGCTTCGGGAGTTTGAAACGAATAACTGTTGACAAGAAAAGACAGTGATATTAGTGTACAGTTGCTATACATCAATTCCCGTCGCATGAGAACAGTGATCTTTTGGAGTAAACACATTGCCAAATAATTTGATATTCGGTTTTAAAAGTTTTAAGGCCTTTTCATTATAGGCATATAGCCGAATTATATATCTAGTGGTTCATGTTTTCAAGAAATCATGTTGAAAGAGGAAAGCTATCTCACCCCAGTCCATTTTCAGACCATGCAGCTTCATGAATTCCTCTGGCAGTTTCAAATCCTATATCTATCATACCTTCTTGGATCATTGTAGCAGCAACTGCATATGTGACTCCAGACCATATTTCTCTTGACTGCATTGATGACATGTCGACTCTTCCATCAGGTAGCATCCCGTTTACAGCCCCCCGCTTCCCATCCATCACCTTTAAGACATTGTAATTATAAACTGTTTTTAATGCACTTTTTGCTTTGTCTTCATCTACAATGG
Organism: Nephelium lappaceum; assembly: GCA_021234005.1. NCBI lineage: Eukaryota > Viridiplantae > Streptophyta > Magnoliopsida > Sapindales > Sapindaceae > Nephelium > Nephelium lappaceum. The sequence continues at coordinate 14,276,583 of CM038000.1, read as the reverse complement.
GTTGAAGACCACATGCTCGGCCATACCTACAATAAAACTTCAGTTATGGTTTCTTACCAACAAAAAATATTAAAAATGAACGAACAATAAAAACTATAAACATTATTATCAGAACAAGTACTTGAAATACCAATCACGCCACATTTTCTGCAAACAAGAACTTTGCATTTTCAACAAAGGAAAAGTACTTTCGAAATTTTTGAAACGTTGACCAAGCAATTTGCGTTAAAAGAAGACATTTTCTAAATGATTCCAAAGTATTCCATGTTTGAAGAAATCAAGTACTTAGTCATCTTTCATAAGCAAGAAAGGTTAAGTCAGTTACAACACACCATTGTCCAGCCAACTGATCAGCTTGGATAGATGAACTTGTACTGCTTCCGCTATTGTCATAGTTGAAGTAAGAACCATTCCACAATTTCTCATATGCTACTTTTGCTTTCTGAAATTTGAACCAAAAATAATCCTCAGAACCCTTGTCACCTATTTCACGTGCCATGGCTGATGCAGCCTGTAATGCTGCCACCCATAGCCCTCCACTGTATGCACTCACACCAGACACAGACCATGTATCATACGTTTGATCAGGAAAGCCATCATTCTCAATCATTCCATCTCCGTCCCTATCAAATTGATCCATATATGCCATTGCTACATAAACCGAGGGCCAAACAGCTGCTGCAAACTTCTTGTCCCCAGTTGCGACCACATCTCTATAAACTTGGAGAACGAATTTTGGATTTAAGTCTTTCCACCTATCAGTGTCATAAAGGCAGTACCCATTTACTTCAAACCACGGGTCATTAATTCCAATATCATGGGGAACGGCTCCAAGAACCTTTCTTGGAACCCACTTTCCATCATGTAGAAGTTTCATTTTACTGGGATCATGCATCATTACAGCTGCTGCAAAGTCTCTTTGGACACTGAGTTGAAGTTTTGGAAATAGCATGACAAGTGCGAAAGATGAGTAGAAATGAACATCATAGGTGTTCCACATGTGATATTCAACCCCTTCAAGATAAAGGAATTGACCAATGTTTTCTTCTCCTTCTTGAAGCAAATTCGGTCCAAAAGCAGAATTTAGTGCAACTGGAGTGTGTATTTGCTCGAATGTTGAAGTCATTCTGCCAATAATGTTGACAGCAGTATCATTGTGAGCGGGAACATCAATGACTTGCTTCGGATCTGACTGTGACCTATCAAGGGAAAACTTTGTTGCACCAACGCTTGCTAGACCATGGAGAGGAGGTGATCCATCTGCAAAACAAAAATTATAAAAATAATAAATAAAGAAAGTCATGTTCATCAAAACAAGTAAATCTTCAAATGGATGACTCCATGTACCTGTCCAAATTGTCCCCCCTGAGTTTAGATAATAGAGCTCATTGAAGAGAGTGACAGGATACCTGCAAAGAGCCATTGAGAAAACTTCCAAAATATTTCTTTAGGAGCAACAACCAATTACAACATCTTAGCTCACCATTCAGGAAACCTCTTGTCTTCAAGAATTGGTCTTTGCCATGCTTCTATCTGTGACTCCCACTTGCCATGCTCTATGTTTAAGAAAAGAGGAGTCAACATGTATTAGCAACAATTTACCTTTCAAAGTTAAAAAACATCTAACTATTAACAGTGAAACGTTGTAATTGAAACATTACCGAGAATGGCATCGTGAGCAATATCAGCAGCTGCATCCCCATGAGCTCCATAGAATTTCACATAACGCCTGCAGATAAAAAATCTTTTCAGCTCATAGCTATTTCAATAGCTTAAGTTTCAGGCAATTTTTAGCTGCCTACCTGTGATATGTCTTTCCACTTGAAAAATTCAGTTCTGGGCAGTCCCATGACAATGAAAATGTAACAGTACCCACTGCACCTGATGCAACTGTCAGAGAAGCTGCAATAGCAGCACCAATAGATGATCCACGTTCTGAAGGCACTGACGTTTCAGCAGATTTAAGGAGGTCAAAGGATCCGTGCTATTGCAATGGAGAATAGAATCATTGTCAGTAACAGATCAAATATGTAAGGGAAAGAAACCATAGGAAATAATTAATGCACTCGGTATTATTCACAAATTGATACCAATAAAAGACAAAATCAATTTTTAGTAAAACATCTTAGGCTTCACTACAGTAGTTTAGGAAGAAAAAAAAAATCTTGTTCAACAAGAATGAACCAAAAGAACATAGCCAAAAACGAAAACATGATAGCCTGTCTGAGGGTCAGTATGGGCTGATAAAACAGTCACTTACAAAAGAACTGCTTCCAACTAATTAAAGACCTAGTATTAGCATATAAATTTCCCCATCAAACTCTAAAATTATTGCTATACGTGTAACAGACTTTAAGTAGTAATAGAAAGTAGCTTCTCATTAGGCAAGCTTCCCTTCCCTAAAAACAAACAACTGAATCAAAAGGAAAAAAGCGATCTTCACTGTCAATGATGTGTGTGCCTAAGTCCCCATTTTGGATTTTATCTGGCCATGAAAGTAGCTTCATTGTCAATGATGTGTGCCCATGTGTGTGCTTCATTGTCAATGATGTGTGCGCTTCAACTTTTAAGAAAAATGATATGTTTCAAATTTTGCATGCAAACACATTACCCTCAGTAGAAGATTTAGTTTATATTTCTACAGTAGTTCCAGTAGGCATCAGATATTACATGAACAAGGCAACAGACCTCTTTTATTTCATGCCACATGTCTTTCGCAGTTATACCGTGGTAGTTCCCTGATATCACAAAGGAAGGGCACTCTGAGACATGGACACCATCAGTCTCCTGAGCTGCAATTGCAAATGTCACAGGGGGTAGCCCTTTTGCAGTCCTGTATATGTAAATAAAGATGTTCCATAAGAAAAACTAGTACACCTGAGATACAATAAATGAACTTCAGAAATCAAGTCTAACTTTTTCCCAATTTACATGAAGGAAAGAAACTTACTTGTGATGTAAAAGTACACCATGCACGCCATCCTTCACCCTATCAAGACCAAAGCTGTTCTTAGTAACTATATACTATAATAAAACGATCCTTATCCTAAACCTATAGATACAGATTTTATAATATTAAAAGATAGAGTTCTTACTTTATTTTTGAATTGTAGTGAAGGCCAGAAAATTCAGAAACCCCTCCAACAGAATTCTGAATGAGGCACAGAAAATATAACTTAACGTCTATCTCATATAAACTAAGTGACCCAAATAATGATCTTTCTTGTAAGATATACTGATCAAACAATAGAGATACAACACCAAACACAGTAAAACTGATAAGGATGAAGTCCACCTTAAGGACTGACTTACTGTCCACGTAAAAAGCAAGGTGACATCTGCAGAAGTCTTTCCTGAATTATGTAGCTGAAAAACACAAAATCAACTGCTTAACATCAAGGAGATTTCTATCCAATGGCCAGACAACTTTTATGAGAGAACTCTTCTTACCGTGAAGGTAAAAACCGATACAGGGAAGCTGCTCTCCTTGTAATTATGTGGAATAATGGGGGAAATTTGACGAGAAACAATTTTCAGTTCAGGGTCTGGCTCACCTGCGGTTATAGACAGTAGGTTGATCTGTGGTAGTTATATATTTTCATTGATGAACTCAAAGAACCAGAAGAATACATGTAGTTAACGTAGATTACCTTCATATACAGTCCATGCCCTTGGATACAGAGCATGATATGTAGACTTATCCCCCTTCAGATTCCAGTCCCATGATCCAATTCCTGAAGCATTGTTATCTCTGTTCGTGCACATGACATCAAGTAAGTCTTTTCTGTTCAGCGTTCTTTAATCTAGCTTCGTTTTAATAAAAATTTATATACAGACAAAATTTTATCTCCTGGAACTCATCAAATGAGTTTATTTGCTTCAGATGGTTAACGAAAGTATAAATCATTGTTCCTATTTAAGATCCTTATTGCAAAAGTTCCTCAAAACATTTCACAAATTTTCTCTGGTCTAATATTTTTGAAATATAAGAGTTAAGTAAAATCTAGACTTGGTTTTAATGTTTTTTCTTGAAAATTTTCTGCTTTCCTTTTGCCGATGGTAATTATAAGGGCGTTTTTGGAAAGGAAATTGGTTTGAGAAGCATTCTTTCAAACTATGACTAAATAAGATTTGAAAGACTATTTTAAAAAAATTATTAGGAGCTTTGAAAGTTCCAGTTGTTTTTTTTTTAAAAAAAAAAAAGAAGCATATTGGGAGCTTTGAAAGTTCTAGGTATTCTTTTTAAAAAGGAAGTATATTAATATAACAAGGTGGCAGGAATGATTGCTTACATTGGCAACCCTGGGTTCCTTGGGCACAGTACGGTGGCATATTTTTCACCATTTGAGCGAGAAACGAAAACCTATATGCGGTGTTCAAGTTCACAGTAAAAAAACCAACAACATTTTTGCACAAACAATCAATAACATTTAACAGCCTCCAGAATATTTCCATGATTTTATCTCAAAATTTTATATTTATTAGAAATTATAAGGTCTAATCATGGCTACTACATAACATTAACGACCTCCTTTATCTATCAATGTACAACATGCATACTTTTTCAAGACAACAGAAAAAGATATCAGTGAGGTGACTTCTCTTAGATTCTAAAATTGTTCATCGTGTCACTAAATATTTAGTGACAAAGCAAAAGGATATTTCATGATGCTTAGATCAGAATCTTGTTTCCCTTTCTCTAGTCAGGTTAATGCATCAAACTTACAGAAAATTGATTTGCTAAAACTGGTTTCTCTTCACAAATTCTAGGAAATAGTTGCCAGCGCTGAAATTCACCTCTGTAACTTCTTCCAATGCTTCCTGCACTGAAGGTTGGTTTTGTTTGCCCAACAAAGTAAATGAGAAAAGGGTATCCGAAGAGATCAAAATTACAATATTATGTTCTACCACTGCTAAAAACCAAACAACCTACAAATATGAAGGGGGCATGTTTTGCATTCAGCGAAGTAACTAAAAATATATAATCATGTGATAGGTAACTAAATAACTCTAAATCTAATATTAATAGCCACATACAGAAACTTTATTTAGTGCCTTCATAACTCAAAATAAATGTCTAATGAATACATTAAATTACACAAAGTGGTCAATGCAAAACAGCAAATTTCTTGTTAGAAATTAAGGATTTACCCAATACCACCGAGGGGAATGCCATGAGAAGATGTAAGCCAGCGCTTCACAAAGGGATTAATGAAAATCTGCTGCATGGAAATCGTAGAGATATACATGAGAAAAAAGGATTCAAAAATTTTGATAAGACAATTTGTTACACCAAGGTAAAATGAACATAAAGGAAATAAAGAAAGTCACCTGTCCTTTAGCACTTTCTTCTTGAATATAACGCCAAATTCGAATACCTATAGGAGCCTGTTCAAACAAAAGACAAAATTCTGTGGACATAGACAACAAGACAAGATAGGAACAATGACAATGACATTACGTAAGAGTTGGTTTTCCTATTATCAAACCCTTCACCCCACTCCTTGGACAAACTCAAGTTACTGAAGAGAGAGCAACTGATCCTAAATATTACTCTTGCTCTACAACAAGAAATTTTAACAATTGATTTTCATTTCTTAATTTATGCATTAGGCATTATACTATGAATAAACAAACATATTTAGAATAATGAATCCCAAACATCAATCTAAAACAATCCCAAAAACTTAAGATGTAAGAACAATCGATTGTGCATGGTAACATCAAAGGAAAAATGTCTTCTGTCATGTACAGGTGATTTCAGATATCACAAGTTGATTTCATTTTTCTAACCAATACTTCAAAATCAGATCCCATGAGTTTATATTAGGAGAAGAGAGAGACAAAGAAGAATTCAAATAAGTTAATGGTCTCAGCATAAATTTCTTATAGTCCACTTTATGTGATTACTTATTAACCAACAATATATATAGTGTTATGCATCTGCAACACTTCTGACCTCTGTAGGTCAGATAGAAGCAAACCTAAAGCAAGATACGCACCAATCACTATGGCCAAAACTTTGTAACCACAATATGCTACACATCTAACTAATTTTATCAAGGTATGACAACCATGATCTCATCTTAAGTTGTCATAAACACATAAAGGAAAAAGTTGGATCATATAGGCATATTCATGAAAAACACTTAACCATACCCTTTCTCAATGTAATATCAACTTAGCTAAAATCTAAGTATCTACTAAAAATACATATTAAAAACTAAGTCTCTACTAAAAATATATACCATCATACTGAACTTAAAACATTCATATCCAATAACCTCTATAAAATCTCATACTTCAATTCTAAGCCCTTTAAAGTAATTGAAATTTATTTTTGCATCAAATGTGATCAAGGTAGGATTTGAAGGTCAAAACAACTTTTGATATCTTAATTTGTAACATACCAACTGTAGAATCTCCTTCCAATTCAATGAAAACAACGAAAGGTTGATTTCCTCAGTATTAACTTTTCGCTGCCAGGTAAGAGGGGCAGGTTTCCCTGGGTTGACCTTTGTCCAGAAAGAAAAAGGGAAAAATTAGATACAAGACATACATTTAAAGGATTTAAAGTAACAAGTTTCTACAGAGTCAACAAACAGATCTGATTGAAATCTCAATAGTAATATTGATATCAACTGGCTTAATACAGATAACCTACTAAGCAATAAAAGAAAATGTACTCTCTCAATATAAGCACTCGATAGAAAAAACATAGCTTTTTAATCTATTGGCTACAGAATATATTTTCATTTTAGTTTTCATACTCGATGAGTAACATTGCAACAGAAAATGATCTGCTTATCACCAATTACGCAATTTGAGGTTACAGCAGTCACTCCTACCTCAAAATATGGCACTGAAAGGTCTGAGGGCGAACTTAATCCAGTCCCGACTAGCAAACCTACATTTCACTTATCTAGCCCCCAGATCGATTTGAACAAGAAGTTGAAGTAATAGCAGCTCAGTTTGCCTGCTACTTGAACATTTGATTATTTATAAAAACTCCTATTATGGCACATTCATAACATCTAAACAACTCTCCACAACTAAGATGCAAGAACAACTAATAGTGATGACATAACTAAAACCAAATAAACTGTTCGCTTTGGCTGTGACATAACTAAAACCTGTATCTTCCTCACATGCCAACTTAAAGGTCTAACTCCAGTTTATCAAATATAACATTATAAAAGGAAAATCTGATACGGTGGAAATTTCAGAGCGACTGTCCCCTTGAGTGAAAGCTTTAAGCTAAACCACATAAATTGTGTAGTTTTTTATTTACTTTTATTCCCGTATATTAAGAATTTCCAACTTTTTCAAAATATGAACAAACATACCTTATCAAATGAAGAATTTGATGATTCTTTTTCACCTTCATCAAAGCCATTCTCCGAGAGCCTTCCCTCATACATGTTTCCTGTAAACAAATTGAGTAATTAGTCAGTCGCATTTAGACAACTCAAGTCATTTGGGGCCATTTATTTTATGGCCTAATCGTTTGCCAAGAAGTTAAATACTGCAACAACTTTTGACATTCTACATGCACAAGATTCTGAATTCTATTATCCGGGGATTGAACTCTTCAAACAAAATGTAAATACAAACTGCTTAATGATTAAACAGCAGACAACCCCCACAAGTATCATTCCCGTGTATCAAAGACAAGGCACTAACAGAATTACTGCAGAAAATCAGCAATACCACACTAGAACTCAACTTAATCAGAATCATTCAACACAAGATATATAATTAAAAATAGCTTCTTGGTTCTCACACAGACAAAATCTAGTCAATTCCAACACAATCCTCTGTCAAATACAAACACATATCCCCAATCCAACCAAACTAATCTTTAGCACCTTATTATAATCAAAGTTTTCTACTTTCATAGAACCAATATTATAAGTTATAAAGCATACTCACTCATAATCCAACCAAACAGTCTTGAACAAATATAAGCATTCACATACACACATATATGCAGTCACACATTCACATATAAACACGCGCACGCGCACATACATACATACAGGCATACATACAAGCATTACCAACGAGTACAGTACAGCTCCAATGTGAGCTTCAATCGCAACCCATTTCACCAATTCATATACATCATCAAACAAACAAACAAACAAAACCTTAACAAAAGCAAAATTCATCCACTCAAAACAAACACCCACACACAAACAAACAGTCCCACAACAAAAAACATGAATGAGAAATCCGACACGTTTGACCCCATCAATCCAAAAAGCAATGAAAACACATCATGAAAACAGAAATGCATGCCACAGATATATAGAGTCACCACCAGTCCAACTGACCTGACAAGAAACAATCTCCAATCTCCTTCTCTGAAATCAGATACCCAGATCGTGTTCAATACAGTTGATTGTAAGAGAATGTGTTTGTACCACAAACAACGACCCCTTATTGGTCAACGTGATTCACTGCCTGAATTGGACAGCATAGTTTTTCATCATCCACATTTTTCTGGATTTTTAATAGGGATAATTCAAAAAAGTCATCGTGGTTTGAAAATATTCATCTTACTGTTATAGTTTCATTTTCATTCTAATTTTTTTTTTTAATATTAAAAAATTAATAAAAATTGACCATTTTTTTTTTTTATAATTTCATCATCAATTAGTTACTGTCAGAGGTATTATCGTCCTTTTCATATGTTTTTAAGAGATATTTTGAATATTTTTATTAATATTAAAGAGGATTTTGAATAAAAATAAAATTATATGTAATAAATGAATATTTTTATAAATTATAATAATTTTTTTGATATTATACCTTTTTAATACGCAGAGAATATGAATATAAAAAAAGAAATAAATGCTGACCATTAATTACAGATATTATTAATTCTATTTAAGTTAATAAAAGACATAGAGTAGATAGAAATCCAGATAATTACATGTACTTATATGGGAAGAATCTTTGATGCTGCTATTGTTATTATTTTTTTTTTGAAAAGTTTAATGCTATTATTATTATTATTATTTAAGTCTAGTTTTATCAAAATAATAATAATAAATTTAAAATAATAATAATATCATTATTATTAGATTTCCTAAATGTTTTATCCAAATAAGTTATTTTCATTTTCCTTCTAACGATTAACAAATAATAATGTTAGATTTTCTAAATATTTTATCCAAATAAATTATTTTCATTTTCTCACTGACGATTAATGAATTGTTATTTTTTTCGCTATTTGTTCAAAATATATCTTTTTACCTCTTCTTTTCACTTGAGTTAATACAAAGATTTTTTTTTTTTTATCTTTTTTTGAATCATCATTATCATCAAAGGGAAAAATGATGATTCACTAATCGTCAAGGAAAAAAATGAAAATAACTATATCTAAATCGGTGCTCAAATGTTATAGTATGTGAATTGTTAACATAATGTTAATTATCATATCATCTCCTATATTATGATATATGAATTATCAATATTATATTAAATATCATATTATCTCATGATTTATAATATATTCACAACTCATATACCACTAAAGTTACGCTAGGCATACGAGATTTGACTAGAATGAATTGGATTAGAATAAAATGGATTTAAAAAAAAATTCCATATTTGGTAGAATTTGAGATTTGATTAAAATTATATTACGTTTGGTAGAAATTAAGATTGGATTAGAATAAAATTAATTTAAATATTTTATTATGATTAAAATTAATTTTTTTTAAAAAAAATCTTTAAAAATTTTGGAAGAAAAAAAGTGGAGGTCCATCTCCATCCATCATCCAGATCCACCCATATTTAGTTCAATAGAAACCATCATCTTCATCAAACCAACATCAGTCACAAACATCAAACCACGAAATCTATCAAGAAAAAAAAACCAAAAAAATCATAAAATTAAAAATAAAAAATAAAAAAAGAGAAACCTAGATCATCGTAGAGAATTCTTAGTTACCTATTTCGATTTTCATCGAGAATTCAATTTGGTTGTCGTCAAAATGATCCATAACTCAATAAATACCTTTGTATCGAAACCCCATCGACAACTTTTAACGGGTTAGATCTGTGTGTTCAACAGAAACTCGTTTTACAAACGTTGTATTTATCATCGAGAACTGACCCGAAACCGTTGCTATTAGTTTCAAAACCCCTCCATGTCTTGTCACCCTATCGAGGAGCAAGGGTTGACCACCAAATGCCAAGCCTACGAATAAAGGTGGCCTCCATGGTTCGGGTTCTCCATGTTTGCGAATGAGAAGAGAGATAGAGGAGATAAAGCGAGAGAAAGAAGAAGAAGAGATAGAAATGTCATTCTTATCCGGTCGAATCCCACTAGTGATCTTGAGAATGTGAATTTCCATGAAAGGAGAAATTAAATGAGGTTGGGATTAGGTTTCCAATCTCTCACAAAACCTCACCAAACACGAATTTGACGGGATTGAAAAATTTTAATCCCAATCCCATCTTATTTTCTGTGTAACAAATATAGTCTAATAGATATTGACAACTCATATATCAATAATAGTATTATACATTGGTGATATTATTATTTATTATTATTCTATTATACAATTTTTTTAACATTAAAATCATATTTTAATATCTTTAAAAAAAGAAACTATAAAAGTAAGTCAAATTTAATTATTAAAAAAAAAAAAGAAAAATATGCCAAATTATTTAAATGTTGGTATCTTAGACATCGTATTTTGAGGGAAAAAAAAAAACAAAGCATCCAATAAATATATTCTTTAAAAACATCAATTAATTTATGTGGTGATATTTTTTAGACCAACATTTATGTGGTGACATTTTGATAGGATGATTGTGAATAAAATTTAAATAATGATTACTTGACGTGTAAGTACTTTGTTTGAATTTTGCATCTAGTTTGTAAATATAATATATTGAACATTGATCGTATTGAAGGCTTTTAGGATTAAAACAATTGTTTTCAAATGATATTGATTATACTGATGAAAATTTTAATGAATTTTAAACTAACAACAAATATTTTCTTGTGAATATAATAATGACAACAAGAAGAAGAAAAATAGTCTGTAAAATGTTTTTTTTTTTAATACACATATACTCTTTGATCAAGTGGTGTGAATTCCCCAGTTCAAAAAAACAAAAAAAGTGGTGTGAATCCCCTATTCCTTGTTTGTAGTGGAATTCCAGTTAGATTTTTAGATCATGAATATGATGCTTTATCTCAATAAATTTTAATATAACTATGATGAGTTAGTGTGTGATTTAAAAAAATAAAATAAAATATTTTTAAGAAATAACCATTACAAGAAAACTGGGCATTTATTACAAGCTATCTATTTGTGAGTGTATTGGGACTCTTTTTTAAAATATGTATTCATTGGAGACCTTTAAAGACCTATTATTATTTAAATATTTAAAATGGAACCATTTGATGTCCATTTTAAACAATTTGTGTATTCATATGGGTGTGATATGAAATGTTTTGTGTACAACCCCTCTTAGCTCCTTTTTCATGTATTTTTGTAGATTCTCAGTCTCGCGGTTTGTATTTTACAAATCACTAATTTTTTTTTTTTAGTGTTATGAGAGTTGTTATTTGGATGGGTTATATAATTTTTACTTTTGGTGAATACAGAACCCCCATCTATATAATATAAAATTTTGAAGTAAGAAAACATATAAATTATTTTAGAAGACAATTTCATGTTAAAAAATTATACGATTTTTGGATTTGATGATATTAAAAAAGACAAAATGCTTCCACACCAACGCAAAGAAAGGAATTTCCACAGCCGAATGAAAGTATGAAACAGACAACAAAGGAAAAGAGAAAGAGAAAACTACCCTTTCTTCACTATATTTTATTTTTGGGATTGGGGAGTTGGTAGTTGTTGTTGCCTGTCAGCATTTACAATGTGAAAGTGTCATTTTCAGATGTATATTCCAGTGTGCTAGGCACACAATAATAGATGCACATCATATCTTGTCAACGGTAGACTTATGCATATCAAATGGTAGTTTTTGATGCGACTGAATAGATATATATATATATATATATATATACATATATAGATCCTCTATATATATTTGGATATGTAAACACTTGACAAAAAATTACGTGATTATATCAGAAAATATATGATTGTAACTTAATTTATTATATGTGATTACAACTAAAGATATTTGATTACAATCAATAAATGTGATTATATTTACCTATTGTAATAATATATGTTTAGTTGTAATCACATGTAATAAATTACAATAACACATTTTATAATGTAATCAAACTTTTTTTTTTTTTCAAGTGTATGTATACTTAGGTGTATGTTTAAATGTGCCCCCCACACACACATATATATAAAATGTTTTGTTGCATCTGGATTTTTTCTTAATTATTAATAAATAATATTAGATGATATGGCATTTTGTTAGGACCATGTAAAATTTTTTATTTTATAGCGCTTTTACATGAAAATGATTATTTTACCCTTAAACTGTTCATAAAAACATTAAAATAACTATGACAACTAGATCAAAGGTGCTTATGAGTAATTATGGATAAACTTATACTGCTTATGCAATTATGTCCAATGTCGAGACATCTTAGTGTAATTTGCCTAGAATAAAATAACTATAATGTTTGGGTTGCACATTTCAATTCTTATCTACTCAAAGCTAAAATAAAATTCAAAACAATATACATTGATAAAGAAAACTTAAGTGACAAATATTATCTAGAAAGCTATTGAGCAAAGAACCGTAATATTACATCAAAAAAGCTAAACAACGTTTATGTAAGTACATTCACAATATTAATAGTGGTTCTCTCATGACTACTAATTTAATGTATTCTAAACAGCAGACCAAACGGAACTCTAAAGCAATTATGTATACAATTAAAACAAATTTAACTGCTACCTTACAGTGTTGCTACCTGCTACCCAACATGCATCAGTTTAACTTCTCGTTGGTTGGTGAACAAGAAACGACAGAAGAAAATTTAAGAAATCACGATAATTTTCATCCTCTGCAAGTAAGTCTATTACTATGGAAGCTATGGATGCATCTGGAGTCAAATTTTTCTTCGCCATTTTGTGAAAAAGTTCAACCACTTTCGATTTCTCGTTGGTCTGAACAAAACCACGCATAAGCATAGCAAAAGTGACAACATTTGGAATACAACCCTTTTCCTCCATATTGGATAGCAAATAGTTTGCTTTTGTTAAGGCTCCTTCTTTACAAAACCCATTGATCATGATGATATATGTTACAACATTTGGCATCAGGCCCTTCTAAGGCAATTTATAGAATAGCTCCCAAGTCATTTTAATTTTTCCGGATTTAAACAATCCAATGATAAGACAACTGAAAATTTCAATTATAAACTGAATTTCATGATTTTCTAAATTATGAAAGAATTCTAATGCATCTAGAACACGATCATTCTTGCCAAGCCCGTCGATAATAGTAGTATAGACACTTGAATTAGGTGCAACATCATTAACTTGCATCTTAGCCAATAGTTTGTGGGCATCTCCAACTTTACCACCTTAAAAAGGCCAATTAACAAAACATTATAAGTAACAATCGTTGCTCTAATTTTCTTCGAAATCATTTCCTATACAACTTCATAGCTTGGTCAACTTTTTTCATCTTACAATACGCATCGATCAAGTTAGTGTCAGTAACAATGTCAGGTATACACCTCGTACTTGCCATAGAAACAAACACCCGCTCTACATCGTGAATGCTACCCCCCAAGCAGTGACCATCCACAAGCATGATATAAGTGTAGTGTCCGTGAATCATCAGTTCATACAACCTGTTTGCTTCGTCTATCTTTCCATTCTTGCAAAGCTCATCCAGTAGCACATTAAATGTCACTGTACTGGGCTGTACACCTTGAGTTAACATCTCTATAAAAAGGCTTTTAGTCTCTTCCCACTCACCAACACAACACAAACCAAGAATAAGACAAGTATAAGTGACTGCATCCACAGGGATACCCTTGCCCTGCATCTCTGAAAACAGTTCTTCCGCTTTATCTACAAACCCATCTTTGCATAGACCGTCGAGGATACTATTATACCAAACAGCGTTAGGCTTACACAGCCCGTGAATCAAAGTTCCGTATGTTACCACGCTTGGAGTACAACCGAAGGCAACCATGATCTTAAGAAGCCTAACAGCTTCCATTAATCTACCCTCCAAAAGCAGACCTCTAATTAAACTATTAAAACTGGATTGAAACCCCTTCTCAAAACACCAAACCATCACCAATCCTACTCATCTTGCGAAAACTATTAATCAAAATGTTTGAAGTGAATAAATCAGGCACCACTCCAACCGAATTCAGTCTCTTTTGAAGAGAAATAACATCATCATAATGCTTATTCTTCACAAGAGTAGTAAACCAAACATTGGGCAACAATTGCATTGCTCGTTCGACACAGCCGGTGAATCAAAATTCCGTATGTGACCACGTTTGGCCTACAACCAAAGGCAACCATGTTCTTAAGCAGCCTAACAGCTTCCATAATTCTACCCTCCATACACAGACCTTTAATTAAATTACTAAAAGTCACAACATTTGGATTGAAACCTCTTCTCAAAAGGGCAGCAAACACCACAAAACCATCATGAACCTTACTCGTCTTGCAAAAACAATTAATCAAAATGTTCAAAAGAATAAAATTAGGCACCAACCCAGCTGAATTCATTCTAATCACAAGTGAAATATATAACATCACCATAATGCCTATTCTTGACAAGAGCAGTCAACAGAATACCAAATGAATACATGGGAGGAGTTGGTTGCATACGAATCATGTAATCAAAGAAATAAAGAGCTTCATTTGGATTGATATTGCCTGATTTGCATTTCCCATCAAGGAATTCACGAAGCCTAGCTGGGTCTGAGTGTGAAGTTGTAAAAAGCTTGTACAGGGAAGAGTCGGAGACCCCATTTCTAGAAGAGACTGGTATAGCTCTAAAAGCTGTCATTTCGAGAGAGATTATTTTGTCGTTGGACTTGGATATATACGTGTAGAGATTCAGGCCATTGGACTTGAATATATACGTGGAGAGATTTGGGCCGGATTGAAACAAATCGGGTTTGGACTTTAATGCTATGTGTTGGTATGTGGAATTTAAGATGAGTTTGGGATTTAAAATGTCTCAAACTTTCAAATCTCATACTTAGAGTGGTCAATTTGGGAATGAAATTTCAATTCCATAATATTCATTTCAATCTCATTCTTATGGGAATAATGAATCCTAAGCTCCACCATGAGATTTAATGAAAAAAAATTTTCTCTCTCCTCATTAATTCTTTCTTCTACTAACCTCGTTTATTTCTCATGTTCTTTGTGAAATTAATTGTATTATATGCGAATGAAAATTTGGAAATAATGTTATTATTTAAATAAGAGTTATTCCAAAATTAATAGTTTTTACTTATACTTTAAAATAATATAATTCTAAAAAAAATTATTAACTTTATGTATAATATAAGCTAGATTATATACTAATATATTTAAATTAATTTTCTTTCCATCCAAACCCAACCTACATTTTACTATTTAAAA
Source organism: Nephelium lappaceum (assembly GCA_021234005.1). Lineage (NCBI taxonomy): Eukaryota > Viridiplantae > Streptophyta > Magnoliopsida > Sapindales > Sapindaceae > Nephelium > Nephelium lappaceum. The sequence goes on along the minus strand of CM038000.1, from coordinate 14,260,996 downwards.
TTAATCCTTGTATTTAAATTAATAAAATATTTTTTTCTTTTTTTTTTCAGATTTTTTATAAAATTAATTTTAAGTATATAACAAAGTATTTAAATTAATTTTATTATAATTCAATCCCAACTTATACCAAATATTATATAAAACATTTTTAATCTGATCTCAAATTCTACCAAACATGAAACAATGATTTTCCACTCCAATCTTGCGTATCAAATAAAGCTTAAAGGAGTGTTGTGCCTCAAGTAATCAATTATATGAAAAGTACCATTAGAACGAGAAATTATATGAGATTTGATAAGTATTGTGACTCAACCGCACCAATTTGCTATAGCTCAAGCTCAACCTCACCAATCTACGACACAACTTGATCAACACCATCAAACTGTCTCTACTTTCATGATGATCACAAGACAGATCATCATGATCAAAGTCAATTTAGAGATTATAATCATGATTAAGTAAACAAAGTTTAGTTAATAACTAACTTAACATAATGAACAGGTGGCAGCAAAAGAGTTGTGATTAGTTGGCAAGGTTGATCGAGAGTCTGATACTGTTGGTGGGAATGGTGTAACTGAAAGTGGCATGAGAGTTATTGTATATGGCAGGAGCAATTCAGTTCTGCTAGCTTCATGTATAAATAAGCTAGCTCTTCTTGTAATGTATTTAGAGTGAGAAAATTCTGGAAGGCCCTGTAAAAAATCTTGAAGGTCCATTAATGAAGTTCACAAGAGCAGTAACATCAGCATAATGCTTGTTCTTCACAAGAGCAGTAAATAAAACATTGAAGGAATACATGGGAGGAGTTGGTTGCATCCTATCATGTAATCAAAGAAATAAAGGGCTTCATTTGGGTTGACATTACCTGATTTGCATTTCCTATCAAGGAATTCACAAAGCCTAGCTAGGTCTGAGTGTGAAGTTGTAAAAAAAAAAAATTAAGGGTTACGGTTTGAATCTCCACCCCACCAGCTATCAATACATCAATGGAGATCCAGATTGACAACAAAGCCAAAACCTATCTCTCTTTCCTTTCTCTCGCTCACTCTTTCTCAACTAATGAAATGGGTTTTTCCTATTTTGGGTTAGATCGAACCTAGAACTAGAGTTTTGGTTCTGGTAAAATCAAAGTTATGGGTTCGATCGAACTCAGAACAAAATGGATTAAATAAAATTTGAAACAAGACAATTTCAAAAAAAAAAAAAAAAAAGAAGAAAAAGAACAAGACAAAAAGAAAATTATCCGGCCCGCCCCCCCCCCCCCCCTCAAAAAAAAAAAAAACTTGGATACATATCGTAATGGGTTCTTCTTGACAAAGTTCGGTGTTGTGGCTGTTTGTGTTTGGCTCGGGAAGTTTGTGTGGTTGGAGATTGAAGAAGATGAGGGGTTTCAACAGAGAAGGAGATGGAGGTTCATCGATGAGAGAGAGAAAGGGATGGAGTTGGTTGGATTTGGAGGGTTGTGGTCAATCTAGTAAAAGAGAAGAGGTTGGAGATGGAGGGTGGTCAGCCGGTGTTGGTGGGATTGAGATGGTGATGAAAGAGAAGGGTGATCAACAATCTGGTGGCATTTTGGGGAGTTGAAGACGATCTATGATGATTTTGGATAAGACGATATGTCGTTTTAAGGATCTGGATTGGTGGAATTGAATCTCCGACTACTGAATTTTTAAAAAAAATTTTTTTTTCAAATTTCGTATTTTAATTTAATTCTAAAAGAAATGAACCGTCTATTTCATGAGATGGACGATGATGGTAAAAGGATTTTTTTTTAAAAAAAAAATAAATATAATTTTTGGTTTAAATATAGATGTAACTATTGAAGTTTGGTGTGATATTGGTTTTTTGTTATATTTATATAAATATTTTATTTTATAAACGATGATGTGGCAATTCATGACTGGTGTAAAATTATTATTTTTCTATGTTTTAACTTATATACATTTTAATTTTTCTTTTTTAACTTTTTAATTTTGCTTTAATTTAATTAAAATAAAAATAAAATAATTAATAGTATTTTGGCATTTGTATGTATTCCGTTACGGTTGACTATTAATTTTTTTTGTCATAATGACTAATTTGCTGAATTTCTTAGAATTTAGGGATAACGAGGACTAAAAACACATTCAGGGTAAAAGGGTAATATTTCATCAAAACTTAAGAACTAAAATGAAATTTTCTTAATTAATTAAGTGGAATAACAGTTTTCTAATGAAATCAAAAAGTATTGGGCACAAGTTAGGATCACAATGCTAACAATTACAATCGTTCGATATTATATTTGAAATGACTTTTTCTTTTTCTTGTTTAAGCAATTTATGAATTTTATATATGTGATACTTTACATTCTTATATAGTTTTTCTTTTTGTAAAAGTGGAATGCTTGACCTTATATTTAAACATGATAAAAGAAAAAGGGGGCAAATTAAACATACCTAACATTAAATATAATTACTCAAAAAATATCAATAAATTCATAATTTTACATAGATAATTTACTGACAGCTGATTTCTTTAAAAGTAATCATAAATCAATCCTAAATTATGAAATATTGGTAATTCCCCTAATTTAATTATTTTCTCAATCAATATGATATTGATTATTATAATATTATAATAATATAAAATAAGAAATTACAAGTTAGTAACAAATCAAGATCCCAACCTCCCTCTATATATATTTTTTTCCTCTTCGTTTTTTTTTCTTTTAATTGGATTTGTATTTTAAAATTATTAATAAATAATATTAGAAGATGTGGTATTTTTTTTTGGACCATGTAAAATTATTTTATTTAATAGTTTTTTAGATTTAAATGACTATTTTACCTTTAACCTGTTCATACAAACATTAAACTGACTATGATAACATGACTAAAGATCCTTATGTGTAATTATGGATGAACTTATATTGCTTATGCAATTATGTCTAATGTCAAGGAATCTTAGTGTAATTTTTCTAGAATAAAATAACTATAATGTTTGGGTTGCACATTTGAATTCTTGTCTACTCAAACTAAAATAAAATTCAAAAATTTATACATTGACAAAGAAAACTAGTGTGATAAACCAATTACCTAGAAAGCTATGGAGCAAAAAACTAAACAACATTTCTGTAAGTACATTCACAGTATTAATAGTGGTTCTCTTATGATTACTAATTTAATGTATTCTAAACAGCAGACAAACAGAACTCTAAAGCAATTATGTATACAATTAAAATAAATTTATCTGCTACCTTACAGTGTTGCTACCTGCTACCAAGCATACATCAATTTAACTGCTTGTTGGTTCTTGGACGGGAAACCAAGGAAGAGAATTCAAAAAATCACGATAATTTTCATCCTCCGCAAGCAGGTCTATTACTATGGAAAATATGGATGCATCTGGAGCCAAATTTTTCTTCGCCATTTTGTGAAGAAGTTCAACCACTTTTGATTTCTCATTGTTTTGGATGAAACCACGCATAAGCGTATCAAATGTGACTACATTTGGAATACAACCTTTTCGCTCCATATCCGATAACAAACAATTTGCCTTTTCTAAAGCTCCTTCTTTACAAAGCCCGTTGATCATGATGGTATATGTTACAACATTTGGCATTAGGCCCTTCTGAGGTAATTTATGGAATAGCTCCCAAGCCATTTCAATCCTTCCAGATTTGCACAATCCATCAATAAGACAACTGAAAATTTGAATTGTAAATTGAATTTTGCGATTTTCTAAATTATGAAGGAATTCTAATGCTTCTAGAACACAACCATTCTTGCAGAGCCCGTCGATAATAGAAGTATAAGTACTTGAATTGGGTGCAACATCATTAATTTGCATCTCATCCATCAATTTGTGTGCGTCTCCAACTTTACCCGCCTTAAAAAGGCCAATTAACAAAGCGTTATAAGTAACAACCGTTGGCCTAATTTCCTTCGAAATCATTTCCCTGTAAAGACTCATTGCTTGGTCAACTTTTTTATTCTTACAATACCCATCGATCAAACTATTGTATGTAACAACATGAGGTGTACACCTCAAACTCGCCATAGAAACAAACAACTGCTCCGCATCGTGAATTCTACCCACCAAGCAGTGACCATCCACGAGTATGCTATAAGTGTAGGTGTCGGGTTGAACACCTCTTCGAATCATCAGTTCATACAACCTATTTGCTTCGTCTATCTTCCCATTCTTGCAAAGCTCATCTAGTAGCACATTAAATGTCACTGTACTGGGCTGCACACCTTGATTTAACATCTCTATAAAAAGCCTTTTAGCGTCTTCCCCATCACCAACACGACACAAACCATGAATAAGACAGTTATAAGTGACTGCATCCGCAAGGATTCCCTTACCCTGCATCTCTGAAATCAGTTCTTTTGCTTTATCTATAAATCCCTCTTTGCATAGACCGTCGATGATACTATTATACCAAACCATGTTAGGCTTACAACTAAGACCATGTTTACAATCCCCATTAACCACCTGCTGATGTAACTGAAGGGCAACAATTGTATTGCCCGTTCGACACAGCCCGTGAATCAAAGTTCCGTACGTGACCACACCAGGCCTACAACCAAAAGCAACCATGTTCTTAAGCAGCCTAACAGCTTCCATTATTCTATCCTCCATACACAGACCTCTAATTAAACTATTAAAAGTCACAACAGATGGATTGAAACCCCATCTCAAAAGGGCAGCAAACACCACAAAACCATCATCAACCCTACTTGTCTTGCAAATACAATTAATGAGAATGTTTAAACAGATTAAATCAGGCACCAACCCAACCGAAAGCAGTTTCTTTTGAAGAGAAATAACATCAGCATAATGCTTGTTCTTCACAAGAGCAGTAAACAAAACCTTGAAGGAATACATGGGAGGAGTTGGTTGCTTACGAATCATGTAATGAAAGAAATAAAGAGCTTCATTTGGGTTGATATTACCTGATTTGCATTTCCCATCAAGGAATTCACGAAGCCTGGCCGGGTCTGAGTCTTTAGAGTGTGGAGCAGTAAAAAGCTTGGACAGGGATGATGAGACTCCATTTCTGGGATTCGAGGCTCTTGAGTGAGCCAACGAAGACAAGTGCGCAGCTCTGAAACCTGTCATTTTTCAAAACCCTAAAGAGAGCGAGGGAGAGAGTTGAAGAATGAAGAGGAGCTGATTCGGTTGTTTGTTATTAAATTAGGTATGGACTAATAGTTATGTCCATTGGCGGCCCAATCACACAAAATGAATTTCTAGTTTCCCATGTTAAGGTAGAGGTTATGACAAGTTTGGATAAACTTTTTATTAGGGGTGGACAAAATAATCAGAACCGAGCCGATCATAATAGGCTCGAAAAAATGGTTTTCCACTTGGTTTCGGTTTAGTTCGGTTTTGATTGATAAAAATCGAGTTTTTTTCAGTTTCAAATAAGAAAAACCGAATTTTTCGGTTTGGTAATTATGACAAATTTGGTTAAATGGATAAATTGTCGGTGTAACTAAAACTAAACATAATAGAAAAGAATCGAACAAGTAATATACGAGTTCATTAATCGAAATATTGTGGTACAAAGATATTATAAAAGATTTGGAAATTAACTGCATATATTCAATGAGAACTTTATACATTGTACATTTTAAGCACCTTTCATGAAATTTAATTGATTTTATTGAATTTTAATTAGATTTTTTGTCTTAGTGATAAAAAGAATGAAATAAACTTTAAAAAGAAAAAAATAAAATAGAAAGTTTTGGGTTACAAACTACTTTTATCCAAATTTTTTGAAGATAAATTTTTTTCAAAAGAAATAAAAAAATTCAGAATAACTAGTTCAGCAAATCAAAAAAATTGTCACAAGAATGTGATAAAGAAATTCAGTGGCTTCGGATCAAAGCTATAATAATTCTCCTCTACTGATTGGCCCTTTTCTGGTATATAAAATTTGTTCTTCAGATAACTTATGCTTTATTCACAAAATGTTGTTTCTATTATCCTCTCTTTGTAAATAGCAGATGTCTATTCGACTTGCCAAATGTTTGAGTTGGCTTCCTCCCTTAAATACATTGCAGAATTTTAGATGCTTGGTGTTGTTTGTGAGAATGAACTTGCTTCCAGAAGAGGATAAAACTATGCAATGGCTTTAGAGGATGTTTGGGAAGTGAAGCAAGTGTCCTCAACCTTTTGAATTTACTTTGTGAATCATTTTTACATGCTCCTAACAAATGAAGAATATGCACTCTATTCAAATGTAAAATCTCTTATTTAGTTTTGCATCAATCATTTTCTTTGAACTATTGATACTACATGTGGGAAAACATTGCACTTTGAAACTAGAAAATGTTAATGAAGTAGGCAGAATCGAGTTGAGTAGGTTTAGAAATGGAGACATGGACATGAAGCTTCACAAAATGAAAGAAATTAAACTTGACATGAACAACATATGCTACATCAACTTTGGATTCTTCTATAAATTCAAAGTTCACCTAACCATAAAATATAGGAAAAACAACAAAATCTTCTTGAAAATGAATATAAGAAAAATGTTCATATTTCAATTAACCTTATAACAGATATTGGGTAAAACTGAAGTTAGAAAAAGGTGAAAGGAAGTGAATCTTGTAAAAGGGTTAGTGTTTGATCAGGTTGTCAAAGTATTTGATCAAATACACAGAAAAAAGCACACTTTGAACCAGAACTCCATTGACCTTCAAGTTATTTTTATAGGAACTTCCAAAATTTTCTCAATCTAAATACATTAGGAGAAGAGCTATCTTATTTACGCATGAAGCCAGCAGACCTGAACCGCTCCCGCCAAATGCAGCTAACTCTCATGCCGCCTGTCCATTCAGTTACACCATTCGCGCCAACAGTATCAGACTCTCAATCAACTTTGCCAGCCAGTCCCAACTCTTTTGCTACCACCTGTCCATTCTGTTAAGTTAGTTAGTAACTGACCTGTTTTCTTAATCATGATTATAGTCTCTAAATTGAATTTGATCATGACGATCTGTTTTGTGATCATCGTGGAGGCAGAGACAGTTTGAGGGTGCTTGATCAAGCATGTGTAGTGGATTGGTAAGGTTGAGCTGTAGCTGATTGGTGGTGAGGTTGAGCTTGAGCTATAGCAGATTAGTGAGGTTGAGTAGCTGATTGATCACAATGCTTATCATCCCCAGGCAAGCTGAACTGTAGGGAACACACAAGATTCAGCTTGGAATGCAGCAGGACAAAACGCTCAGTAGACAGCGGCTTTGTGAGAATATCTGCAGGTTGAAGTTCAGTTGGAACATATTGCACCTTAAGCAAAATATCAGCTATTTTTTCCCACACGAAATGTATGTCAATTTCGATATGTTTGGTTCTGGCATGGAAGCCTGAACTCTTTGCAAGGCAGGCTGCACTGGTGTTACCACGCCAGAGCACATGACATGAACCAAGCTGCAGACCAACTTCCTTAAACAAATGTTTGTAACCACAAGATATATATATCAGTAGATGCTTGTGCCAAGGCACGGTACTCAAGCCTCAGAACTAGATCGTGCAACTACTGGTTGCTTTTTAGACCTCCATGTAATCGAATTAGGACCCAAATGCACAAGACAACCGCTAGTGGATCGTCTATTGTCCAAACAAGATGCCCAATCAGAATCAGTATACGCTTCAATATGAAGTGAGGATGCTAGCTTGAAATAAAGACCAAGATACAATTTTCCCTTCAAGTAATGAAGAATACTTGATCGGTGGAACCTATGAACTTATGGAGGAGTGACCTGAGACCTTGGTCGGTGGAAGATTTCTGAGTTTGAGTTATGGAGATATTTGGATAGAGTGATAGTGTCTATGGGTGCTTTTCGTTCTCCCCCGTCCTTTTGGTGAGGCACCTTTTATAGGCAATCAAGAACCTACAAAATAGAAGGTTTTCCTATTCGGTAGCATAGAGAATCAAGAAATGATCCCTTGATTTTAGGTAACGAGAACTAGCTATTTTCTATTCAACTATTCTTCCGATTTTGTTGATGGTTATCTCCTGAATGTGTACATCTAGTTGTGGGCTAATCAAAACAGAAATCTAAACTTTAATGAGGTGCGCACACAGAAAGGAACGTAAAAACAATTTTTACAATCAATCGGGTAAAAACTCAATAATGAAAGTCCATACCCGACTTAGTAAAGTGTTAGTCCCTTCCATTCCATCTAGGTTATGAGTCCATACCGCTACTTTCTTGAGTCTTGACACGACCATTCTTCTGATTCCTCAACTAACAGCTATGAGATCTGCACTTTTTTGTTCAAGAGCTTCCAATCACAGAAATGGGGTCTCATCTCTGTCCAAGCTCTCTACTGCTCCACACTCTAAACTCTCTGACCCAGCTAGGCTTCGTGAATTCCTTGATGGGAAATGCAGATCAGGTAATGTCAACCCAAATGAAGCTCTTTATTTCTTTGATTACATGATTTGTATGCAGCCAACTCCTTCCCTGTCTTCCTTCAGTGTTTTGTTTACTGCTCTTGTGAAGTACAATCGTTATGCTGATGTTATTTCACTTGTGAGTAGAATGAATTCAGATGGGCTGGTGCCTAATTTGATTCTGTTGAACATTTTGATTAATTGTTTTTGCAAGATGAGTAGGGTTGATGATGGTTTTGTGGCGTTTGCTGCCCTTTTGAGAAGGGGTTTCAATCCAGATGTTGTGACTTTTAGTAGTTTAATTAGAGGTCTGTGTATGGAGGGTAAAATAATGGAAGCTGTTAGGCTGCTTAAGAACATGGTTGCCTTCGGTTGTAGGCCAAACGTGGTCACATATGCAACTTTGATTCACGGGCTGTGTCGAACAGGCAATGCAATTGTTGCCCTTCAGTTACATCAGCAAGTGGTAATGGGGATTGTAAACGTGATCGTAGTTGTAAGCCTAACGTGGTTTGGTATAGCAGTATCATCGACGGTCTGTGCAAAGATGGGTTTGTAGATAAAGCAAAAGAACTGTTTTCAGAGATGTAGAGCAATGGAGTCCATGCAAATGCAATCACTTATAACTGTCTTATTCACGGTTTGTGTTGTGTTGGTGATGGGGAAGACGCTAAAAGCCTTTTTATAGACATGTTAAATCAAGGTGTACAGCCTTGACATTAAATCAAGGTGTACAGCCTTGACATTTAATGTGCTACTAGATGAGCTTTGCAAGAATGGGAAGATAGACAAAGCAAATCAGCTTTACAAATTAATGATTCGAAGAGGTGTTCAACCTGACACCTACACTCGTAACATACTTATAGATGGTTATTGTTTGGTGGATAGAATTTGTGATGCGAAGAAGTTGTTTGCTTGTATGGCAAGTGAAGGGTGTACTCCTAATGTTTTTACTTACACGAGTTTGATCGATGGGTATTGTAAGAACAAAAAGTTGACCAAGCGATGAGTCTTTACAGTGAATTGATTTCAAAGGAAATTAGGCCAACAGTTGTTACTTATAACGCTTTGTTAGTTGGCCTCTTTAAGGTAGGTAAAGTTGGAGATGCACACAAATTGATGGATGAGATGCAAGTTAATGGTGTTGCTCCTAATGCAACTACTTATACTTCTATTATCGACGGGCTCTACAAGAATGATTGTGTTCTAGATGCATTAGAATTCTTTCATAATTTAGAAAATCGTAAAATTCAATTTATAATTGAAATTTTTAGTTGTCTTATCGATGGATTGTATAAATCGGGAAGGACTGAAATGGCTTGGGAGTTATTCCATAAATTACCTCAAAAAGGCCTAAAACCAAATATTGTAACATACACCATCATGATCAATGGGCTTTGTAAAGAAGGAGAGCTAGAAAAGGCAAATTGTTTGTTATCAGATATGGAGCAAAAGGGTTGTATTCTAGATGCAGGCACATTTGCTTCTCTTATGCGTGGTTTTATCGAAAACAACGAGAAATCAAAAGTGGCTAAACTTCTTCACGAAATGGCAAAGAGAAATTTGGCTCCAGACGCATCCATAGCTTCCATAGTAATAGACTTACTTGCAAAGGATGAAAATTATCGTGAATGCTTGAATTCTCTTCCATCGTTTCCCGTCCAGGAGCCAACAAGAACTTGACATGATATATGTTGTGTAACAAGTAGCAACACTGTAACTGACTTGTATTTCCTCAGCGGTGTTTTCCCAGTCTTGGGTAAGTTGTATAGTTTTGCAGCATAGAAGCGTCATCATGGGAATAAGGTCAGACAAGCAGAAGGTAGAAAGCTAGAAGACATGTTGTCATAGTCCCCGGCATTGATTGTATTACCATTTTTTTTTTGCTGATTTTAAGTTCTAAAGACATAACTTTTTTCTGTTTCCTTGATATGTCTTTTCGTTAAAATGTCTACTTAAAATTCAGGACTGTGCCTTAACTATTTAGATGCGATCAGACCAGACAACATGAGGACAGCTTCTTGTTTTGTTGAATGGTAAGGTTGTGACTTGCCATAACGTGCTTGCACGCGTACACTAACAATTCTTGCAATCTCTTCAAAAGAGGATAGAATTTGGCTAGATGAAAGCTCATTTTTTATCACTCTTGTAATAATAGCATATTGCAAAACCAACCTGTACATATGAAATTGTATCAAAACTGACTTGTATATGAAATTTTCGTTCAGTTGGAGCCGATACAATGATTAAAACCAATCTGCACGTGAAATATCACTTCAGTTTGAGTTGATTTCATTTTTTTTTTTTTGACTAATACTAAATTTGTATGGAAAGTAGAATCATGGAAGCTCTTAAGATTCCTAGGAACAAGGTTGCCTTGGTTGTAGGCCTAGTGAGGTCATATATGCAACTTTGATTCATGGGCTGTGTCGAACCGGCTTACTGCCCTTCAGTTACATGAACAAGTGATTAATGGGGACCGCAAATCTAGTGTTATTTGTAAGCCGAATGTGTTTTGGTATGATAGCATGAGTGATGGTCTTTGTGAAGATGAGGTTTATAGATTAAGCGAAAAAACTATTTTCAGAGATGCATGCAGGGCAGGGGAATCCCTACAAATGCGGTCACCTCAACCTCTCTTATTCATGGTTTATGTTGGGTTGGTGATTGGGAAGAGGCTAAGGGCCTCTTTATCGTGAATTCTTGAATGCACTTTCACCACTCCCTTTGCAAGAACCAAGTTCAAACGATGTACTTTGGATGGCAAGTGGTTTAAGTGCAAATGTCTGACTTGGATTACTATTCAAATGTGTATCTTAGGGAAGAGGCTAGATACGTTTTGTAAAATATTTTTGTATAAACTTTTAAAGTTCCAATTGTTATTGCAATTTCTTGTTAATTTTGACTGATATTAATGATGAGAATTTTGTATTAACAAATCAAAGTTTTTTCTTGCTCTTGTAAGACCTTAGTAGAAGTGATTAAGCACTTCATTTGATTCTAAGACATTCAGAGTTCAAGTCTCATCCTTGTCTTAGTCTCACCCTTATCCTAAAACATAAGATGTGGATGGTTTTTTCTGAATTTAATTTCCATCCCTCATCATTAAAAAAAAAAAAAAAAAAAAAAAAAAAAAGGTTTAAATAAGAATATTAAGTTTTTCACTTCTAAAACAATAGTGGATAATGAATATGAACATTTGAATATAATACCTTCATATGTATAACCATCAAATAAAATTTAATCTCAATTATATTATTAAAATAAATATATAAAAATAAAAACCTAAATTAATAAAATGGAAAGAAGGGGTTTCAATCCATCTGTTGTGACTTTTAGTACTTTAATCAGGGCTCTATGTATGGAGGGTAGAATAATGAAAGCTGTTAGGCTGCTTAAGAACACGGTTGCCTTCGGTTGTAGTCCAGGCATGGTCACATACGGAACTTTGATTCACGGGCTTTGTCGAATGGGCAATACAATTGTTGCCCTTCAGTTACATCAGCACCTGGTTAATGGGGATTGCAAACATGGTCTTAGTTGTAAACCTAACGATGTTTGGTATGGTAGTATCATTGACGGTCTATGCAAAAAGAGGGATTTATAGACAAAGCAAAAGAATTGTTTTCAGAGATGCAAGGCAAGGGAATCCCTGCGGATGCTGTCACTTAGTAATAGACTTACTTGCAAAGGATGAGAATTATCGTGATTGCTTGAATTCTCTTCCGTCATTTCCCGTCCAAAAACTAACAAGAACTTGAAATGATATATGTTGTGTAACAAGTAGCAACGCTGTAATTGACTCGTATTTCCTCTGCAGTGTTTTCCCAGTCTTGGGTAAGTTGTATAGTTTTGCAGTGTAGAAGCCTCATCATGGGAGGTCAGACAAGCAGAAGGTAAAAAGCTAGAAGACATGTTGTCATAGTCCCCAACATTGATTGTATTACCTTGTTTTTTTCTTATTTTAAGTTATAAAGATATATCTTTTTTCTCTTTCCCTGATATATCTTTTAGTTCAAATGTCTACTTAAAATTCATAATTGTATCTGAACTATTTAGCTGTAATTGGACCAGATAACATGAGGACAACTTCTTGTTGTGTAGAATGGTAAGGTTGTGACTTTGGCAATGCTTGCAATCTCTTAGAAGGAGGATAGAATTTGGCTTGATGAAAGCTCATTTTTTATCACTCTTGTAATAATAGCATATTGCAAAACCAACCTGTACATATGAAATTGTGTCAAAACTGACTTGTATATGAAATTTTCGTTAAGTTGGAGCCGATGCAATGAGTAAAACAAACCTGCACATGAAATATCACTTCAGTTTGAGTTGATTTCAATTTTCTTTTTCCAACAGATAGTTAATACTAAATTTGTATGAAAGGTAAAACCATGGAAGCTGTTAGGCTTCCTAAGAACATGGTTGCCTTCGGTTGTAGGCCTAATGAGGTCATATATGCAACTCTCTTATCCATGGTTTATGTGTTGGTGATTGGGAAGAAGCTAAGACAGTGTTTGGCATATGGGATTGAGAGTGGGTTTGGGATTCAGAAATCCTAAACTACTTAAATGTCATGTTTGGAAATCAATTGAAATGCAATGGGATTGAGATTCTTTGAATCTCAAACTCTTCTTATTTCTCATTCTTTTGGGATTTCTCAATCCCAACCAAAGTCATGTCTTTACATGGGATGAGATTTGTCATTTCCCATATTCTCTCTTCTCTCTATTTATCTCTCTTTCTATCACCTTTCTTCCTTCTCTCATCACCCTCTCTTCTTCTTCTTCTTCTTCTTTTTCTTCCTTTTTTCCTTCTGATTGGGAAGACCCAGAACCATCTGGTTCTGGGTCAGTTGAATCCAGTACTAGATGGTTCTGGGTTCGATGGTTATGGGTCATTGTCGAATCCAGAATCATTTGGTTTTGGGCTCAAACAGAATCCTTATTCTAAGAATTTTTTTTTTTTTTTTTTTTTTTTTGTTAATGTTAGTATGTTTTAATGTTGTTGATCATGTTGTTGTTGTGGGAGATGATGATGTTGATAAATTGGATTGATGATATTAATGAACTGCAGGTTGATGATGCCGAATGGTGGGAGATAATGATATTGATGAATTGTGGTTTTTGATATTGATGAATGGCGGGAGATGATGTTTGGTTTTTTATTTTTTTGAGATTTTTTATAAAATTAATTTTATATAATAAAAAATTTAAATTAATTTTATTTCAATTCAATTTCAACCTATATCAAACATGGAATGGTGATTTTTTATTTCAATCTAATCCATTCCATTCCAATCTCGTGTGTCAAACGAAACCTAAAAGTCTTTTTGTAGAGATGTTGAGTGAATGTGTACGATCTGATACTGTTACATTTATTGTGTTGCTACATAAACTTTGTGAAGATGGGAAAGACTGACGAAGCAAATCAGCTTTCAAATGGATGATTGAGAGTGGTGTTTAACCAGACAGCTACACTTGCAGCATACTTACAGATGGTTATCGCTTGATGGGGAGAATTCATGACGCGAAAAAATTGTTTATTTCTATGGCATGTAAAGGGTCTAGTCTACACCGACTGGTTTTACTTCACACTAGTTTGATCGATTGCTATTGTAAGAATAAGCAAGTAGACAAACTATAAATCTATATAGGGAAATGATTCCAAAGGAAATTAGTCCATCGGTTGCTAGTTATAACACTTTGTTAATTGTCCTTTTTAACGTAGGTGAAGTTGGAGATGTGCACAGACTATTGGTTGGGACGCAAGTTAATGATGTTGCCCCTAATTCAAGTATCCATAATGCTTTTATTGATGGGCTTGTAAGTATGATTGCGTTCTATATGCACTAAAATTCTTTCATATTTTAGAAAGAGCGGCGGCATTTGCACCCCACTAAAGCTGTATATACAACCCTTTCGTAGATACACACCCCCATTAAATATTATTTTAAAAAATTATAATTTATAATTATAATTCAGTTGGTGGGGTGAACTTGCGAAAGAGTTGTACATATAGTTTTAGAAGGGTGCAAATATCGATTCTTCTTTGGAAAATAAAAATTTTAATTTACAATTAAAACTTTTAGTTGGTCAATCAATAAATTGTGTAAATTTGGGAGAATTGAAATAGCTTGGAAGTTGTTCCATAAATTGCCTTAGGAAGACCTAATACCAAATATTGTAACATATAACATCATGATCAATGGGCTTTGTATAGAATGAAAGCTAGAAAAAACAAATTGTTTGTTATCAGGTATGGAGCAAATAATTCTATCCCAAATGCAAGCACATTTGTTAAGCTTGTGCATGGTTTCATCCAAAACAATGAGAAATCAAAAGTGGTTGAACTTATTCACATAATGGTAAAGAGAAATGTGGTTTCCCGATGCATCCATAATTTCCATAGTAATAGACTTACTTGATGGTGTATTTACTTGATGGATTAGGGAATAGGAAGAGGAATGAGAATGATTGTTAATATTTAGTTACTTTAAAATCAATTTGTAATGGGAATGAAATTGTGGATCCCACATGAATTTGAGGTTATCAAATGGGAATCCTACTCTTCACCTCATTTGGGAATCTCATTCTCATTCTCTTTTCCAAGTTAAAAAGTCTTTTATACCTCTTATTAAAAAAATTTCTATGAGTACATAATTTTAATCAAGGGTATTTTTGTAACTTGTAATTAATCCATTCAGATTCTAAAACAAAGTAAACAACTCAATGAAAATACTGTTTATTTTTATTTCGATTCTGATTTCTGCAATTAAAACAAACAACTTATTCTGATCTGATATATCATTTCGATTATCTGTAAGTAAACGTACCCTTATACTTGCAAATGATGAAAATTACTGTGATTGCTTGAATTCACGTCCACCACCCCCTTTGCAAGAACTGACAAAAAGTTCAAACGATGTACGTTTGGGTAGCAAGTGGTTTATGTGCAAATGCCTACTTGGATTACCATTCAAATTTGTACCATAACTATTGAGCTGCAGTTGGACCAGACAACAAGAGGGCTATTTCCTGAAGGGTAAGTCTCTGGCTTTTATTATCATCCTTATTTTCTAGTTGTTTCTTTGTATATATATTTGTGTTTTTTATGTAGAGTTAATATAATGTTTGTCACGTTAAATTTATTAAATTGTTTATAAAATTTGCAATTTCAGTGTGATCCATCGTTCAAGATATCATCAATGAGGTCGCCATTATTAAAATATTACGAATGTACTTGTATAAACTTTTAAAGTTTCGATTGTTAGAGCAATTTCTTGTTAATTTTGACTGATATTAATGGTGAGAATTTTGTATTAACAAATCAAAGTTTTTTCTTGTTCATGTAAGGCCCAAAATAATTTTAGAATTTACACGAACTTTCATGTTTAAATATGAATATTAAGTTTTTCACTTCTGAAAAAATAGTGGATAATGAATCTGAATATTTGAATACAATACTTTCATATATGTAACCATTGTATAAAATTTAATCTCTATAATGGTACCATTTCATAATTTCGATTGTTCTATTTGAATTACTTATATTATGAATTTAAAAATTATGATTATATAAAGTTTCCGTACAAAAATAAAAATATTTTAAAAAATTGATAAAAGTTAGAGTCGAATGACATATTATTTACCAACTTCATGTCATACTTTATTGATTGATTAAAGATTATCCATCAATATCAATTATTTGATTGATTATAAGGATAATTATTAAAGAGTATCCAAAGATTATTATTAATGTATAACCTTATCAGACTATTAAAGTAGTTAAATCCTTCAATATAATTGACAACCATGTATCAGAAAACAGTATTGACCGTTGATGGCAGCTGTATTTGATTAATTCAATGTTGACCAACTATTACATATACGCTAATGTTTGAAAATCTTTATTCAATTGAAAATTGAATCGATCTTGGTCTCTAAATGCTGCTGCCAGAGCCTTACAGTTCACATTTTGGTCTGTAATGTATTTTGCAACAATCAACCAAAATCTTTTGCCAAATTTCCTGGTACATATACCGTTTAAACTCTAGGTTATTTGTATTTGAATACAGATACTTTATATCCGTACTGGTATATGATGAACAAATATACTTACTTCGCTGTCTAAATTCACAAGTATCAAGCAAAAGCAAGATGATTGTAGAAAATGTTACAAAAAGAAAAATACGGATTAACAATTTCAACTTCCATCAAGCAAAAACCATCATATCTAAAATTTAAAAAAAAAAAACAATTAAAAAAGAAAAAGGATAAGCAAACCAAGAATGAAAATCCTTATTTGAAACCTAAAGACCCTTTACAATCAGTTTTCCTTTTTACCACAAAATTGATTGATATTCACCACAAAGAGTTCTCAGTTTCTTTGCTCTGTTCGCTTTTAGGATCCATGAAATTGTATAGGTTGGTGCATAGGTCGCATAGGCCAGCCAAGTGGCGGCGGTGATCCCTGTGGGGATATATCTCGGCTGGGAGAGAAGAGACTCAGTTCCACAAATGGCCCCGAAGACACCCCATCTGCCATCCCGTCTCTGCCCATGGCCCGGAAAGAAATAGACCCACGCTTGGTTGAGGTGTCATCTGAATTCCTTCCGGAGCTTATTCCACCGCTTTCCTCGAGATGGCTCTGGTTAGCGATGAGAGAAATTGTGTCATGATGATCTTCAACGAACCTTCGCCTGGCCTCCAAGTCTTGTAGACTCCCCAGTGCTAAAGAATCCGCAACCGGACAGTAGACAAGCATGCAGATACACACCACAGCACAACTTAAAAGAGCAAGAAAGGCTGAGAACGCAAGAAATTCAAACAGAACAGTTTCTGGTTTATGTAAAACCGATAGACCAAGTAAAACAACCCTTAATGGAAGGAAACTTGAAACCGATAATATTAATGTATAGACTCTCTTCTGCAAACCCTTATTGATAACCAATTTCAAAATCCGCCTTCCAAGCCAAAACAAGTAGGCGGTTAGGACAGTCGCGAAAATCCCTAGAAGGATGGTACTCAGTAGAGGGTAAGTGCAGAGGGCAACATCCATAGAAGCAGAAGACGTTCTAGTAAAATAACTAGGCAGATTCTGAAAGTTACTCATTTCCTTGTGTAGCCGAGGTCCAATTAGAATGATGATGAGCTGAAGAACAAACACCGGGAAGCAGTAGAGGAACACCAATCCTGCTGTTCTTCCATTCCATTTCCGACTTAGAATTCCAGACTCCATTTTCTGTAAAGGTGCACGAAGTAGAAAGACAAGGGTTAGGAATAGGCAAGGTTCTGCAAACCCTAGATTTGAGACAATGTAGCCCTTGCAGATGTTTTCCTGCCATTTAAGGTCAACACCGTTCAATACTCTTCCCTTATGTCTCAACAAACTTAAACGCACAATCTCTCCAAAACCCCACCAGATTGCAAAGCCAATGAAAATGATTCGGATTATCCAAGGACCACTGAAGTAACTGAGTTGAACGAAACCTTCACTACGAACCCGAGAGCGAAAGTAGAACGAGTAGGCAATACACAGAAGACCAAGAATGATTAAGAGAGCAACTAGACAAATTGTCACCACACCGAAAGCATCGGCAAGTATTCTCGTCAGGGGCATTACCCGAAGCACAGATTCCACGCATGCTCTCTGCCAGCATGGATACAAAAGATCCTCAGGTGGCGAATGCGCGTCCTTCCCAAGATTAATTGTGATAATATGGTTTCCAAATGCAATATTAAAAGACACTAGTCAAACTCAAAAAAACCACAAGAATTACTTGGCACAAACAGATCAGCAATTTCCACAACGGCCGTCACCAAGCAACTTCACACAATCTTCCAATGTTGAGTACAAAGCCATCTACTTTAGCGTCAACCAGATCCAAAATGATTTAAGCCAGCCAGTCACTCATACGAATCTTGCCATGATTTACCCAACCGAATGACCTACATCATAAGCAAGGACAAGTTCAACAAAAATCCAACAAAGAACTCTGGAATATAGACAAGGAATATAAATATAAATCTCAGTTTCTCACAAATTAATCAACTTATTCTCTAGATCTGCGACTTCAATCATTCTTCATAAAATTAAAGAACTGTGACAACAAATACATAGTTATGAAGAAAAAAACATAAACCACTTTTGATCTAAAATAAACATGTTAGGATGACCATAAAATTGTGATCAAACCAATACAGTAATCAGTCGAATACGTTCCAAAGACAAAAACACATACACAACTTCATACTAACGCACATGTTAAGGACATTACCAACAATTTTATGCATAAAGATAATCAACTAGCTCATTGTGAAATAAAACAATAGAAGGAGAAATATATAGCCGCTGCTTCATGCATTAGCCATCTACCTCCATACAACTCAAAATAGATATCTTACAATGAAATACTAGAAATACTAGAAGCACCTCAAACAAATTTCACTTAACCCAATTCCATAAAGAATTCATGGAGAACAAGCACCTTGAAGACATAACATTTATAGGCACAACTGACAAAAAAACAGTCAGAGACATGCCATTTCCATGTATTACCCACCAAACTTACCATGTAAAACAACATTAATGTCAAAGAATTAAAAATATTTAGTAGACAGCGAAGCTAATAGAAATCAAATAAATGACCTGCATAATATAGACAGGAATATCACGTGATTTATTAACTTAAATTTAACCTATGACATTTTCTCAAAGAACTAAAAATAGTTAGTAAACAGCAAAGCTTTCCAAAAAATATAAATTAGATAAATGACTTGCAAAATATAGACTAGAACACATGACTTATTAACTTGAAATTAACCTATGACATTTTCTCAAATAATCAAAATGAGCTGGTAAACAGCAAAGCTCTCCCAAAAATACAAATGAAATAAATGACCTGCATAATTTAGATAGGAACCTCACGTGATTTATTGACTAAAAATTAATCTGTTACATTTTCTCAAAGAAGTAAAAACAGTTAGTAAACAGCGAACCCTTCCAAGAAATACAAATAAAATAAATGACTTGCACAATATAGCCAGGGACGTCACGTGATTTACTAACTCAAAATTAACCTATCGCATTTTCTCAAAGAACTAAAATTAGTTAGTAAACAGCGAAGCTTTCCAAGAAACATAATACAGAAAATTACTTACATAATATAGACAGGAATGTCACAAGATTTATAAAATTAAGATTAACCTATGACATTTTCTCAAAGAACTTAAAATGGTTAGTAAACAGCAAAGCTTTCCATAAAACACATATTAAATAAATGACTTCTGTAATGTAGATAAGAATGCCAAGTGATTCACTAATCTAAAATTAACCTATAACAAGTTTCAAACAATAAAAAATAAAAAAAAAATAACCTATAACATTTTTTCAAAGTATTAAAAATCAGTAGTAAACAGCAAAGCTTTCCTAAAAATACAAATTAAATGAATGACTAGACAGGAATGTCACATTATTTTCTCAAAGAACTTAAAATGGCAAGTAAACAGTGAAGCTTTCCATAAAAAACCTATTAAACAAATGACTTCCGTAATGTAGATAAGAATGTCAAGTGATTCACAAATCTAAATTAACCTATGACATTTTTTCAAAGAATTAAAAATCGATAGTAAACAGCAAAGCTTTCCTAAAAATACAAATTAAATAAATGACTTGCATGACATAGACAGGAATGTCAAGTTATTTTTTCAAAGAACTTAAAATGGTAAGTAAACAGCAAAGCTTTCCATAAACTACATATTAAATAAATGACTTCTATAATGTGGATAAGAAAGTCAAGTGATTGACTAATCTGAAATTACCCTGTGACCAAAGTTTTAAAAAGCCCAAAGCGCACCGAGGCACAAAGAGGCCGTGAAGCCCAAGGTGCAAGGTGTGCCTTTTCGAGGCAAGGCACAGCTCTTATCAAAAAAAAAAAGCTTAAAATGTTATAAAATCATAAAATTGGGGCCTTTTTATATAAGTATATATAATTATAAGCATACTCTACTTATTCTTCAAATTAGAGGATTTAATTGGGTATTTTATCATAACTTAGGGAGTTATTTACAATTTTTTCTATGTTTAATTGGGTATTTTATCATAAATTAGGGGGTTATTTGTAATTTCCCTATATATATTTAAGTTTTGACAGCCAAATAACCTAACAGCCGTCCACTTTCCTCTCCCTTCCTTCACCCTCTTTGTTTTTGCCTTTCTCTCTCCTCACCGTCTGCAACCAAGCAGCCACCCCCTTGGAGTGCCAGTTTCAGCGGCTGGAGCGCCAGCATGAGGAGAGGGCAGTAGATTGGCGACAAGAAGGCTGGTTTAAAGTTGTTTGGCTGATTTTCAAGGCTGTTTGGCTGGTTTCAAAGGTTGTTTGGCCGGTTTTGGCAGCTGGGTGGTCAGACTGAGGAGAGAAGGGTTTGTCGGCTGAGAAGAAGTGAGAAAAAGAGAAAAAAAAAGGAGACGGGGGGGGGGGGGGGCGGCGGGGCCGGGGGCGGCGCCGGGGCTAGCCTTTTATTTTGCTGAGGCACGCCAAGGGCTTCCTGTGCCTAGGCCGGTCAGGCGCGTACCTTTTCGAGGAGGCTGCCGGCCAGGCACCGGCGGTGCGCCATGGTGAGCCTAGTGCCTAGGCGCGCCCCTACGCGCACCTTTTAAAACTACGCCTATGACATTTTTTCAAAGAATTAAAAATCAGTAGTAAACAGCAAAGATTTCCTAAAAATACAAATTAAATGAATGACTTGCATGACATAGACAGGAATGTCACATTATTTTGCTAATTTAATTACATTATGACTTGCACGATATAGAAAGGAATTACATGCTTCTCAACCAGGCATTCACTAAAAAAAACACATTAGTTCGTAATAAAAAGCAAAATAAATGACTTGTGTAATCAAGAGAAACACATTCAAACAAATATGCAAGTGAAACATCAGTTTATTGGTAAGGAAAGACAGATATTTTTACTAAATAAAAATTAATTTATTACGGCTTCATTACAGAACAACATAAATGTCTTACCTAATTTAGAAGGGAAGGGAATACCCAATCATGGTTTCATTACAAAACAACATTAATGTCTTGGTTTAGGAAATAACACATAATCATGTGCTCAAAACCAGACATATACTCAGAACAATCAACTACCTCATAAGAACAGCGTAAGCTTTCCAGAAATTACATATCAAAATAACTGACTAATGTATTGTAGAAACACACATTCAAGAAGTTAAAAAAAAAAAATGTTCGTTAAATAGCGAGATAACGACACAGTCCTTACTAATCACAAATTTAACCAACCAAGGATTCATTACCAAAACAACATCAACATCTTACCTAGATTACAAAACAATACCCATCACATGCTTCCAACCCGACATTCACTCAACACAAACAATTACTTCGTAAGAACAACGTAAGCTTTCCGGAAAAAACATATCATAATAAATGACATGCACAATCTGAGATCATACATTCCACATATATGTAAACAACACATCGGTTCATTAGTGATCCATTCCAAAAACAACAATAATATCTAACATAAGCTTCCAAAAGAATACACCAATACACCCAATCATTTTGACATCCACTCAAACCAACCATTTACTCCATAAAAAAGCCTCCTCAACCCTTTCCCAAAAGGACAAATCGCAATAAATGACTTCCACAACCTAAAACAACAAATTCACGCAAATATGGAACACAAACAAACACCACTCCATTAGTAAGCAAACGACGCGATATCTTAGTAAACTTAAATTTAACGAATTACTCCGTAAAAACAATATAACCTTCCCGAAAAACACGAATCTCAATAAATGACTCACACACAATCTAGACTATAACAAATCCTATCCCTCACAGCACGAATATTAAAGCCAAAGCCTCAGTCCATCACTAAGAAAACGACACGAGAAATCTTACTATAACTTAAAATTAACCAAACACAACCATCCCTACCGATCATACAAAGATTTCTACACATCACAATGCCATCCGAATACAAAACTAATCTCCAAAAATCGAATAAATCCAATCAACCAAACACACAAAGACTACATAAAATCCTAGAAACAACAAATCTTGTGTCTAGAGATGTTCATTTTCATTACATGCATGATCGATATAACAGATCTTAACTACTAAAACAACAAAATTAATAAATACACATATATATTACATACAAAAATTTAAAATTTAAAATTTCATTTGTTTTCATTTTTCATTTTTTTATTTTTCTAGGCAACAAAACAAACACGAGAGACAACAAATCAAAAACGTGCAAACTATATATACAAAAAAAATATAAAAAAAAAAAAATCACATTCGCTAGAATTGGAAGTCAGGTAGGGTACAAAATAAGTTAGAGAGACGATAATGAGGAAATGAAGAGAGAGAGAGATATGGATCGAGAGCTTACGAGGTGGAGAAGGCTGATCCGGCGAGGAGGAGAGGCGAATCGGAGGATCGGAGAGGCGCAGAGCGGAGGGAGGAGACAGGTACAAACCCTAACTGAGTCGCAAGAGAGAGAGAGAGAGAGAGAGAGAGAGAGACAGCAAAGAGAGACAGAGCAGAGAGACAGGTTGAGAGGAGAGAGGGAGAGAGAACGTAGTTAGGAGGAATAGGTGTTGAGTGGGACTTTGTTGCTGACAGGCTGTCTCCAGCTGTGGTTGCAGTTCCGAACCTCTAGGCTTGGGGGATCCGAGGCTCGAGGTTTGGGAAGTCCCAGCCTGTCGTTTGGATGTCCGAGGCCGTAGATTCTGTTTTATTTACCCTTTCTGGATAGGAGAATTGCACCAAGGTCCACTGGGTGTAGATGAAATTACACTAATATGAAAAGTTTTATTATCATTACGCAAAATTACTTTCAGGAGACCAACATGGCCGATACATGCCACTTCATCTCCCTTGCATTGAGACGAGACCTACGTTCTTTATCTCCTCTGATAGAGTTCAGATGACCATTGTGAGAACCTTTTTATTTTTTAAAGAAATAATTTTTTATTTCATTTTTATTAAAAAAATTGAATGAACCATTTTACTCTTAATTATATATTTAATGATAAATTTTTTACGATCAGTTAATAATAAAGAGTGTTTATATTAAACTTTTAAAAGTCTAAGATAATTTGATGTAATTATGGTCAGACTTTTCATATTAGTGCAATTTCATTTAACGTTAGAAAGTTTCATACAATTTCAATTTAAAATATATATATATCTCTTTTTCCTCATTTGTGTGATGATCTTCATTTGCTTATTATTATTATTATTATTTGTCTTTGTTTTCTTGTTACTTAGGAAGATCTTAGTTTTCCTTTGATATTTTCTAGATTTCATTTTTCACCCAAAAAAAAAACTAATTTTTGTATTTTCTTTAAGAAGTCCTAAAATTTTTGTGTTTTTAAAGAACAATAAAAAAAAAAATGATTTTCAAGGGATTATTAAAAAAACTCAAGAACATGAGGATTTTTAGGTAAAAAAAGAAAAAGTGAAACTTACTGAGTTTTTAATGCAAAATTGATATAATCTCTATTAACCTTCTACTTGTAGATTTTCTTTTCTTTCTTATTATGAATGAATTTTGAAAAAAAAAATCAATCAAATTTTTTAAATTTTCATAAGGATAATACTAGATTCATTAAATTTTTTATCCAAATTCATACCTAAATAATATAACATATGAATTGATAAAATATTATTAATTATTACATTATCTTATATTTATAAGATGTTATCAACTCATATGTCTTATTATTTTAGCATGAATTTTGATAAAATATTTAAAATGTCTAGTATTGCTTTTTTCATAAATATCCTTCATATTTTATTTTGTTACCAATGTTAATTTTAAACCTTAAGTTTTGCTTTTTATTCCCCCAAAAATATAAGGTTTGTTTGGAGAGAGAAAAAAATTAAGGAATTTTTTTAGACAAAACAAAAGTTTTAGAAGAAAATTGAAGATTACTGCAAAGTTGGGGTGAAATTAGGGTATTAACTAAAAAGTTAGGTAGAAAGTAAGATTATCGTAAACATTGGGGATATTTAAAAAGTTTCCTCTTGCTGGTGTTTCTGCACGAGCCTACGTGGCTGTTGCACTGGCGGCGTTGACGGCGACTTGCTCCCTTTTTTTTTCAATTTTTGTTTTTGTTTTTTTCATTCTTTTTCTTTTGTTTTTTTAAAAAAAAAAAAATTGTTGTTAGGAGGGCTGTCTGTTTGTTTGGGTAGAGGATTTGTTCGGAGTTGTGAATTAAACCAGCAAGGGATTGGGAAAAACCTGGGGCTACCCGGTTTGAATGTTTTATCCTTTATTTTATGTTAGTTCCAAAAGATTCAAATGTTTCCATATTCTTTTTTAAGAATTTAACTATGTTACTGGTTAGATAAGATTATTCATTAATAATAACTCTTGAATATTCTTCAATAATCATCTTTATAATCAATCTAAGATTCCGCTTGTCACGCAAAATTAGAATAGAATTGAATGGAATGGATTAGATTAAAATGAATTGGATTTGAATTGAATGGATTGGATTGATTTGAATGAAAATCATCATCCTATATTTGGTAGAACTTATGATTAGATTAAAAATTATACTATATCATGTTTGGAATAGATTGGGATTGGATTGGAATAAATTAATTTAAATTTTTTATTATATAAAATTAATTTTATAAAAAATCTAAAAAAAAAAAAAAACATCATTTCCCACAATTTATCAAATATCAAAAATCATACTTCATCAATATCATCATCTTTCATAATTTAACATTATCAACACATAGTTCATCAATATCATCAATCCAATTCATCAACATCATTATCTTTCACAACAACAACATCAAATCATCAAAACATTAAAAAAATAATAATAAAATAAAAAACAAAACAAAACAAAAGGACTTAGAACAAAACCCAGAACCAAATGATTTTGGGTTTATTGTCAAACCCAAAACCATCTGGTTTAACCAAATGGGTTATGGGTTCAAGCTGAACCCAGCATCTGGTCCTGGGTTCGCTAAATCCAGAATCGATTTAGTTCTGGGTTTGTTCCAACTTTAAAGAAGAAGAAGAAAAGAGGGTGAGAGGTTTCATGGATATGTAATAGGAGAAGGAAGGAATGTGAGAAAGAGATAAATAGAGAAAAGAAAAAAAAATAGGAAATGAAATTTCATCTCATCCAATGATATGGTTGTGGGTGGGATTGAAAAATGCCAAAAGAATAGGAAATGATTTGAGGTTGGGATTCAAAGAATCTTAATCTTATTCATTCTAATTGGTCTCTAAACATGGTATTCCAATGGTTTGGGATTTTTGAATTTTAATCTCATCCCAAATCTCATGTATCAAACACGGCGTAAAAGGTACTATTAATGGGTAACTTCACACAATCATTAAGTTAGTCAAACCTTTAAAAAATAATAATAATAATAAATTATACAGTGCTTTGACAAGTATTTTTTCGTTTTCTACTTTTGAAAAAAAAATGAAAATAAATATGAAATGTTTTGTATTATTTTATAATTTTCAACATACATGAAGTAGCACTGTTAAAAGCAATATTCTAAAAATAAAAACTAAAAAAGCATATAGTAGAAATAACTTAAAACATAAAAAGTACAAGAAATCTATATTAATATATTAACAAGATAAATATTTAAGATATAAAATATAAAAAATTAATTAATTACAAAATTTATCAAATGATTTAATTTATTTAAATTAAAAATAAAAAATAACCAAAAGAGGGAAAAATAGTTTAAAACATTTATAAATTAAAAAAAAAAAATACTAGATCTAGTGAAGAAAGAAGAATTGTTACATAATTTTTTTAATAGAGAACTAAGAAAAACAAATAGAGGAAAGTGAAAAGTATCGAAAAATAAGGAAGAGGAATTTGTGAATAATTACTAGCTAACTATATTCGAGAACTTCAACTATATTTATAAGTTCAACCTACATGCTAAAAAATAGAAGAACCATAATAGAAAGCAACTAAATTTGTGCTACACAACATCACCTACTCTTATTTCTCATAATCCACTAAGACTCCAAGTAAACAATGAAAAACTCCAATAACTCCTTTAACAAACTAGTCGACCGAGTTCCTAAACTTGGGAACCATTTTTTGGTTAATGAAGTTACGCATACTACCACCATCAATTAAAACTATAACTTGCTTGCCCCGCAATTTTTCCAACACATTTTCTTAGGTGTTTGGCATATATGATGGCATGGAGAAAGATTTCAGTTTTGTCTCCATTTCTATTAGATGTTTCTTATCAATCGTGATATCATCTTCGTCTCATGAAAAATAATATTTTATCGTGAATAATTGTGGTCACTTACAATGATGCCTTAGAACAAATTTTTCATCAAAATAGTAGCAAAATCCCTTTTCTTGATGCTCCCTAACTTCTAGGTTTGTGATTTTATTAAAAGAAATGAGGGTAGTAAGGAGAGAAAGAGGGAAAAGAAATGGAACGAGAGGAGATGAGAGAAAAGGAAGAAACAGAAATGTAGAAATGAGAAGAGAGAGAGACAACAAGATTCACGGCGGTGGGAGATGAGCACTACAACGAAAGTGACGGGGTTGAGCTAGTCAATGACTAGGATTGAGAGGTTTGAGAAAAGAGCGAGAGTAAACAGGGGCGGTCGAGGGTTGATTTTTGATTGAGAGAGCATGTTTACTGTTTAGGGTTTTTTAGGCTTGCTTTTTATGTGTGTGTATATATATAGGGGATAGTCTATAATATACTTAGGTATTGTTACACCTGAATTGATTACATTCTAAAATTGTTGACTGTATTTTATGATATCTTATTATAACTAAACATGATTGATTATTATAAATATGATCAAACTAATTTAGTTGTAATCAGATATAATAAATATATAATATGATCTAATAAAATACAATTTGTACTTTTTAATGTAATCACTTATTTATAACTATCAGGTGTATCAGTATTCAAGTATATCGTAAAATATGTCATACACACACACACACACACATATATTAATATATATAACTAAACATGATTGATCTAAAGTATATTTGAAAAATGATATTTTCAGATCGATCTAATTTTGGTCGGTCTCAATTTTTTTGGCAACTCTAATAGAGATCTTCCTGTTTGATGAGATTCTCTCTCTCTTTCTAGATATTTGCTAAAATAAGAAAATATTCCAATTTCGACCAACTATAGAAAGTCTTATGCTATTGGAACCCTGTACTATTTAGACAATTACAAGCTAGTAACGTGTTATGACATCCGTGAGTTATTTTCCATGCGAGTTGATCAATTCAAGTTGTCTTGTTATCTTGGTTTGGTTGAACTCGTTAAATATTCCTGTTGATATGACATTTGCTGACGTATCTTGTGGTTAATAGGCTTTGCATCGTTTCATTCCCCATCTGGCCCTTTAGGCCTGCCAACTTGTTAGGCCTTAACGGGTTTTCGACCCAATACTATTTTAGGCACAACAGTCTTAAGTAAAACTTTAATTGATTTTAATCATTTCGCGTGTAACATTGCATATAAAATGTTCACCTACGTGTAATTGGCAAAAATGATTAAAAATTACGTTTGGAGTAAAACAAATAACTCAATTTGTTGGGTTAACACGAACCTATACATTTTTTTGGTCAATTATCACAATTTTCTCAAAAAAAAAAGGGACTTACTACTTAAAATTATAGTTATATAGCAGTAAACACCTAATAGATTATAATCCAAGAGGTTTAATCAAAGGTTTTTCATTTAAAAAAAAAAAATGAATATAGTTTAAAAACTATATTCAATTTTTGAATTTTCAAGGGGATACAAGATTCGTAATTACAATTTAATTGAAGTGAGTATGATGGACTTACCATCAGGCCATCATCTTCCATTCACTTTTCTTTAGAAGGATTTGACCATAAGGGCCTTTTTGTAATTTTCTTCATTTTTTTTCTTTTTTTATTCATTAGTTGCCATTTCAGCAGATTAATGAATATACAACCATAATTCTTAAATTTCATTTTCTAATAAATTAAGCACATAAAAAGAACCAAAAGATTTACATATCAAAAGAGCTCTTTTAATAAAAATTTTACTAAAAACCATTTTTCTCCAAACCTTTGGTTGTAAAAGTTTTACTTCTAATTTCTCCAAAAACAAAAAAAAAAAAAAAGGGTTTTACTTCTAAATTATCTATTATTGAAATCTCTACTTGATGCATCTCTTCCAAAGATAGCTTCAGAATTTTACCAAACAATCTATTAATTGTGTTTCCAAAGAAGATAAATTTTGATAAAATGCACATTATATTCTTAATAATTTTTATACTTTAAGGTGACCGATACCGAAAATTTCCCTACAAACTCCTGACATTTTGATAGCATTTTCAATATTCTAAATATTTTAATCTATATTCTACAAATTTAAACTCTCGATATCTTCATTAAAATCGATACTTACTTCTTCGATGGTACCAAAATCTGTAAGTTAAATAATAGAGCGATTCCTAAGATTAACAGAATGGGGTGTGTTTAAAGTGTGAGTGGCGTATATTTAACACAAGGGATCCATTAGGCCCAGTTTCCGTTTCATCATCCCCCAGGCCATTTCATTTTCAACAAAAGTTGCTGATGTAATGAGGGACCCACCTCACTGGTCCCACGATGTCATCACGTGGCATCACCACAACTCTCCACCCGTGTGATGATGATGTTCTCTGATCAAAGCAGGTGCACAGAGGATCAGTGTCTCAGTTCTCACGTACTTGTTTCTTCTTTCACTTCACTCTGCCGCTTCCACTTCACTTGGAGCTTGATTGTGTTTGCCTCTTCAAATCTAAAATCTCAAAAACACAAAACACAAAACACGGAGCCAAAAGGAACGTACCCATAAACAATGTGGAAATTATAAAAAATGATTTTTTCCCATATAATTGAAACAATTTATAAGTGCAGAATATTTACTATACATGATCTTATAAGACTTCTTAATATTACAGAGAACCTCAATAATATATATATATATATATTTATTAGTTTATTCTTCCTTATATAAGAGTTATATCCATATATATATATATTTTTTATTTTCATAAAATCTTAGGTTTTTTATGAGATTTTTTTTTTTGAGAAATGTTAAGAAACATGAAATATATGTCTGGACAAAATTGTATATTTTTTCAAGTTCAGAAGCTAATTTTTCTAATTTTTATGTTTATTTTTCTATTTTATTTTATTTTTAAAATTGAAACTTTAAGAAAAAATAGCTCCAAAACTTGAAAAAATATAAAATTTTGACCATAATAATATCTCATGTTTCTTAGCATTACTACAAAAAATCTCATGAAAATACGTAAGATTTTATCTTAAAAAAAAAAAAAAAAGAGAGGGTGAGAACTTTATGTGAGGGAGAATGCACTAAAGAATATATATATATATATATTATAATTTTTCATTTTTTATTTCAATTTACATAAGTGTAAATTGAGATATACATTGAATTTGATTATATACACTTAAATTTTTAACTTAAAAAAGTGTTGTGATATATAATTATTAACTTCCATTTAATTCAAGAATCCTTATCATCTATAAATTGAGTTCAAAATGAAATCAATAAATAGACTCAGTTTTTAAAAGAAGCCCAATTAGGAATTAAACGCAGCCCAAATTGTGAAAGGAAAAAGATAAGTTTGAGGGAGGCGGTCAGAAGCAAAAACCGATGACCACGATTTTAGTGGATATTTTTACGGTGAAAGAAGGAAGGTGCCATACACAGCCATTAAGGAGGCTGATCATGCGTAAACAAAAAAATTCAAAGCTAGAATTGACAAAAAATGAAGTACTGCAAATGAAAGTGAAAGTGTGAAGTGAAAATAGAATATATATATATATATATATATATAAATAAGTTAGTGGACTCTCGCATGGTGAAAGCTAGTAATCAAAGTCGATTAGCAATCGGACGGAGACTAGTGTTCATGCAGAAAGAATGATGGACCGAGAGAAACAATAGCCAAATTTGAAGCTTGACATCGATAAGCAACAGAGAAGTGAGGCGGTGCATAAAATTAAATTGAGAGAGTTACGTAAAGCGGCTATATATATATATATAATATTCAATTAGAAGCAAGCAGCAAACACTTACGGATTTTGAGAAGCCGGGCAGCAAAACGATAAAAGAAACAGTACGGGTGAAGCCGAGAAGAAGAACGAAGAAGAAGAGAGAAGAAGAAAAGAAAAGGAGAGAGAAGAGAGAGAGAGCGGAAGAGGAAGTTCCGGATGGATGAATGGAATATTTGGATGTATAATGAATTTATCTTGATAAATGCTTTTATTTAAATGAGATTTAAAATTTAGAAAATTAGTTAATTTTTTTAAAAGTTTAAATTAAATTTATGTGGTTTTATTAGGGTGGATTTCAAAATTACGAAGAATTTGATGGGAATCTGTTTTAGATCGAGAATTGAGTAAAAGAGTTTTGTGAATGGATAATTTTATTTTTAATAGAATTTATATTATTTATATTTAATTTTTATTGTTTATTGGAAGTAAATAATTTAATCGGTCAATTGATTTTATAAATTATGTTTTATGATTGAAATGAGAATTTATTAAGTATATGTGCATTGTACACATTTTGGAAATTCTAATCGAAATTTTATGTTTCAATTTGAGTTATTCTAAGAAAGATTTCATAATATTTTAAGTAATATTATGTGCATTTGAGAAAAATATTTATTGAGAATTTTATGTATATTCAGAAATTAGATTTTTGTATATTTGCAAATGAAAATTGTTTGAGATGTGAAATGAATGCAAATGAGATTTTCATAACACTAAAGTTGTACTCTCTCCTCTAATGGTCAAATAGATCACACATATGTGAGTTTTAGATTCGCTCATCATATGTATGACAAATATTAGGAGAGTTATTAAGTTGTCGAGAGAGTCATTTAGTCACTAACATATGTATTGTAGATGTTATCCCTCGCTCTGCTTGTGTTGTGATTATTTTCACCGTTTATGACAAAATTCCATAAGTATTAGTTGGTGTAAATTTTCATATTACAAATGTTATATACTGAGTTTCATCAGTAAATAATGAGATTTATGGAATACCGATTTTATAGAAAGAGATTTCATAAAAGTTATATAAATAATAATATGCAATTATATTTTATAAAGTTGCAAAAAAATGATTTATACAGATAATTACAACCTATAATGATATCAAATTCGAATTTAGTTTTATTGTTCAAATATGAATGTGTATAAATTATTGAGGAATTATTTATTATTATTAGAAATTTGTTATGTTTTATTTAGAAATATTTTTAGAAAGTTATATCCACTCACTGAACATTAGCGTCAGACAAAATTCCATAGGTACTAGTTGGTATAAATTTTTAGATTACAGATATTATATACTGAATTTAATCATGTAAAGAATAAGATTTACAAAACACCAGTTTTACAAAAAGAGATTTCATAAAAGTTATACAGATATAGTATGCAATTATATCTTATGAAGTTATCAGGTTCGAATTTAGTTTGATTGTTCAAATATAAATGTGTATAGATCATTGAGGAATTACTTATTATTACCATAAATATGTATATTTTATTTAAAAATATTTTTAGAACAATCATATCCACTCATCGGGTATTAGTGCGCTTATTCTTTTATAAAACCTAATTTTTTTTTTAGGTATTCCCCATAGGTTCGTGTAAATTATGTCAGATCGTGAGAAGTGTCATATTGGTGATAATAAAATGCATCATTGTTATTTTTAAGTAGAGATATTTTTGCATTAGTGTATACTATTTTTAATTAATTAGATTTCTTAAATATGTTTCAATATTACTTTTATAAATGAAATATTTTTAACAAATGTTTTATGAATATCTCATATATTCAGTATATGGGTCTACCTCAAGAAACGTAAAAATTTTTAGTTCGTTCAAATTATATTTATAAAGTGATCATGTAGATTTGCGAATGGTTTTTCTAAAGGTTTTTCAGAAACTCTAGATTCCAGTTAGAAATATTAAAGTTGTCACGATATTCTCCTAGATTTAAGAGAAGAGTCGGGATGAGTTCTGTCAGTTTTTAAGAGATTTTACTGAACTCGAGAGAGGAGTCGAGATGAATCATGCATATATATTTCACTGTCAATGCGTTATAACTTTTAAATTGTTAGAAATAATTAACTTAATCCATTATTATATTTCCATTAAATGAGAGAGAAAAATTATTTTAAAAGAGAATATTATAAATGACTGAAATGGTTGGTTAATTTAAAAGTTAGAAGGCACGCATATAAAGACTTTATATATATTAATTAGAAGTAACCATTTAGAAGTCAAAAGATGCAAGTAAACATACAATACCTATATATATTAATCAGAAGGAGATTTAAAAAACAGTAAGAACCCAAAAATATTCACTGGCTATTCGCATTCCTAGGAATAGAATCACACCAGATCCGCATTTTGCTCTTCTTTGTAATTGTTTGTATGTGTGTGTTCTTCATTTTTTTTTCCCAATTTTTCTCTTTTTTAATTTTTTTGGTGGGTTGTCTGATTTTATTTCAGAATCCAAATAAAGTATTTTTGTTAATGCTTGTGAGATTGGGCAAGACTTTTGGTCAGTTTTGTCTGGTTTCTTAGTTGGATACCCAACTTCATTGGTGTCCCCCCAAATCGAAATTCAGACCACAAATATCAGACTCCTTGACAAGCACACATCCTTCAATTTTTTATTACAAAAAACTTGTCTTTTGTTTGTAGTTGTTGCATTTTCCATATCAGAAACTGGTTTATCTAGTTTTTTTTGGATCTGGGGTCTGTTAGTTCAATCAAAAGCATCCTCATTTTGATTCATTTCACTCATTGTTTTGGTTTTTTACATGATTTGGGGATCTGGGTTGGTATTGGATAGAGTTTTGAGATTTGGAGATGTGGGTGTAGAGGGGTCTTTGATCATAGTAGAGTTGCAACAATCATGGAATTTAATATTTGATCATTTGTAGTCTTTGATGGTGCAAACAGTTTGAAACTTTTTGGAGAAAGATTGTGTTTTTTGTTTTGAATTACTTGAATGCATGATACAGTTTCCTGTCTGGAAACAGGAGGCTTTATATTGTTGTAGGATTGATTATCTATATATTGATAGGTAGATAGATAGATAGATATGGGTTGCATTTGCTCGAAAGGGACTCGAGCACACCAGTTTGTTGAGGAGCACAATGTGAAGGAGAAGAATTCGAAAAAGAAGTACTCGAAAAAGTTGCCTTCTTTTAAGAGGGATAATGTGGCAGTGGCAGATGGGGCTGCCAATGATGCCACATTGCGGTTGATACATAATCAATCGGTGGATGGTTCTGCTGGGTCGGGAACTGGCTCCTCTGATGAGGGGGAGAAGAGGGACAAGGACAAGGACAAGCCACGGCTTCAAAGGCGTGGGACAATGGATGTTGGGATGATTGGAGGTCATGTAGCACAACCTAGGATGAATAGGATCTCCAGTGTGAGCAATGGGGAGAGAGGTGCACAGGTTGTTGCTGGTTGGCCTTCTTGGTTGACTGCAGTGGCTGGAGAAGCCATCAATGGATGGGTGCCGCGGAAGGCTGATTCGTTTGAGAAGCTTGATAAGGTTCATTTATTTTTAAGTTAAATGGTGGATGGTTTATAGAAATCAGTAGTTTCGTTGCCAAGTTAGAATTATTGCATAGTAATCAGCATCATATATATTTATTTATTCCTTTGCTGTTTTTTATAATGCGTGGAAATGGTTGTTTAAGATTGATGTGTTTTCATTTTTGCATCTTAAGTTACATAGAATGATTTTCCGTAGTATTTGCTTTCAAATATTCTGCTCATAATTATGAAGACAAACATCTTCATTTTGAACAAAAATGGAAAATGAAGGATTTTGTTTCTGCAGATTATTGGGTTTCTTATTGTAGGCATGGAGTATAAATGAAGTTAATTTTGTTTTCTTTGATGACAGTACGTGTGTAGAGTCTAAAATTATGAGGAGATCTATATGACCAGACACATCAAAAGGCCTGTATTTTACATGGGTGCATATGCTTGCTTATCTTGGTTTTTACTAGTCAGATGCTATATCATTGTATTCTGCTTATGCTTTGTATGATATGTAATGGGAATTGTATTAGCAAGAATCAGGACACTTTTTTCTTGTACGTGCTTTATCTACGTCTTGTCAGTAACTGAATGCATTTTCTGCTGAATCCAGTGTCAAGTGATTATCAGGGAGGTTACAGTTCTGTAACTTCATTATGGTATGAATACTTTTCATGGAAATTGATTCTTATACAACACCGGTAAAGCAAGTAATAACTTAGATACAGATGATGATATCTGGAAATTACTTTGAAATTTGATGTCAAGGTTTCAGCTTTTTAGATTCTGGAAGCTGTTTAAGAATAATTTAGATTGAAAGTTTTTCTGTATGCTTATGATTTATTATTAATATCTTTAATCTGATGGTGCAGATTGGACAAGGAACTTACAGCAGCGTGTACAAGGCTCGTGACTTGGAGAACAACAAAATAGTTGCATTAAAGAAAGTGCGGTTTGCTAATATGGATCCAGAAAGCGTTCGTTTTATGGCGAGAGAAATTATTATTCTGCGTAGGCTTGATCACCCCAACATCATGAAGCTTGAAGGTTTAATCACGTCAAGGTTGTCTGGAAGTTTATATCTTATATTTGAATATATGGAGCATGACCTAGCGGGGCTGGCTGCAACACCTGGGATTAAGTTCACTGAGGCACAGGTACCTACATTTCCCTTTAGCTTTAGCTGCTGAGGCCATAAAATTTTTGTGATAATAATGTACCATTTGGAGGGAAAAGTAATTTTTATGACAATATAAATACTGGACCTGATAACAGTCTGACAATAAATTTCTACATGACAATCTTCACAAGTTAAATGTATAAACTAGCTGTAAATTGAAGTAAAACAATGTGCAGAGATCTCCGTTCTACATGGTACATTGGTTTCTTACTACGCTTTAGTTTTCTTTATAATGCGTTCTCCTACAATGGCAATGTTGAATTTTATTTTCTGCGAATGGAAGAGTCAAACTATGGTAATCTCTCTCTTTGGTTCATGTGTTCTTATGTTATATCTTGTACTTTGGTCGTGCAGATTAAATGTTACATGCAACAACTGCTTTGTGGACTTGAACATTGCCACAATCGCGGTGTTTTGCATCGTGACATCAAGGGATCAAATCTTCTGATTGACTACAATGGCAATCTCAAGATTGGTGATTTTGGGTTGGCAACTTTCTCCCGAGCTTATCAAAAGCAGCCTCTAACAAGTCGGGTAGTGACTTTGTGGTACCGGCCACCTGAGCTTTTGCTTGGCTCTACAGACTATGGAGCTACTGTAGATTTGTGGAGCGCTGGTTGCATTCTTGCTGAATTGTTTGCTGGAAAGCCTATAATGCCTGGAAGAACAGAGGTACTTCTCCTACCTTTTTCTTGGATATTGAATATGTGCGTGTATTTAACCTCGACTCCTGAATGCTTAATCATTGTTAGTCCCTGCATCTGGAAATCAGCAACCGTCATGTAATCAAGTTAAATATTCAACAACCGTTAGTACACTTTTGTATGTCTACAGAGTGTTGCTGTCTGTTTTGTCATATCTTTTTCTTTTCTTCTGCCTTTCATATCTTTTTAATGGGATTTGTGTCTATTTCTCTTTTTTTTTTTTTTTAAAAAAAAAGGGACTCACAATTCACAAGTTACTTCCTTGCATTGAGGGCAGCCCTCAAATGCTCTTCACAACCAGTTACTATGCACCAGTTGTTTGGGCACTAAATTGCTCGGTTCAGCAATATGTATTGGGAAATTTGGTTTATCTGCAAAGATTGGCTAGTTCCATTTATTGTATGTAAACTAATAATGTTGTCCATGTAGCTTGCCAACTTATTTATTAGTTTAAATGCTCTAGTTACTATTTTTTGGTATAAAATATCTACCATGCAATACAAATATTCAACTTGAGTCGTAATTAGTTGAATAAAGTAGAATCCTGGCTATTAGAAGATTAGGCTGCAAGAATAATAAGCTGTGAATCCTGCTGGATCATCATCTAGATATACATAGACAAACACATTTGGATTTCAAGTTAATCTATTGACGTATGGTATTCTTTTGCTTGCACAGATCTGACATGCCTTACTAGTCATAGGTACAGGCCATTCGGTTTCTCCTTGCTTGGAAGCTTTTGTAATAGTAGCATAAATCAATAGTCTTTAACTAATTAAAGGCAACCGTCTGGTTGTTTACAATGTTCAAATATATGAAGATCGTTTCAGTCATGTTTAAACATATTATATTGCATTTTATGGATTTGGAAGATTATTAGAGTTAGTGGACCTAATCTATCTCCTATATTTAACAAAAACGTGTGTTGATTCATTTATAGGTGGAGCAACTGCATAAGATCTTCAAACTTTGTGGATCTCCATCCGAAGAGTACTGGAAGAGGTCAAAATTGCCACATGCTACCATTTTCAAGCCTCAACAACCTTACAAGCGCTGTGTAGCTGAGACATTCAAGGACTTGCCTTCATCAGCCTTGTCCCTGTTGGATGTCCTTTTGGCAACAGAACCTGAGGGCCGTGGAACATCTTCTTCTGCACTTCAAAGTGAGGTAAGCTTGTAGTAGTTGAGATAGTTAATACCTGTTCAATGATGTCTCTCTGTTGATTGTGCAAGCTAAATGATTAAGTTTGAATTTCTTTTCCAGTTTTTCACAACGAAGCCTCTTCCATGTGATCCATCTAGTTTGCCAAAGTATCCACCAAGCAAGGAGTTTGATGCCAAGCTTCGAGATGAGGATGCAAGAAGGTGATGTGTCTCCTAAATATATCTCCTCTCTTTACTAGTTATGGCCTTCTTCTCAAGAGTACGAAAGCAGTTATTGCTCTCATGTTTCTCATATAACAATTTGAGGTGGTTGGTTCGTCTGCTAGTTCTAAGAGACTTGAGAGAATCAGGCCCTTTAATATTTTTCTCATGAATCTGGTTCTGAGGGAGATAATATTCTTCTAGAGAGGAAGAATTTTGCATACTAACTTCTACATTTGCTCATCTGAAAAAACCAGGCAAAAAGCAGCTGGTGGTAAAGGACGTGGTCATGATCCGATAAGAAAAAACTCCAAAGAATCTAAGGCTGTGCCGGCTCCTGATGCCAATGCTGAGTTACCGGCATCCATTCAGGTAATTTGTTGGTCATCAAGTTCAAGCGTAACTCTAAACTCATATTGGATGCTATATTTACCCTATTCTTTTGTTACAATTTTAAAGATTCAGTTTCTTCAATAATCATTTTTATGTGTCTTTTGCCTAATACAGAAGCGACAAAATCAGACTAATCCCAAAAGTAATAGTGAAACGTACAATCATGCGGAGGATGCTGGTACTGGCTTTCGTATTGAGCCTCCCAAAGGACAACAACATAATGTTTACTTCAATTCTGGTCAGTTAATGCACCCACCAGATGACGCTTTTAGAGGCTCAAATGGTGCATTTGGCTCTCCTGAATTGAGAAATCAGAGATCTTACATGCATCCTGGGGCAGGCGGGTTGTCTAGATTTTCCAATTCAGTTGCAGTTAGAGGCAATGCTCACTCTCAGCTTGATTGCAGCACAGAGAGTAGAGGGAATCCACGATGGCTTGAGGATGCTGTCGGAAAGCATGACTGGTCTCAACATTTGATGAGCGACAGACCGAAGTCTTCACATAAGAAGAGCGAACAGCCATCGGGAAAGCAGTCGACAGTGGTAATGGACTACTGAAATAGACAGTTCATTACTGGCAATATAAAAGAACAAAAATATATAAAAGAGGACTGTTTAATCAGTCTGATATAAATATTGAAATAGATTGAAAAATTTGATATCACTAGTTGCATAGTTTATTAGCAATTGAATTATTTATAATAGCCATCTGGAGTTACAAACTAATCCTTGTTTTCATTTGACCAGGAGTATGTCCATAAGAAGAACCGGATTCATTACTCTGGACCGTTGCTGCCTCTAGGAGGAAACCTTGAGGAAATGCTCAAAGAGCATGAGCGACAAATCCAGAACGCTGTCAGGAAAGCTCGTTTGGACAAGACCAAAAACAGTGGTGGTAACGGACAAACACAGTCTCTTCTTAATTATGGCACAAACGGCAGGTGACTCTAGGAAGGAAGTTTATATACATATCTGCTTAAATTTTGATCCTGAAGGTCCCGAAGTAATACGTACCTTATGAAAATCTGACTATTCTCATCATTACTAAGAGAAGCTTGGTAATAACAGGATTGTACATGAATTCTGTCACGATCTGAAAACGTGCTATGTAGTTCTAACCATACCATAGTGTTATTTTAGATGAGATTAAAAAAGGCGGATAGGCGAAAGCAAATTAAACAAGTCCATTGCCAAGTGTATGATAAGTCTATGAGGTGATGGTTTTCGAGGTTGAGAAAACTATCAGATTCCTTGAATTTTTTTAGAGCAAGAGGTCTCGTTGGCATCGATTAGTCTGCTAAAAGCTATGCCATTGTACAGCTGAAAATTTTATATACATTACAATGAAATTCTACCATATTCTCTGTCCACATAGGCCAAGTGCTCTTCTACATAAGATGTACAGTACTTGAGTGTAACTGATAACTGAGATCATCCAAATGGGTCACCATTGAATACAGAAATACAAATTCCTAAGGCATAGGTGCATGCTGGTCATCTATCTAGTAAATATTTGTTGTATTAAAAGGAAAAGCTTTCCTATATCAAATTTAAATGTACGTACTTCTATTCAGTTAATCACATTTATTTGTGTTTTTTTATCACATAAATGACATTGCTCTATTGAATAGTTTTACGTTGTACGATGAAACCACTTTTACTAGAGATATTTTATATTTTTAAGTACTGAATTACTAAGACTTGTGTGGGATAGGTGTGTAGTCATCTATCTGGTAGATATCCAGTGTATTAAAAGGAAACATCCTTGGTATCTTTTTAGAATACTACTATACCTCCCAAAAATTTACTTAAAAGTTTGTCAAATGATGTGGCAAACCAATTTATAGTTACTACATTAATTTCAGGATGATGCAGTAATTATATATAAGTTTATCATATCATTTGGGTAATGTATTTGGATAAATTTTGGATAATGTAGCATTACTCTTCTTTTTATAAACATTTATATATAAGTTTATCACATTATTTGGGTAATGTATTTGGATAAATTTTGGATAATGTAACATTACTCTTCTTTTTATAAATATTTATATAGTGGAATCCTGTTTATATACATGGTAATGCAATGTACCAACTAGGGATAATTGTTGCATATTCCCTCTTAACACATATGGTTATGTATCTTTTTTTTCCACCTTAATGGCGAGATTTCATATCCCAGGAAGCGTATTCTATAAGTTTGTGTGAGTAGTTTAGCATCCTGGATTGAACGTTCTCTTGGTGAAAGTGAAGCACTTCTTAGCTGGCGACTATGTGCAATTGTTTTTACTTTCAAAGCAGCAGTGAGGATTGGTGGCCTCTGCTACTAAGTTGAATTGATTGTTTGTGTTTATTAATTGGGAGTTTCATTGGTATTTTCATAATGACTAGTTTTATAACCTCTTAAAATGTATGTGTGTGGATTAATGTTAATCATTTAACGAAAATTCAGAAGTTCCATTTACTGAAAATAAATGAAGTTCCAATAAAAGAGAAAGAAAGCGTCCAAACTTTTGCATTGTATTTAGTAGATCTTGGGTTGGGGGTGGATATTATCTCTCTTGTTATTGTTGCACTTCTAACTTTTTTTTTTACAAAAATAAAGTAAACTTTACTAAAGAAAATCAGAAAAAATACAACTCACAAAAGTGTTAGTCCACTTAAGGATCTCATTAGAGGTCAAGATAAGAGAGGTCAACTTATAAGTCAAACGGTTTTTAGGTCTAGGAATGACAAGATGCTTACTAGTGCAGACTAATCTTAATCAATAATATTGTTTAAAATAGTATTGATTGATCTCGTTATACTCTCTAAATGTATTGATTGATCTCGTTATATTTTTTATTTATTCTTAAAAAAATTATAATGAAGAAATATGTTTTTGATAATTTTCTGTATAAAATTTTATCTCAGGTAAGATATCATGATTTATATCATTATTTTGTTCCGAATGAGAGGGAAAACAAAATTACAAATCACTTAATGATTTTATTAATAATTTTTTTTTTTGTTTTAAGACCAAAGAATTCTGGTGAAAAAGACAAAATTGCTCTTTGTTTTTGCTTTTTTGAAATAAAAGTACCCTTTGTTTTCGGTTCTTCTAGCAAAAAGTTTAGGTTAGAATGAGATGTACACACAATTGCAATCCTTTGATGACATTATTCATTTGTTTTGCCATTTCGATTGCTTCCAAAGACTTCTCAAAATATTAATGTAGAGCATTCCTCTATTAGATAAGATCCGCATCTATTAAAATTTTCAATTCAATGATCAATGAATACCATCTGTCCAACAACTTTACTGAAATCATACATTAACATGACCCTAACTTGATATAACTTTGCAACTTAACATAAGAGCAGGAAACCTACAAGAATATGAGGAGATATATCATTGTCAACTCCTCCAAACCCCCTTGCAGCTGTCACTAAATAAATGATTTAACATGACCAAATAAACAAGAAACACACAAACTCAAAACTCATACGCAACAACGCAACATTAACACTCCACCAAACCTGTAGATGTACCAACCACTACTTCATTTGCTTCAGCCAAAATCATGGTAGCTCTCTTGTCCTCATCACCCATCTTATAATATTTTCTTCCCTTCATGTCTAAGCATTACAGCAATCAGTTTCCTTTGAGCTTCTGCAGAAAATATAACTTTGCATCCATCCATCCATCCACACCTCAAGATTCCAATTCCCATCTTTCTCTCCATTTTTGGAAAAAATGAGGCCTAAAGCAAATCAGGCTCTCGGTTCGAAGGTGCTTTTGCTTGGCATTTTTCTTGCTTTCTTGCTCCTATTTGTGTTGAGATCAAGCTTATCATTGTCAAAAGAGAACCCATCTCCCAGTTCTGAAACTATTGTGCCAAGAGCTTCACATTCTATCAAAGAAGCGAAAGCAGCACATTGTTCACCAAGTTGTACAAAGATTCCTAAGTCACTAGCACAAGCACTTATTCATTATTCAACATCAACTATCACTCCACAACAGACAATGAAGGAGATATCAGTGACTGCAAAAGTTTTGGAGAAGAAGTCTCCATGCAACTTTTTGGTTTTCGGGTTAGGCCATGACAGTCTAATGTGGAGTACACTCAACCATGGTGGCCGGACAGTGTTCCTCGAAGAGGATGAAACCTGGATCGGGCAAATTCGAAGACGGTTTCCGATGCTGGAATCGTATCATGTTACGTACGATAGCAAGGTGAACCAGGCTGACAATCTGATGGATGTTGGGAAAGGACCTGAGTGTACAGCAGTTGGTGATCCTAAATACTCTATGTGCCAACTTGCTTTGAAAGGTCTGCCTAGTGAAGTTTATGACATAAAATGGGATCTGATTATGGTTGACGCACCAACTGGTTATTATGAGGAGGCTCCAGGGAGGATGACTGCAATATATACAGCTGGGATGATGGCAAGGAACCGGGACGAAGGAGAGACTGATGTGTTTGTGCATGATGTAACAGGGAGGTGGAAGATACTTTCTCCAAGGCATTTTTATGTGAAGGGTACATGAAAAAACAGGAGGGAAGACTAAGGCACTTCACCATTCCTAGTCACAGAGATGGCTCTGAGAGGCCCTTTTGCCCTGAGTAGTTTTCTTTTCTAGAGTTTTCCTAGCTTATGATTGCCTTTTCTAATGCCATTTTTATCCGGGGGAAATTGAGCATCCCTTTTCATGGCAGAAAGTATTCCTGGGTTGAGCGTTTACATGCAGCCAACATAGTAGAGAGCCTCTTATTTTTTTTGTTGATGAAAACACACCAAAATTCAGAAATTATAATAACATCAACATGAGTATTGCATTTCCTTTAACAACACCGTCTTTGTGCATAATACTCAAAAACCACTAACATGTAAAATGAATAATGAGAATTTGTTCAAAGCACAGATACCCGTGTAGAAACAACTTGTGCATTTCTTTGTATTTTTCCTATTGACGCTAAAACATCACCAACAAAATTGAAAGGACAAATTATGATCAAATTCCAAAGTTATCATTCTAGTTGGATAAATAGTGTAAATAAATTGTAAATTTCCCAAACATTTTCCCAGATAGACAATAACTATTAACAAAAACACCATGTATCCCCCATACAAAAATTATATAAATCAGTTGATCTAGAAGAGTATAAGGCAAATTCTTAGGCTTACAAAAAGCAGTTCATTCTATTAGTACCATCAATCTTCTTGGCAGCAAGTTTTCATAGACATGCCATATGCAGCACTCTTTACTGTTTTAGCGATGTCTTGATTTTCTCCTAAGTATAGCAAAATCACCAGCTTTCTGACCAAGAATACCACTGTTACACTTCTCTTCTTAGCAGCATTCAACTACCTATTTATCTACAGAAGAAGAAACTAAAATCAGGCACAAAGATCTTGAGCATCATTTCAGTGTACAGAACTCTTCTCAAAGTAAAACAGACATAATACACCCATAATATTCTAATCTGGAAAGTTATCAGAATAGAATATCCAAACTTTAATAACATGAAAGGGAATGAAATTAATGAACTTAGACAGGTTATTATTGGAAAGTATGCAGTGTCTTCATATTCAATATCTGAAAAATAATTTGGTGCAAGTTTGTAAGCATACTGATCTAAAATCACTAACTTTTCTTCCATATATTGCTATCATTCATAAATTACAACTTTATCCTTTATCGTCATAAAATATGCACTAGTAAGACACTGCAAATTAAACACAAAATATGAGAAGTGAGAACACTGAAAATTATGTTAAAATGGGTAACTTTTCATTCCTCTGTTTTCCTATGACTAGTGACCATGGGAATCAGTGCATTTCTTTTCATGGCAGATTATTTTCCAGGGTTGAGTTATGCACTTGCAACAAGCATATTGGAGAACCTTTTATTCAAAAAATTACAATTTCTAAAGTAACATCATCAGCAGGGATTGCAATTTCTAACTTAACATCAACACCAGGATTGGATTTGCATCATATCAACAAAACTATCGAGCCCCTTTTATTGGCCTTCCTGCATTAATTGTTATAAAACAAAAACAGAAAACTGCTCAAAATTTCACATCAGAAGTTGTCCATAACACGGTCCTCAAGGAGGCTTTTGTATTCTGAGGTTTGAAGCAGTCCATGGGATTCTACTCATTATTAATTGTTAAAAACCAAAGCCCTCATGTTTTCTTTACTTACAAAATGCATTTTGCTATCGCACTTGTAAAGGACATTTAAAATTACATCCAAAGCACTACTGACCGAATTTAAAAATAATGAGAAGTTGGGGAAGAAATTAACAAAGATCTGAAACCATCCTCAACACTAATTATTGACCATTTGCAATGATAGCAATGCTAATAAGAACTTGATCTCCAACAATGCATCCCTCAAAACCTAAAACTAAATTTACATGTTCAGTGCAGGTTAAAATGTTCATGGCAATATATTTGTTGGATTGCTCATTCTCAGAGATAAAAATGATATCAAATGTGCATAAACAAGAACATATATATATATGTATGTATGTATGTATGCAGTATGCATGATAGGATTCTATCTTATTCTGTAGCAAAATTGAGACAAGGTTATCAAATTGAATTACAGATAATTATTAGCTACAGGTTGGCTGTGGCCTTCTATTTTATACTATATCCCATGGAAAACATAGAGCATCAAAGAATGCTAAAAGAAGAGAAACAAAAAACTGATAACAATCAACTCAACACATTAGACATAGAGATGCCATGTCTCTAAGCAAAAGTCCAGGAACACCAAATTAAGAGTATAGATCTAAGAGTACCAAAAATCCAACACAAATAAGCTCCCATACAAAAATTTAACAAAATTCATCCATAGGAGTTCTTTTACCTCATTTAGCCACGAATATGGCAGTTGGGTTTC
The DNA here is from genome assembly GCA_021234005.1 of Nephelium lappaceum. Taxonomy (NCBI): domain Eukaryota; kingdom Viridiplantae; phylum Streptophyta; class Magnoliopsida; order Sapindales; family Sapindaceae; genus Nephelium; species Nephelium lappaceum. The sequence continues at coordinate 14,216,405 of CM038000.1, read as the reverse complement.
CAGGTGAAGGAGGGTTCTGTTTTAGCAGTGAAGCAAAAGTACCAGCTTTGTCAAGATCCTTTTGATCAATGGCCGACAATATTTCCACCTCTTCAAGACCAAGTTGTCTCTTAATCAAGTCCAAGTTCTCCTTAAGGACATCAATCTCTCCGAATGGCAGCCTCAAATCCAAGGCCTGAGGACCAATTGCAATCACCTCATCCTTTTTAAACCTCAAGAAAGGCATACAGAGTTTTTGGGTCTGTTTAAAATTTGCAGCCTGACCAACAGGGCTCTTCTGTAATGCCTCGGATATTTCTGCATCAGGAGCAAAAGTACGGGTCTTACTTTCGAATTTGCTTTGTAATATTTTCAGACAATCTGCTTTCCAGCCCTCAAATTCCTCATTGACATACACCAAGCCTTTTAGTTTGTCTTCAGTCAAGGCTGTAACTGGAGCCCCCTTCTTGTTGCCTTTCTTTGAACCGAGGATTTGCTTTTGGAGCAGCTTTCTCATCAAAACAATTGAATCTTGCAAATATTTATTAGCGCTCTTGAGGGTGAGATCAGGAGTGCCAGCCATGGGCCAACCTGCTTTCACTGCAAAGCCATCCTTCTTCAAAAGCTCCCTCCAAACATACTCACCATAGTGAGGGCAGATTGGAGTGATAAGCCGCGTCTGTACATCCATAAAGCGCCATACCAAATCACGATTCATACCTCCTGAACCACAAGAGAACCTATATTCATCCCTTGCAGCCTGAAGATCATAAAACCCTGATTTCAAGGCCTCCCTAAACATGTAGTTATCATAATGCTGCTCAGTCATCTTGACAGCAATATTTATTTCATTTTCAAACACCCGATCAGCATAAGTGGATGGCGGACCGGTTCTCAAAGATGATTCAGCAGCGAAAACCTCTTCCATCCATGCAATCTCCTTAGTAAGCCTAAGTATTCCGGTATTTGCAGTATCAAAAACAAAATTTGCATCATCAACACCATCCCCAGCATCAGCTAGAGAATATCGTGTGGCATCAGCAGAAAATTCCTCAATGGCCTGTTTCAAAGTCCTAAAGTTTCCTGTGGACTTGGACATCTTCTCCGAATTGAGCATAATATGCCCATTACACCTGAAGCCACGAGGCCAGTGGTGCTTGGCCATGATGGCAGTGTGGTTATATATGCAGAATGTTAAGTGATTCTGGATGAGATCCTTACCAGAGACTCGAAGATCAAATGGGTACCAATATTCAAATTCCTGTTTCATCTTGTTAAGAATAGATGATGGGATAGCAGATGATTCAGGATATGGCCCCCCACAGAAGATAAAATCCCAGACCTCATCAGTCATTTGTCCAGGTTCTATTGCACCAGTAGTTGTTCCATACATGTCTCCATCTTGTAACATGTGAGCTACAGTGTAGTAAGCCATGTAGATGGTGGAATCAGACAATGACTCAACAAGGAAAGCTGGATCCCAGGGAATGCGAGTTCCAAGCCCAAAGGATCGTGAGCAAGCCCACTGATTTAGCCAGCTTAAAGTGTGCTCAAAGCCATGGCGTGTCTCATCAGAGTACAGATTCATATGGGACAAGCACTCCTCAGCCATTTTCTGCCATTCTGTTTCCCCATATGTAATGTACCATTGGTCTGTAAGAGCAACAACGCATTCATCGCCTGACCTCGACATCACCTTCTTCTCAGGTTCACTATACATAACTGCCTCACCTGTTTCTACGAGCTTGTTCCTAATCAATGGTTTAGCTTCCTGTACCTTCCTCCCCACATATTCTCCAACAAGCATTGTTCCCTCCGTGAATCCTTTCAAGTATGTTAACCTCTTAGCTTCTGCAAGCTTTTCTTTCTCATTTTGACTTTTAATTTTCAGATCTGTGCAGACTTTTTCAGCAGGCTTATCTCCAAATTCAGGTATATTAATTATGGGAATAATCTCAAAGGGTAATATCCACTCATCCTTCACTCCAAACTTCGCCCTGAAAGCTGGTTTAGCTTTCAAATCATGCAGCGCCATATAATCATCCGGAGCATCACTAGGAACACTGGTCACGATCCCAGTACCTTTATCTGTCAGAATAGTCAACATAGGAAGAGCATATATGACCTTATTAAATGAAAGAGGAGACTTTAAAGGAAGACCAATCAAATCATAACCAGTCAACTCAACCAAGCAAGTAGGCTTCTTGGGAATCCTAGAGAAATTCTGATAGGCAAGGTTGAGGGCTGCTCTCTCTGTGATAATAAAGACATCATTTTCATTGATCTCATAAGCTCCATATTTCCCTTCAGGTAACACCCATGCATTTGTCTGCCCATACATGGTCTCAGGTCTCAACGTAGCAGCAGCCAGGAACACTTTTCTACCTTTTAGAGGTGCAAATTTCGCAGGGAATGGTTCCAGCACCTCCATCTTGATAAGAGTGTAATCCTGGGGCTGAACTCCTTCACCAGAAGCCCTATCATGATCAGCACATGGCTGGTCATCCAAGGGAGAGTATATCGTGTATCTCACATCTTTAATGATCTTTCCCGTGGATTTTAATTTCCTCATCTGCCACTTCACGAAGGAATCAAAAAATGGATTTATCTCTGTAGTGACGAATGAGCGCCTCCAGTCACAACCCAAACCAAAAGCTTTTAGGTCTTCCTTGGCCAATGGAGGGAAATGTTTAAGCCATTTTTCTGGACTCTGAAACTCAGATATCTCACTATCAGAAAGTCCGAAACTGCGCATGATCTCCCACTGGTACATCTGACCACCAGATTTTGCTGCAGCTTTGGACTTCTTGCCCTTAAACTTATCAGGCGGCGCACCTCCATTTGCATCCTCCGGTGCTGGCTGCTCAACTACTTCCTCTTCCACGTGCTTAGGAAACACAGGTGGTTCCCCAAACTGCTTAATTTCCCTACCAAGCTTATCAGCCGAGGCCTTAATAGGCATACCCGTGCAGTGAAATCCAAACGGCAATAACACATTGGGCACCTCTTAATCTATGATAAGCAGCAGCAAACTCAAGCTTCGACAGCGAAAAAGCATGTCCCAGATGTAAATAACCATTCATGTATGGAAAAGGAAAATTTCCAAAAAACTTCTCGCCCTTCTCCGGAGCCTTCTCACAAGAATCTGCCCTAAATATATCATTTTCATCCCACCAAGTCTTCACCTTCGCTTCAATCTCCAAAAGCCGGTCCCTCCTTGCAAAGCTTTTCCCCCCCTCTGCTGCCATTTCGTGAAACTGATAGAAACTGCACGCACACACACACCCCAACAAACCCATTAGCAAACCTGCCGTCCAAAAACTCTCGAAAAACAAATTGCAAAAGCATATACACCAAACAAGTACTGCTACTATAACTGGATTCAATTCTAACCGAACACTTCACACAAAAATCATAACTTTAAAAAGGAAAGTATTTTGATTAATCTAACTAACAACTATCCATTAAATATAATGGATTCTAATCAAACTATTACAAAATCAAACTACTTCACCAAAAAAATCAAAACTTTTACAGTTTGAAGAACAAAACACATTTCAATCAATCTTATAACTACTCAATTAACCATATATATTGTTCAATTTACAATTTTTTTTTAAAATTTTTTTATAATCAAACAGAAACATTAATATATAATATTTAAAAAATTAAAAAAAAATTCAACCAAGTAACATAAAACAAGCAATTAAACAATAATTTATAACTGAATTTTAAATTTGTATTAATTCAACATTCAAAGTTACAATTTTTTTTTTCATTTTATTACCTACAACACAATAAAAAAAATAAAAATCTTATATTTTAAGTTCACAATTCAATTCAAAATCAACTGAATCACATAAACCAAACAATTAATCACTTAAAATATTTATAAAAAAAAAAAAAAAATACCTGTGATTCAAGGGCGATGAGCAAAGTGCATTTCGGTGAAAACGCGACGAGGTATGTCGCAGTAGAGACAGAGCCAGCGAGCGAGATGTATGTGTAGAGAGAGAGAGAGAGAGAGAGAGAGCACGAAACGACGAGTCGTTTTAGAGAGAGAGAGTGTGTGTGTTTGCTGTTTGCGGCTCTGAAACGCGAAGAAGAAAGATGACTAGGGTTTTTGTGGTAAGCCCTGTTTTCGTTGTGCCAGGCTGGCGGTGCAAGATAAGGGATCTGATTCTCTGTCGGCCTGTGTAGGATGTGGAGTTCGTGTGCCTCCGTTGGATCCTTCACTATTCATGACCATGATCCATGATCGTGATTTTCTATTTTTTGGGTAGTAATGTTGAGATCTGGATCGGATCAAGAGTTTATAGACATCTATAGAGATCGAATATAATTATTTATGCCCTTTACTATATTTTAACTTTCGTGCTCGCATTCGAGTTTGTATAAAGTAAAATTATTTTTGTTTAAAAAAAAATGTGTTTATACTATTAAATATGTAAATTTGAATGTTATGATAAATTAAATGTACAATAAAAAATAGTAATATGATTGTAAATCTCATTTGTGTATGGATGCCACCCTTTAGCATTTCATAACTTTCATTTGGGTTATTATTATCTCTCAATAATTCTCCTTTTAATCATGTGTATTATCTCTCATTAACTCTCTCTTAATGTTATATATAACTTGTATCGTTTTACATTATCTCTACTTAGGATTTTTAGCCTATAAATAGAGGAAGTAGGAGTGTGTATGATAGACAATTCAACAAGTGAATGAGAAAAATAAAAAGTTACTATCTATTAAATTTTTCATGTGTTTTCTCTTTTATTTTTTTTGATATTCTGCAATATTTGATATTGCATTTGTTTTATAACATAATATAAATTTTTAAACATAATCTACAAACACAAAAATAACACTGCAATATTTTCATTTTCCCTCATTTTTTAACGATAAGTAGTCAAATTTATGCATTATGCATTTGTAATTTACTTTAGTATAGTTAATTGAGCATTATGCAGTATTTTTTTATTTATTTATGATGTGTTTACTTGAAGAATTAGAGAATGAGAATGAGGAATAAAAATTATTGATAGTGTTTATTTGCTCTAAAATAAATCTGTAATGGAAATGAAATTGTGGGTCTTATGCGAATCTAGGGTTGTGGAATGAAAATCTCATTCCCTCACCTCACCTAGAAATCTCATTTTCATTACCTTATACAAATTAAAAGGTCTTTATACCCCTTACTAAAAAATAAAAAAAAAACCTATTATGTTTATGAACTTGTAGTTGGTTGCTTTTATATTATGAATATAAATATTTACATATGATTAAATTTTAGAAACAACTTATTGTTCAAGTATATATATATATATATATATATGTATCTATATATATATATATATATATGCAGTGGATGTTAGACGTATATAAAGGTGAAACTACAACGGGTTGAACTTGGATCTAAGATGAAGAAATCATTATATATATATATATATAATTACGACTTGATATATAATATAGATATACAATATGTTTAGAATAATAGTGTTAAGAAAGTTTATTATTTTTAGCCTATTATGACGAGTTATATGATAAAAATGTGACACTAAATTTTAAACACAATTTTACAAAAAGATGCATAATGTTTATAAAAAAAAGTGCATATAGAGTACATAATTTTAATCAAGGGTAATTTTTATAATTTATAATTAATTCATTTCGATTTCAAATTGAAGTAAAATCTCAATAGAAATACTATTGATTCCGATTTTGATTTTTGTAAATAAAGTAAATAACTTATTTTGATTTCGATACATTAATTCAATTCCAAACTAATTCAATTCTAAGTCATTTCGATTACGTGCAAGTAAACACACCATTAATTATTTATTATAAGTTTGTGTATAAAACCAACCAATGTTTGCATATAATAAAAAATGCTTGAATTCCTTCAATAAATTCAACCTATTTTAATTTTCTTCTACTTTTGTGTTAGTTTTTTTAATGGGATAATCCCAAAAAATTGTGTGTAATTTGCAAAAATATCATTTTTATCACCTATATATTATTTTTATTCAAAATCTTCTCTATTGTCATTTTTTTAACAAAAATATTAAAAAAAGTTAAAATATCGATTTTACCTTTGATTTAAATAATATTAAAATATGAAAATATAAAAAACAAAAAGACTAAAATAAATAAATTTATATATAAAAATATAAAAAATAAAAAATTTAAAATAAATAATATTAAATATAAAATATATGAAAAAATCAAAAATCAAAATAAATAATACAAAAATATAAAAAAATAAAGAATCAAAATGAATAATATTAAAATATAAAAATAAAAATAAATAATATTCAAATATAAGAAATTGTTGAAAAAAGAAAGACTTTAAAAGAAAGGTTTTTAATTTAATTTTTGATTTTTTATATTTTAATTAATATTATTTTAATTAAATTTTCATTGCATTTCCGTTTATGCCCCAACAGTCAAACGGTCAACCATATTAACCTAATAAAATCTGTAACTGTCAAGGGTATTGTCTTCTTTTTACAAACCTTGTTTGGAGAGTATTTTGAATGTTTTTATTATCAGTAGAGAGAAATTTTGGATAAAAATAAAACTATAAATGATAAAAATATATTTTTGTAAACTATATATGGTTTTTTGAGATTTTTCATTTTTTAATTAATTAACAAAAGAAGTGCTCCGCATCCTTTCTATATCATGTTGCTCGACAAGTTCAATCTATTTTAGAGGGGTGTATTCAATTATGACTTTTAAAAAACTTTCATAGACTTTTTTTCATTGAATGACTTTTGTAGAATTTTATAAATTTCTAATGACTTTACAGATTCATGAAAGACTCTCATAGACTTTCATAAACTCTTTTATAAAAGACTTTCATTAACTTTGATAGACTTTTAAAAAAAATTATGAAAGACTTTCATAAACTTTCATAAACTAGCTTTTATAGATTTCCACATACTTTCAGTAGACTAAACTTTCATTAACTTATAATATAAATACATTTTATAAGTTAATAAAATTATATTTATCATGTCAATAATGATGAAAAAGACATGACACATAAAATCAAAGTAAAGTCACCTCAATTACATAAATTGATAATCAAGACACCAAGTATTTTAAGTATTTCATTATTCATTTTATGTCTTCTATGAAAAATAAAATCTTAAGTCTATTATTATTAATAATCCCAACATCTCTCCACATTGTAGTAGTTATAGCAGCCTTCTATTCATTATCATACTATCTTTGTTGCTCTTGAGTATTAAGAAATGAGTTAAAATTGTCTTATTTCATTAACTAGTAGTAATAAAATGATGAAGATTCGCAGATATTGATAAATTTTTATAAATTTTAATTTATTTTTAAAATAAAAATATATTCCTTTAACAAGGTCGTACAAATTATATACTTATAAGTTATATTTATCATCTTTTTGATATAGTGTAAATAAACTGGTAAAAATTAATTATCGAAAGTAAAAATTTAAAAAATTCTTCAACAAGTATGTAATAGAAATAAAAGTTGAAAAAAAAAAATCACATGTATAGATATAATTAAACAATCTAAAAAAATCTTCAATATTATTATTATTTTTTATTTGAAATAGAGGTTTTTTCTCTTATTTTTTAGCATAAAAAATAAAGATTATGTTAATTAATTTCATATATTTTAAAGCAATGAGATTTTCAAATGAGATGATTAGGATTAATATCCATCTAGACTTTTTTTTTTTTTTTTTTTTTTTGGGTATTGTATATATATATATATTATAAGATGTTTCTCTTTCTTAAATTTATTTTGTCGATATATAATTCTTCAATTTTGATTTAAATTTGAAATTTTTCATAAAATAATAAATTTATATCCTTTGGAAAGGAAGAGATCTGATAAGATTCAAAAACTAAATTTGAACATAAGAAAAAAATTTATTGACCATTACAATTCACAAGAAAATAGTAGTGAAATATATACATATATAAATATATATATATATAAATGTGTGTGTATTTTTAAAATAAATGAAATATTTTTACTTATAACTACTATTGAGTTTGGGGAGATTCAAATGTAAAAGAGATTGTGAGGTTTGCTTTTTATAATTAACAACAAAAATCTACAAAAGTTTTTTAGGGGAGTGTGAGAGAATTTGTGAAGTTTGATTATTATAATTTAACATTAAAGTCTCTAAAAGTCTACAAAAGTCATTAAAATTTTAAATTCTATAAAAGTTATTGACATTTTGAATACCTCGTAACTTTTATAAACTCTTAAAAAATTTTAATTAAATACCTCATAACTTTTATATACTTTTTAAGAGTCATTAAAAGTCTATATTGAATATCACATGACTTTTATAGAGTCTTTAAAAATTTATATTAAATACATCCGAACTTTTAAATTCTATAAAAGTCATTAAAAGTTTAGATTGAATACACCCTCATTAGTTTTATTCTACTTTTGTGTTAGTTATCTAATTAATTAACAAAACAAGAGCTCCACATCCTTTCTAATTTCTATATCGTGTCTATGTATATTTCCTTATTCACCCTTGGGCAGATAATGGTAATATGACAAAAAGTAAAGGTCACTTTTGGTAAATTCCCAAAAACAAAAATAGATAAATGAGGTCAATTCAAAATAATCATCAAAAGTATACCAAATAGAAACAGACAACTTTAATAATTTCCACCAATTAAACAACAAAAGCACACCCAATTATAAATCAAACTAATTATTACATATTCTCAGTCACTATGGTGCTACTTTATTTCCTTTTGGGAAAGGAAAGTGCTACTATATATATATATATATATTTTTCCAACACACATTTTACAATTACATGTGGAAAGTTATATTTTTATTTCACAACCTAATGTTTCTCTAGCTTGTTCAATATAAGCTTAAAAATAATAAAATAATAATAAAAAATAATTGAATTAAAAATATTATTGATTCTTTTTATTTTAGATCACTTTGACTCATGAAACGATTCATTAGTTAAAGTGAAGCCACTATGTGGCTGCCTTTCCACATCTTATGTGGGCCGCCTTTTCATTTTTATGTGGGTCGATATTTTTTGTAAAAGAGTTGCTCTTCAAGTTATGTTTCAAGTGTTTAATTCTGTTTGATCTCTATAGTCTCTGATCCTGATCGTAATATTAAAAATAAAAAAAAATGATAAGTTAAGATAACACATTCCACATTCTTAGCGCACACACTAGACAACACAAGACAACAAACTCACACTTTCACTTCCATTTTCTCTCTCTTTCTCTCTCGCTCTCTCGCTCTCCGAACACAGAACTTGTCACCGAAATCATCCATTTTTTCAAATCCGAAATCATGAGCAACGACTAGTAAGATCATCATTGCCTCTCCCTAACCGCTTTTTATTTATTTATTTATTTTCCTAATTATTATTATTTTTTAATTTTTTTGCAGCGACTATCTGTTCAAGCTGTTGCTTATCGGCGACTCCTCCGTCGGAAAATCTTGCCTGCTTCTCCGATTCGCTGTAAAGTTTCTCACTTGCTCATTCTCTCTTCTTTTGAACAGATTTTGTGTATGCATATTTTAAATTTTTTGTGTTGAAAAGTTTTTATGGTGTTAATATTGGAAATGTTGTTGAATTTAAGTCTAGGTTTTTTTTATTAATTTTTTTTTTTTTTTATAATTGATTACTAGGGGTTTATTTTGTGAATTTTTTTTGTTGTTTTTGTTTGATATATATTTATTTTAAATTTTTTCAGGATGATTCTTATGTTGACAGCTACATCAGTACCATTGGAGTTGATTTTGTGAGTTTTTTAATTTTTTAATTTTTTGTTTTTAATTTTTTGGTTTTTGAGATTTTGTGTGGATGGAAATGCTTGGTTTTAATGGATTATTTTATTTTATTTTTTTTTGGCAGAAAATTAGGACGGTGGAGTTGGAGGGGAAGACGATCAAGTTACAGATTGTGAGTGACTTATGCGAAAGGATCGTATAGTGAAATTTTTGTTTACTGTGTTTGGTTTGGCGTGGGCTTACTTGGTTGCTTGAATTTTAGTGCATTGTAGTTTTAATACTTGAAAGCTGTCTAAAAGTTGATAAATGTGACATGGGAAGATATTTGAGCAAATTTGTGATGTACGAATTTGGTAAAAACACGTGGCTTATGTTCGAGTTTTTTAGTGAGTATGAATGAATTATCGGGGAACCTAGACATGATGTGAAGAGAACATATATATATTTGAAATTATATTCTTTGTGTATTTGTGAATGCAAATAGATGATGAGAATGTGTGAATTTAATTAATTTGATGACGTATATCTACTTGTGCTTTCAATGTAGTGTCTGACACTGTTGTTTATCTGTTTAGTGGGATACTGCTGGACAGGAGCGGTTCCGGACTATAACAAGCAGTTATTACCGAGGAGCCCATGGGATCATAGTAAGAAGCTTCCCCTATGGTTTTTCTTTAAGCAAAAAGTGATAACGTGCTAAAGACGCTTGTTTGCATGTTTTGGTCCCATAGCAGATTATTTGTAGGCTTATAAGCTATACCTTAGATGCATTTACAGTGTCTCTTTACATCTTCCATTAAGCATTACTTCACAATGGATACTTATACGATGTGATTGATAAATGGTGAGTGCTTCTAACCACTTTTAACTTGTGTTGTCCTTTTTATGAACTTAAAATGACTGTAGATTGAATGTTTGACATATACTATGGAATAAATTGTTTCGTATTTAGTACTTAGGCTTCCAGTTTGATAGTTCCTTTTTAACTGCTATTTCATGAGCATAAAATTTATCAGTTGTCTGGAATAGATTCATCATGTGTAAACTGTGAAGGTAAAATCATCAGTTATGCACAATTGCTAGTAATTATGTCCTGAATACTGATTTTAATTGCAATTGTCTTCTGGGTGTAATATTTTTATCTTTTATCATTGGTCTCTTGTAGATTTTAGTAGTAGTCAATGAATATTCAAATTTTTTGAATTCGCTTTATGATCTATTACCTTGCACCATTTACTGATTTATATCAGTGAACTGCTCTATGAGCCCATACTTTCGAATTCCTTGGATGCATTAGATATCAGTCTTGCTGAAAGCTATCTTGGGAATATTTTGTAGTGTCGCGTACTGTTATTATTGGAGGTGATGATGTGTTTACTTGACATAAAGTTTTAGTCCACGAGTGTCTCAGGAGTTCTTAATTGGGATTGCAACAGATTGTCTATGATGTCACTGAGATGGAGAGCTTCAATAATGTCAAGCAGTGGTTGAATGAGATCGATAGATATGCAAATGACAGTGTATGCAAGCTTTTAGTTGGGAATAAATGCGATTTAGTTGAGAACAAGGTTGTGGACACACAAACAGCAAAGGTAAAATTTCTTACCCCTTTCGAATGTCGGTTTAAGTTTTTTTCTCAAATGCATTTTATTTAATGAGTTTCTACGCACTCAGGATACTCAAGCTGTTGGTGGTCTGTATGTGGAATTGGGATCTCTGCCATTAACTGCAAACTTGCGTCATAATTTCTTATGCAGACTTGCCTGATAAACCCTTATTGCAAACTTGCTTAATAAATCTTAGGTCACAGTTTTCCTTAAGATCTTTTTTGAGAATTTGATTCTTTTGTATACTTCTTGGAGATTTTTTTTCCTATGAAGGTTTCCTTCTCAAATTTTTTCCTCTTTTTCAGATTTTATTTGAGATTTTATCTCTCTTGTTTACCTTGAGATTTATTTATTTAACATGTTCTTTGAGATACGCTTTCTGTCTTGATTTTCATTTCAAATTTTCCATCTTTCTTCTGTATTTTGCTATTAGATTTTTTTTTTTTTTTTGGGATATTCTTCCTTGCTTTTTAGTTGTCATCAGATTTTCCTTTTCTGCTTTTTTTTTTTTTGGATATTTCTTTCAGATTTTTTCCTCTAATTTATTTATTTCTTTCTTTCTTCTAGAATTTATTTTATGAACTTCCGAGGTATTTGTCAGGTAAAATGCCTATAGAGATGGCTAATATGGGGGACTCCGATATGGCTGTGTTTAGTTTTAACTCCTGTTGAGGTTATTAACTTGGCAATGCCTTAATTGTTAAGATGGTGCAGAAGTTATGATGAGATATCACTATATCCCAAAAAAAGGGCGTTCTATACTGATTTTATCAAATTACCTTGTCCTGTTAGCTTTCAAATATTATTATGTTTAAAGGAATTAAATAATAGATTATCTTACTTGATATAATTACCTTTTGTCCAAATACAATGCAGGCTTTTGCGGATGAGCTCGGGATTCCTTTCCTTGAGACGAGTGCTAAAGATTCAATCAACGTGGAACAGGCTTTCTTAATCATGGCTGGCGAGATCAAGAAAAAGTAAAACTACTAGTCAACTTTTCCTTTATGCCTTATTTTAGACACTTTGATCCTTTGCCTTTAAGCAAATGTTGATCTTTTGTAGTTGCTGTTTAGATGCTAGCATAATGATAATTTTTCAATGGCTACAATTTTAATCCAGTCTTTCTGGTGGATTAAAAATTGTTGGAAGAAAGTATATTTGGTGTTTGAGAAATCTTAGTGTGAGGCTCTCACATTTTCGATGATATGGAGATGTCTTAGAGGCCCAATGTGATTTGTGACTATTTAGTCTTTACATTGGATGTTAATAGCTGGGTTCGTAGAGTATAGAGAAGTGGTTCTCTGTGAATAACTTCTCCAAATTACATTGATTAATAACATCATTAAATGTCATATATTTGCAACTGAATTTTATCTCCTTTATCTTCAAGGAATTTACTTTAGGTTTATATTTAGTTGCATGTGCCAAGCTTGTTGAAAAAAATCACTGGAAATATGAAGTTGATGATCTGTCTAGTATTTGATAGATCTTGTTGAATGGATAACATTCTGTTGAAGGTCATTTATTATTGACCCCACAAGGGCAGCCCAGCCTTAATATATTAGGAACGGAACATACTGGTATGTAGTTGCGGTCATGTTGAAACTGTCATTGCATTCATTAGATGATGGCGTTATGTCTCTGCTGTTTTAAATTTGCTGCTATGTTGTGCATCATTCTGTGATTGGGGGTACCTTTCTTTAGCGTGCTGTGTTCTGTGCTGATCAACTTACCTATTTACATTTTTTGTTAATGCTACCAGCAAAATAAACCCCATAAAATGTTACTAGATGTCATAATTTTGAGGTTGTTTTGTCTCTGTTTTTTGGCAGAATGGGTAACCAGCCGACCGCAAGCAAGTCGACAGGGACTGTGGAGATGAAGGGACAGCCAATTCAGCAGAATAACAACTGCTGTGGTTAGGCATTCATGTTGTAACTTTTTAATCTATGTTAGAAGATTGTAAGACAGTCTTTAACTTTCGTTGACTGCGCTATCACATGAACCTTTTAAACTGTCAAATATTTCCTGCTTTAAGTTTTCTCTTTGCGTAAAATTGAAATTGTTAATATATGGTTATAACCATGATCTCCGTTGGTTCGTGAAAAGAATCAGTACGCATAAGCATTGTCTGTCTGATAAAATTGATGTTCGATAAAAATGGTCTTGAATCACTATATTTGTGTAAGTCATCATTGAAGTTGGTGGTTGGTAATAATTAAGAGAATTTTACCACGTGCAATGTAATTGGATGGTCTCAAGGTCGTATAGCTAAAGGTGATGAGAATGAGATACGTCCGTACAAATCTTCGCATTTTTTTTTTGAGTGTGACAGATTTTTATTATACAAATATATAGATGATATTAACCATTAATTTTATGGTTACCCATCTTCATGATGCTTCTGCAAATCATAGAGTGTCCTTTATCTAGTGGAACATTGTAATGTGGATTTGTGTTAACATGTACTGTTATACCTGTTAAGGATTTGATGATAATAAATATGAATATTTTAAAACATCACCTAATAGATTATAGTCTTTCAGACCTATGATCTTAAATTTAGTTATATTTGAGATAGAAAATCACTCCTTTAATGTTTGAAGCGAAACTCCTGCATCTAAAGTTAAAAGTAATGATTAGATTTTTTGATATTAGAAAATATTCAATCAATGTGATTACAAATATAGAGCTTAACAATGTATGTGACTGCAAATATAGAGCTTGACAATGTATGTGATTGCCAATATGGTTGGATTGGTAACAGAACTTTTAATAAAGCGTTCAAAGTTCAAATCCTGTTAAATATAAATGGAGGTAGACAATGTAATTGATATTTTCAACTGAATTTGAGATTAAAATATGGCATTTAAGGCAGGGTTTGTGAACATGGGGATTTCCCTATTGTGGAAAATCATTATAAAAGACCCGAGGCAGACACAAATAGATAAATAATGCCCTTCAAACTTGTAAGCTATAAGAGCAAATATACAGCAAAATTTCCACAGAAAGATGTAACAAGCCTTAGCAAACTGCCATAACAAAATCATTGAATATTGCAACATATTATCAGAACTGAGTTTTAAACACACTATAGAATAGAAGTTGAAACAATAAACCTTGGGAGAATTGAAAAATGAACATAAGTGAAGTAACACAACCAAATAGAGAAAATACAATTGGAAGAAATCAAAGATCCTTTTCAAGACGAAGAGCAACAAGGTTTCTTCATGTTGCTCTCAGATGCTCCTACATCAATAGTCTGCCCTTCTTTGATGTTGGCAGGTGCTGGCTCACCGGAAGAGATCGACTTCTTGCTAATTATCCGGTATATCTCCGAGAGGATCGTTTGGAAAGCCTTCTCAACATTTGTTGCTTCGAGAGCTGAGGTTTCGATGAACGAAAGGCCTTCTTTCTCTGCGTAGCCTTGAGCATCCTCTGTGGCAACAGCTCGGAGATGTTTCAGATCAGTCTTGTTGCCAATCAGCATGATGACAATGTTGGCGTCTGCGTGGTCCCTCAGCTCCTTCAGCCACCGGCTCACATTATCAAATGTTGTTGGTTTCGTCACATCGTAGACTAGAAGAGCTCCAAGGGCACCCCTGTAGTAGGCACTGGTTATTGCTCGGTATCGCTCCTGACCTGCTGTGTCCCATATCTGAGCTTTCACTGTTCTTCCCTCAACCTGAAAACAAGACATTTAATCTTCATGGTTACAATACAAAGAAGTTTTAACTTTTAAGGCACATTTTAGTTTGTCAAATAACTTCATAGACTTCAACACCCTCTCACTCATCCCAGCCGAATATTATATTACGACAAATCAAGTCATCTTTCCATTTATAAGGTCAGTAGCACTGTAATCAAATGTAACAGTATCTTTTTCATTATAACTTCAACTTTGCTTGATAGAATAAAAATACACAAGGAATCATGTATATAACTATAGCCACAAAAACAGTTGTAAAAACATAATTCCATAAAAGTTTGATACCCAGAAATATGAAGATGATGTACACTAGGACTAAAAATTTGATGTTACTATTAACTTAACGAAATATTAACACAACGGCTAGAGTAAAAGATCTTAATCATGTCTAACATGAGGATGCCACAACAACTCCATAAGCCTTTTCTTCCTGGTCTATAATGTGCAATGGTATTCAATACAAGATACGATACAAAATGTGAAACTCAACTGCCTTCCAGATCACAGAAAGGTAACTCTAGTGCTAGACTCAAGCAGGTAACGGTTGAGTCATATTAGAGATCAATACAAAACCCAACAAGTGCAATGGAACACTCACTTCACACTCAAAAGAGTCTAAACCAACACAGACTTTAAGCCTCGACGACTCAGAGTAACTCAAAATGTATAAAATAAACCATTCATTTTCTATTTTGGTGTTGAAAAATTGGAACATGATAACATTTTGCGTACATAATTGGTTCATTTCTTTTTTGAAAAAAAATATTGGGTTAACTTGCCCAAGTAAAAAAAAAAAAGGTTCAAAAAGAAGTGAAAATTTACTAACCAAAATATGATGCAATGATGAGCAATGAATGTTCAAGCATACAAAAAAATACGCTGCTCACTAGTGTTATAGCCAAGGTTTAAAACTCAAAAGGTGAGGGGAGGAGGTCTCAATTCGAAATGACAAAAAAATTTATTTATTTATTTATTTTTTCTAAGAAAAAAACCTTGGCATAGAAATCATTGATAACATTAAAAAAATAGTGATAACCAATGTTAGAAAAATAAGTATTAA
Organism: Nephelium lappaceum; assembly: GCA_021234005.1. Classification (NCBI taxonomy): domain Eukaryota; kingdom Viridiplantae; phylum Streptophyta; class Magnoliopsida; order Sapindales; family Sapindaceae; genus Nephelium; species Nephelium lappaceum. The sequence continues at coordinate 14,200,261 of CM038000.1, read as the reverse complement.
ACAAAATAGAGCAAAATCAATAAAAAAAACATTGATTGTCCTTTCTATTCTAAGGTTTCTAGGGTTTAGGGTTAAAGATGAGAAAGAGAAGCAAGTGAAGGGGTAGTCCGACCCTATAGAGAAAAGTGTATAATAGGTTCTAAGGAAAGAAATATGTACAAATCATAATCCCTCTAGCATATGAACAAGGCTAACTATTTCATTCTTGATAGTTCCTAACTTTCCTTCTAATTAATTGTCTATATATAAAAGTGTACAACAAATTCTAAGGAAAGAAATATGTACAAATCATAATCCCTATAACATAGGAGATCATCTATTTCATTCTTGATAATTCCTAAATTTCTTTCTAATTAATTGTCTATATATAAAAGTATACAACAAATTCTAAGTAAAGAAATATGTACAAATCATAATCCCTATAGTATAGGAACAAGGTCAACTATTTCATTATTAATAATTTCTAAACTTGCTCCTAACTCATTTTCTATGTATAAAAGTGTACAACAAGTTCTAAGAAAAGCAATATGTACAAATCATAATCTCTTTAAAATAGAAACAAGGTCAACTATTTCTTTATTGATAATTTCTAAATTTCCTGTTAATTAATTATATTAAAATCAGTCTAGATCTTTCCACATAGTTTAAAAATGATTTTTTGGTTAAGGTAGACGTGGTGATCGTCTCACTATTGCCTCAAGGTGGGCTTGAGGCAGCCACCAATCTGGTGGGATCTGAGGCGCCCGCCTCAAGGTGGCACCTCAAATAGCCTTTTAAAACCATGGTTACAGCTACATCATGAAATAAAATGGATCTACATATCTCGTGCTCAAAAAATCCAAAATAATACGAAAAAAAAATTACATATATTTATTCATCTTCAAAACATAAATACTAACTATGCTTTTTCAACCCTTTCCAACACAATCCTTCAAAATTGAAATAAAACACTTCTGTACCAACAAAAATCATACCAAAGGGCCTTGAAAAATCTAGTAAATAACAGAAACACCAAATAATTCAATTCCCTAATATTAAATTGTATTAATGCATATTAATTATTATTAGTGAATATCATATAATCTCATTTTAACAACTTCTCAAATAACCAAAAAAAAAAAATTGTTATCAATCAATCAAGATTACAAGATACAACATCAATTAATCACATATATAAGTCTTATCAAGCATGACACACTTTTTCCGTACAGAAATTCCAATACCCACCGACGCAAATCAAATCAGTACAAATAAATCATGCTGATGCAAACTGAAGTGAGTCTGATTTACATCCCTGGATATTAAGATTTCTATATTGAAAAAAAAAAAAACCGTGCAGAATAATGCACCTGATTATAATTATACATATAAAACTAATCACACCATATAAGTCTTATCAAGATACAGCAACAATTAATCACACATAAGTCTGATCAAGTATGACATGCGTTTTCCGTCCAGAAATTCCAATATCCACCGACGCAAATCAAATCAGTACAAATCGATTATGCTGATGCAAACTGAAGTGGGTTTGATTTACATTCCGTGGATATTGAGATTCCTATATGGAAAAAAGGGTGCCGAATCTTTAACTGATTATAATTATACATATAAAACTAATCACACCATATATATATAGAGGTGGCATCTTTATTCGAGATAAACATATCAAAAAGCAAAAACAGTGAAAGCCCAGATAAAAATCCAGATCAAACTAGCAAAAAAACATAACACGAAGCGAATCTAGATCAGAGACTAAAAAGGAGCAGTAACAGGAGATGCTAACAGAAAACAGAAAAGGAGGTAGTTAGTTGGGTTACCTGAAGAGTACGGGTGGCGAATTCGACACCAATAGTGGACTTGGACTCCAAACAGAACTCGTTGCGAGTAAATCGGGAAAGCAGATTCGATTTCCCAACTCCCGAGTCGCCGATTAGTACCACTTTGAACAGGTAGTCGTATTCCTCGTCTGGTCTCCGACCCATTTCTCTCTCGCTTTTGTTGTCTTTATTTTATTTATTAAATTAATTGAATTTTAATTGAAGAGAGTAGAGAGTGAGTGAGTGAGTGTGTGTTTGTGGTCTTGAAAACGAGAGCAAATGTTGAGTCGAAATGGAAAGGGGTGCTTTTTCTTGAGGGGGATGAAGGGGGTGTGGAATGACGAATTTGTCCTCGGCTGGGATTGGCGGGTAGTGTGGGGAATTGAGGGGTTTGTGGGGATTTTCGTTGATGGGAGTGGATGTGGTTTGATTGGGAGAGTTGATTGCGCCATTAATGTATTTTTGTTTTTTTTTTGTTTTTTATATTTGAATGTTGATTTTATTATGTTATTTTTGGTAGTTGAGTTAATTGTGATTAATATTTGTTTTGATGCAGAAGACACCGAAGAAGAGATTGGTTTTTCAAAAATTAAATTGAAATAAAAAAGACCATTTGGAAATATGGAATACTATTCTCAAATATAATATAAAGGTTGTAAATTTAAATCATTCTTTTATTTTTAAATTTTAAATTTGTAATAATTTTTTTTTTATATAACATTAAAAATTTGAAGCTTGTTTAACTAACATCAAAGAATTCAAATTAGTTTTAATAGTACCATTTTATTGTTAATAAATTTTAATGACGAACTTATTCTTATTTTAAGATCACAACAACCTTACACCCTCAAATCACCAGCAAGCAGCAACAACCTAACATCCTCATAGGCTTTCACAAAGGGAGTTCGCGACCATTGCAAAGGCTTGACCATCGCAAAGTCTTGACCATCGCAGCAACGACAACAAACAGAGGAGAAAAATGGAAGGGATAGCGGTAACAATATTTTTTGTTTTGGTGGAGCAAAACCAAAGGAAACATTGGTAGAAGTTTGTGAACTCAGAGAGTTTGCGACCGTCATGAATTCCCTCCGTTGCGATAGCGGTTGTTGCAACAAACAGGCTTTGAAAGGGAGAAAAATGGAAGGGACAGCAGCAAGACAACAATCTTCTCTATTTTGGTAGAGCAAAAGCCAACTGAAATAAAAACTAGTGTAACAGCGACAGTCTCTATTTTGGTCGAGCAAAAACAGATAAATAGGGTACTATTAGTTAGCGAAGATGTCAAATTCGAGAGAACTGTTAGTTCGTGAAGGTGTTTAATTCGATGCCTCCGCAAGCTTTGTTTTTGTTCAAGTCGTATGACAAAAACAAAGATCGACGGTGAAAGAGAATGATGGGCACTGGCCAATGGTTGATGAAGACAACTACGGTGATTCGGGCGGTGGTGCTTGATGAAGCTTGGAGATGAAAGGAGTTGCGGCGACCATGGCAGATGAAAGAGAACATTGTGGTGACGGCCATGAAAGTTGCAGCAACAGAGATTTGAGTGGCAACGATTTACAGGAAGAGTTGTTGGTCTGATCGGCCATAGAGGTAGCGACGATTTCAGGCCTGGCAGTCAAGCTTGGAGATTCAGCAATCACTTGATAAAGCTTAGTTGCAAGTCAGCTGAAAATCGGAGTTGCAACAGCTCTTTGATGAAGAAAAAAATGGGAAGTTAGTGGTTGAATTGAAGAAGATGATAAATTGAAAGATTTTTGTTAATTTTTTTAATGAAGGGTATTATTGTCTTTTCATCTCAATTAAGTGCTAATAAAACTTAATTCAATTCTTTGATGCTAATCAAATAAATACTCAATTCTTAACTGGTATTTCATATAGTTTGTACTTAGTAATAGTTTAAAAAAAAAATAAATTTTAGAGTCTACTACAATTTGTATAGATCAAGTGTCATAACTCATAAGTGCATTTCAAATTGCTATTTTGATAATATGAAAATTCTTTGTGAATATGTATTTTCTTTATATAAATATAAATATATATATATATATAAGACATATAAAATTTAATATGTTGATGACTTTTAGAAATATGTATAATATGATTTTATCAGACAAGCGTCATAATAAATGTGATAAGTCCATCTAAAAGCTTTTTTCTTAGTAACTTGAGATATTATACCATAGTAGAAAAAGATGGATTATTTTATTAGAAAAAAAAAATCTACCAAACTTATTTGAAAAATGAAAGTTACATTGCAAGTTGGAAGTCAGATTACCATCGAGCCCCACCAAAGCCTATTAAAAAAGAAAAAAAAAAAAGATGTACTAAAAGAAGAGAAAATATATTGTTATTGAAAATTGACCCAATGCAAAAAAGCTAGCCATTCATTTTTATTTCCTTTTTCCCTTAAAATAGGGAAAATGTTACAAGAACATGGATGAGAGTGACGTGTGTGATGCCTGTACATCATTGCATCAACATCTTCTCCATCATGAATGCCTTCTTCATGAATTCAAACAACAGCTTTGGAAATATATCATCAGGGCAATCTCATATCATAAAAAAGGGAATTAAATGTTACAACACTACAATTTTCTTTTATATCATATTCTTAACAATTTCAACTTTAATTATCTCATGGTCTTTATTATAGTTACTAATATTTTCATAGTTATATATGTATGATTAAGATTTTACATTAGTTTATTTAAATTTTTTATTATTTTAAACATTGCTTTTTGGTAGATTCATCTTTGGTTGAGAGATGTATGTCTCTCATTTCATGTATGTGATTGAGGTTTAAGTCCCTGTTATGAGTAGTACTTATCACCATATGTTAGTAGTTTTAATTTTAATGAGTACTGACAAACCCTAATCCAATCGTACAAAACAACTGAAGTCAGAATCTTATAATATGTCTGTTTTATGTCTTGACAATCAAAGTTAAACGTCTAACCACATCCACTAAATTTGCTAATGCAGCACAGCGAGGAAGTGCACTTAATAATGTTCAAATAAGAAGTGGAAAACCAAGATAAGCCCATTTAAAAGGAGGAGCAGTGCTATTAGCACCAAACAATTGGTCTAAATATACACTTGATTTCAAGAGCACCATAAGAAAATTTAAATTTACATACTTTATTTATGTAAATGATTTAGTATAAAAATGGTCATTTCACCTGTAAAACCAGATGTCCAACAATGATGGATGAGTATGGATTTAACTAAATGGGCTTGTGGACGGGTGCAAGTGTGAATCTCTCAACTTGATGCAGATTGAGTTGGATGCATGTTTAAAAATTGCACCCACATGCTGCCACAAACATGCAATACATACGTACGTACATACATACATATATATATGTACGTATGTATGTATGTATAGTCAAATTTGTGATTTCAAGTTGTTGTGTTTTATTTAATTATGGAGGAGATATGAAACCATTTGTGTTTTTCTATGTAGGGATGTAATTTCACCCGCGAACCCTTAGATTTTAACTCGTAACAGACGAATATGGATTTAACTAAACGAGTTCATGTGTGGGTGTGGATATATATAGTCAAATATGTGATTTATCTAATTATTAAAAATGATTATAGTATTACAATTTATCTAAGTTTTTATGAAACTAGAAATGATTATCAAGTTGTGTTTTATTAAATTATGGAGGAGATGTGAAACCATTTGTGTTTTATTTTATGTGGGGATGCAATTTCACCCGTGAGTCCGTAGATTTTCACTCGCAATGGACGAGTTTGGATTTAATTAAATAGGTTTATGTGTGGGTGTGGATGCTAAATTTCGAACTCAAAGCAGGTTCGGGTTTCAAAAAATCCGTACCTTGTGAACCCGCAAAACTTAAAAAAATAAAAATAAAAAAGGGAATTTGTTATTATTTTGTTTATATACTATGCTCAAAACCACATTGGGATAGGTAAAATAATTATTAATGATATTTTAAATGTTATGCATTTAAGGTTTAAATTTAACTATTAAATTTTATATTACATTAGTTACAAAGATATTATGAATAGTATGACTTTTTAAAAACATAAAAAAATTAAAATACGTTATATAAATTTTATTTAAGTTGATAATCGATGGATTTTACAAAAGAATTAAAACCTCATCACCCATTTATCTTCGACATCGTCTAATATTAAATCTCCATTTCTAAAACTCAATTTACGAGGTCTCCAACAAATGATATTAACATTCCAGCTTCCATAAAATCCCTAACAGATCATATTGACTATGCTTATGTTATGTCAACTTGAATATTTATTTTTGGTTTAGCCCCTTAAAATAAAATTTTTAGCTTCGTCCTTCGCCCTTGGCACTAGTCCACCTCCACCAAATTTTTATTTTCAACACAAATATCACAAAAGTTTTGTATATTCAACATTTTTTTTTAATAAAAGAAATTTTTATATTTGAAGGAAGCTCAATACAAATATATAAAATATAGTTTGAATACTCATTGACAATAAAAAAAATCATGAAAATATTATTAAGAAACAATAATGAAAGTAAATTTTGAAAATCATAAATGAGTTAGAAGTTGTTAAAACATGTTTGATTAATTTTATACTTTTGTATATTAATTTTTAATAATTAAAAATTATTTTATTCATATTAAATAATTAAAAATATACTTTATTTTAAAACTTAAATAATATTAAAAAATATTATTATTATTTTTTAAATTAATGAACTATATATGAAATTTTGTTTATAAAATATTGATACATAAATAAATAACAGATGAGTTCAAAGTAAGGACAACTACTAACCCACATCCACCCTTTTTCCAAAATGAGCTTAAATCCACCCAAGCCAACCTTAAACCAATTCATTTTAGTTGAACCCTACCTCATTTGGGGTAGGGTGGGATGGAGTTATCGTGGATTTGTTTTTGTTTTGTTTTGTTTTTTATTTTTTATTTTTTTTTGATGTCCTAGTTCGAATCCCACCTTTACCCATAAATGGTGCAAAGTGTGGGAGATGCATATTTTAGTGTGGGAGTTGTATTTCAAGTCATACCTGTATAACATGGTTTGGAATGTAACTCTTATAACTAAAGAGGGGTCTTCCCATACTTAAACCATGTAATATAAAAGTGTGAGATTTGAATCTCTATCACAAAGTTAAAAAGGGAAGTATAGGATCACTTTGATTGTTGGTGTATGATACTATGGGGTGTGGAGTATCCCGGCTTGTTTTAAAAGAATCAATAACTTTGAAAAAGTAAAATTACAAGTCAATACTTATTACTTACGGGTTCAACGACCTTATCTAATAACTAATCTTACCCATAAGTTGGAGATTTTGGATTAGTTTCAATAACCACCCTTATAACTAATCCAAGGGCTCCAAGTGATGGATAAGTTTAATGGTTAGATAAGGTAGCTAAATCCTTTACTTAATAGCAACAAGTGGCTATTTCTTATTTGGTCCGAGGGATGAAGGATGTTGGATTAGCTTAAAGATGGTTTTGGGGTACATTTATGAATAAAATATCCTAACAAAGGAAAACGGAACTTAATTATTGATTTACAATTATTGTATTTAATAAAACAAATTACAAATCAAGATATCTAGACCTCACTTCAAATTGAGAATGAATTTCTTGTTATAAAGGAAACTTAATTTTCAAAAGAATTAATTTCTTGTCATAAAGGAAACTTAACTACCCTCTCCCACCTAAAAAATCAAGAGTATAATATCGGGAACCCTTTTGATGTTTGACTTTTGCAAGTGGAAACAATGTTTGGTTTAAGTTACAATGACCCTCCCTCATCTAATAGCAACATCAACTTTGACTGTCAAAACAAGGTTTGAGTATAAAAAATTGGTAAAAAGATAAAAGTGCTCTCAATCCATTTCCACCGTATAATTAAAAAAACAAAAAGAAAAAAAAATCTAAAAAATTAAAAAAAATATTGAGATTCATTTAAAAAGACTAAAACTTAAAAAATATCAATTTTTAAAACAAATAGATTTGTGCTGTCTATTTAAACAAGATGGACAGTAGAGATCATGTTAGGAAAAACTAGAAACATAAAAGAAAAGCCAAAAAGAAAAAACTTCAAAAGGACAGTGGAGATCCAATATGGATTTTCACCGTCTAGATTGCCCAACCATCTAGAAAGCCAAGCTCCTCGTAGCCAAAAACCAAGCCGACACAGATCTAACAACGATCTCTAATGCCAATCTTCTACATCTCATCATGCCTCGACAATTGACATAGTGATTGCAGTGAGCCCAATATCAACGAAGAAAAAAAAAAATCAAGAACTTAGGTCATATCTGGCTTCGATGATGATCTGGTTTCAAGAACTAGATCATCATTTGATGATTTGGTTTCAAGAACCAGATCATCATTTGATGATTTGTTTCTTCTGGTTCTTAAAACCAAATCTTTAACGTCTGGGTTTCAAAACCTAGAAAACTAGATTTGAGTTTGAAAACCCAGATCGTCAAAAGAATCTAGACAACCTGGGTTAGTTCAATGATGAATGAACCTAGATATACTGGGTTCGTTCGATGATGATGATGGTTTCGATGGTGCTTTAATGGTGGTTTCGATAAAGTTTTAATGGTGGTTTGATGATAATGACCGGTGCTTGGTGTTTTGATGGTGACGGTTTATTAATCGCGTTTTATTAACGGTGGTTCATGGTTGTTTGGAACCAAATCAATTGACGCTTTTGGTGGTGTAAAAAGATGAGAGATTGAAGTTGGCAGTGGAGATCCAAAATTAGATCTCCATTGCCATCTTCAACATTTTTTTTTTTCAAATTTTTTAATTTTTTCAAAATTGGTCTTGATTGTCCATATTTGAAATGGATGACTTAGATTCATTTAAAAAAATTTATTTATTTTATATCTAAAATTATTTTTAAAATGAATTATTTAATTTTTAGTTTATATTATAATTTTTAAAATTATAAATTATTTTAACTAGATCTCCACCATCCAAATGGATGATGGAGATCCAAATAGCTCATCAAAATAATATATTTTTTAAAGGAGAAAATAAAATAAGATAAAATAACTATGTTATCTTTTTAGAGTTAAAGTCAACAGTCAAATATAGTCAAATCGTTAAATAAAGGAAAATCATTGTAACAAAAATCAAATGTTGTTTCCGCTTGTAAAAGATCAAACGTCAGAAGGGTTTCGTATAATTTGCTCAAAATCGAAATTCCCTTTCTTGATCTCCTTTTGCATAAAATTTGATTCATTTATATTTTCATTCCATTTAGTAGACGCACCATTGGTTAAAAGGACGCACTCGTGCTATATTATATCTCCATCAACCTTAAACAAACGAACACTTCCAATCGATCACCGACACAAGTAAGTGGATAGATACTAATTAGGGCCTAACAGCAAAACCTGTCCAACCAAAACCTGTAGCAACCCAAAATGTATGGGCCTCCAGAACCCAACACCCGACCCACAAAAACCCAATCTGGTCTACAAAAACCCTAGTTTCTCCTCTTATCTGTCTCTTCCCTTTACTCAGACACACAAACACAGAGACACACACAAACTCACACACTCTCGCTCTGGCCTTTTCGGGAGAACGCTCGCAGTCCCACTCTCAGGTCGCTTCTTTTTTCCAATCAAAATCGAATCTTTCATTTCATATTGTTTTTGTTGTGTTTTGATCTGATTTGTTTTTGCAGATCTGAAACTCGAAGCGAAACGTTTTTCCGTCAAGCCATGGTTCTCGTGAGTCTTTCAATTCCCCTTTTTGGTTGCTTTGTTGTTGAATTTGCTCTGTTCGTTTTCATTTCATTTTGAATTATTGAATTCTGGTTTTTAATTGGACTTTTTTTTATTTTTTTTTATTTTTTTATTTTTAAAATGGGATTTGATTATTGTTGTGTTTGATAGTTATTTGTTATTTGATTGATGATTGGATGGGCTTTTGATTAATTTGAAGTTTTTGTTAATTTGATGTGGAAAGTTGTGTTGGATTTGTTTGGTGTTAAGGTGGTTGAATTTAACTAGTGAAAGAAGAAGTAATTTTTGTGTTGTTTGATTCGGTATGTAGGTTTTGTATGCTGGGAAGGGGAACAAGAATGGGTACAAGGCGCTTATTGCTGCGGAGTACAGCGGTGTGAAAGTGAAGTTGGTTGAGGATTTTCAGATGGGGGTGTCGAATAAGACTCCTGAATTTCTTAAGATGAATCCTATTGGGAAGGTTAATGAATGGTCTTTTGGATAATGTAGATGCTATCGGTTGTGTTTATTTGCGCAGATGTGTTTTTGTGTGTTTTGTTAATAGGGTGTGGTGTTGTTTCAGGTTCCTGTGTTGGAGACACCCGAAGGGCCATTGTTTGAGAGCAATGCCATTGCACGCTATGGTTAGACAGTTCTTTCTCTCACTCCATTTTTGTTTTACTCTTATGTTTTTATGTTTGTATGAGATGACAGTTTATTGATCAAGATGGATGGTGTGTTGTGTATTGGACACATGTGAGTTATTCTGTGATGAAGATGGTGATATTCATGGCTTTCATCTTTTGCTGTAGTTACTCGCTTGAAGGCTGACAATCCTCTTTATGGTGCTTCTCTCTATGATTATGTAAGTTACCTGTATTGATTCTTTATTATTGTGGCGTGCTGGTTTTATTCTCAATTCTCATTTGTGTAAGCTTTTTTTGGCTTTTGTGTACTTTGTTATGCTCATCATTATAAGTTTTTGGTTTATTAGGCCCGTATCGAGCAGTGGATTGATTTTGCTTCATTGGAGATTGATGGTAATCTGAGGCATTGGTATGGACCAAGACTGGGATTTGCTGTATACCTTCCTCCGGTGAGTTATTACTCTATAAATATTTACATATATGCCTCTTGATTGTTTGATGGTTGTATTTGTTGTGCTAAGTTGATTATTATGTTCCTTTTCTCTAGAACATATTTATTTGACATATTTAATAGTTTGTAATTAAACGTTCTCTTTTTTTGTTTTGAACTTTTAATTATTGAATTTTCCTTTTGTTGAATATTGAAGTGGTACATGATATATTGTCGATGTTTTTCTAATTTTGGAAGCTTGAGAAATGTTCGATAATTTTCAAAGTAGTCGTATGTACCTTGATATATCCTTAAAATATCTCAATATTCTTAAATTTTTAAAGGGTAATGCTATACTATCAAAAAATTTGTCAAAATTCATTACTCAAATGATGTGGCAAGTTTATGTGTAATTATTATATCATCGATACATCATTTCAAAATTAATGTGGTAGCTATAAATCAACTTGTCACGTCATTTAGGTAAAATTTTTAGGCAAATTTTTGGGAACTGTAGCATCATTCATTTTTCAATATAAAATATTTTGATGTTTTTAATATAAAATATTTAGATGCGTATTTTAGAGCCTTTTTTTTTTTTTTTTTTTTTTTTTGGGTGTTATTACAATTATAATTTTAGAGAATAAGTCACTTCACATCACATTATTAATGGGACTAAAAATTTTAAATTAATAGTTAAGGGTAATTTTATAATTTTGATATAAAGTTAAAAGACAAGTTCTGAAACTTAAATGCTTTTCTTCTTTTGCTTCACCTCTCACTATCCGGTTTACTCTATAGATTGTCGGGGAGAAAAATAATAATAAATGCTATATGATGGTGACTTTTAAGGGTTCAACTTTTGTCTTTAATTTTATGTTAAGATTACAAAATTACCCTTAACAATTGAAATGACATTTTTAGTTATTAACATTGTGATTTGGAGTGATTTGTTCTCTGAAATTAAAATTTTAATAAAATTGAAAATCTTAGCTGTAAAAATATCAGTCTAAAAATTTTGTATTACAAAATATCAGAGTATTTCAAAAATATTGGTATATTTCGCAGATATATAGAGATATGTACAAATACACTGGAATATATTGATTATTTCTCCATATCTATATTGGTCCTTCCAAAATTAGAAAGATATTTGAAGATGTATTGGGTATCGCTTTGATATTTACTTTCTTGGTCTCGTCAAGATTAGGAAAGAAAGAAAATTGGATGCTTCTTGAGATGAGAGTGTTTAAACAGGCATTTGTTTTAGGTGAATACTGAAGGAGATATTAACATATTTAATATTGCTGTATGCAAGCACACTTGTTTGAAATGAAACGAATATCAATTAGTGGATACAATACCATCATCGATCAAACAGTTAGTTCCTCAGTTAGTTCCTCAATTATTTAGCAGCATCTTTGATACATGTATGTCTTTCTTCAGGCTGAGGAAGCGGCGATTTCTGCACTGAAGAGAGGATTGACTGCTTTGAACACTCATCTGGCTTCAAATACATATTTGGTTGGGCACTCTGTTACCTTGGCTGACATTATCATGACATGCAACTTGTACATTGGATTCGTTCGTGTAATGACTAAGAAGTTCACCTCGGAGTTCCCCCATGTTGAGAGATACTTCTGGACCTTGGTTAACCAGCCAAATTTTAAGAAGATTATGGGTGATGTGAAGCAAACCGACTCCGTTCCTCCTGTTGCATCTAAGAAGCCTGCCCAACCAAAGGAATCTGCTCAACCTAAGCCCAAGGATGAATCCAAGAAAGAAGCCCCAAAAGAGGCACCCAAAGCTGCTGAGGAAGAGGTTGAGGCACCAAAACCCAAACCAAAGAATCCTCTAGATCTGCTGCCTCCAAGTAAGATGGTTCTGGACGACTGGAAGAGGCTCTACTCAAACACCAAGACCAACTTCCGTGAGGTTGCAATTAAAGGTACTCCCACGTTCTTTTCCCTTTCATCTAATATGAATTTGGTGTTTGTCTTACTGGGTTTGTTCGATTGATTAAGCTACAAAGTGTTAGTATTAATATTATTCATGGCACTAACTTGGTTTTTCGATTTGTAGGATTCTGGGACATGTACGATCCTGAGGGTTACTCTTTATGGTTCTGTGACTACAAATACAACGAAGAGAATACGGTGTCATTTGTCACCCTTAACAAAGTGGGTGGATTCCTTCAGAGGATGGATCTTGCTCGCAAGTACGCATTTGGAAAAATGCTAATCATTGGTTCAGAGCCTCCATTCAAGGTGAAGGGGTTGTGGTTGTTCCGTGGGCAAGAAGTCCCTCAATTCATCATTGACGAGTGCTATGACATGGAGCTGTATGAGTGGAAGAAGGTTGACATCTCCGACGAAGCCCAAAAGGAACGTGTCAATCAGATGATTGAAGATCAAGAGCCTTTTGAGGGAGAGGCTCTTTTGGATGCCAAGTGCTTCAAGTGATCAAAATGTATCATTAACTACTACATTGGTTGTGGCTGTGTCCCTTTTTGGTAGAGTTTGCTTGTGTTTTAATTTTTGGACAAACTTAAAAAGTCTAGTTCTTTTTTGTGATTTAAGTGATGATATAATCTTGTTTTTGCAGTCTTACATTTTCGGTATATTGTGGACTTATTTATTTCATATTATTTCTACGTAACATATGTGCTTGGACGGTGCTGGTTATCATCGACTTGAATAGTATTGTCATGCTCCACACTTTTGTGATTCGGAGTTCTGTTTTTTGTATCAAGGGATACTGAATTTTGATTGTGAGTGATATTGAACTCTCGTGCAAAATGCTATGATAAGTGATTCATCATTCGGATGGAAATTTAGATTTTAGAGAAAACCATTGAAAGTATTTATTTATGTTTTCTATCTTCTAGAATTAGGCAATTTCAATTCTGTTATAGTAATATGTACACGCTGAGGACAAATGATGACACATGTACATCAACAAAATTTGAAGCCAGTGTATGCTAAGTCCAACTAATCTACTGATCACAAACGATCAAATAAAACTTTGAAGCAGAAACTACCAAACTCGCCAAGTTTCTAGCCTCGTCAATCAGCTAAAATGCTGGACATTGACATGATAGAGATGAAATCTTGCTTGAGCATATAAAAATTTCATATAAAATCTGTCAAGACATTAAACAAGCTCATCAAACTAGTATTGATAACAATCAAATCATCAAGAGCACCACTGCTGTTCACAACATAGAACTGATTGTGGTACCCAACATCCTGAACCAGAGAAGAACTAACATCACTTAAATCTATTTTAAGTCTCCTAAAAAAATAATTGAGCAGGCATTCATAAACATAAATGAAATCTGTAAAATTTGAAGTTACAAATTTATGTAAAAAATGTAAGTTGATGAAGTTTAAATGAAATGTTGACCTAGTAAAAATCTGTACCACAACACTTTCTGCAGTAAATGATCCTTGCCCGCCTCTCCCTTTCCTGTTTGGAGTATCATATTAGCTAATTTTAATAATCCGAATATCATACCCGGATCGGTGCCCAGGCACCGCCAAAACACACACCACACACCACACACTGATTATGTGATCAATGCTGTTGTCAGATGTGACTCATATATGATACAAATATGTTTGTCAACCTTTTTTGTATGTACTGTTGTTATAAAAAAGTACACTAACGCGATCACGCACATACAGACTCTTTCTCTCTCTCTCTCAGAGGTCCCTCCTTTTTTCCGATCAAAATCGAATATTTTCTTTTGATATTGTTTTTGCTGTGTTTTGATCCGATTTTGTTTTTGCAGACCTGAAAAACTTGAAAGCGAAACGTTTTTGGGTCAAGCCATGGCTCTCGTCAGTGCTTTCAATCCCCCCTTTTTGTTGCTTTGCAGTTGAATTTTTGCTTTTTTTTTTTGGTTTTTTGAATAATTGAATTCTGGTTTTTAATTGGACTGCTGTTTGATTGTTTGATAGTTATATGTTATTTGATTGATGATTGGATTGCTGTTTTTTTTTTTTTTGATTAATTTGAAGTTTTTGTTGATTTGATATGGAAAGTTGGTGTTGGATTTGTTTGGTGTTGAGGTGTGAAAGTAGTAAATTTCGTGTCGTTTGATTGGGTTCGTAGGTTTTGCATGCTGTGAAGGGGCACAAGCAGGGGTACAAGACGCTTATCGCTGCGGAGTACAGCGGCGTGGAAGTGAAGTTGGTCGAGGTTCAGTTGGGGGTCTCGAACAAGACTCCTGAATTTCTTAAGTTGAATCCTATTGGCAAGGTTCATGAATTAATTGTCTTCTTTTGGATAATATAGATGCTATCGGTCATGTTTGTTTCTGTATATGTGTTCTGTTTATAGCATCTATTGTTGATTGTTTCAGGTTCCTGTGTTGGAGACACCCGAAGGACCGTTGTTCGAGAGCAATGCTCTTGCACGCTATGGTCAGAGTTAGACGTGTCTTTCTCTCGCTCCGTTTCTGTTTTACTCTTCACGTCTTTTTTGCTTGTATGACATGACAGTTTGTTGATCAAAATGGATGGTGTTGTTGTGTATCGGACACATGCGAGTAATTCTTCGATGAAAATGTTGATACTCATGGCTTTTGTCTCTTGCTGTAGTTACCCGCTTGAAGCCTGACAACCCTCTTTATGGTGCTTCTCTGTATGACTATGTAAGTTACCTGTATTGATTCTATTACTATTGTGGCGTGCTGGTTTTATTCTCGATTCTCATTCGTGTAAAGCTTTTTTCGGCTTGTGTACTTTGTTACGCTCATCATTATAAGTTTTTGGTTTAGTAGGCTCGTATCGAGCAGTGGATTGATTTTGCTACATTGGAGATTGATGATAATCTGAGGCTTTGGTATGGACCAAGAATGGGACTTGCTATATACCTTCCTCCGGTGAGTTAATGCTCTATAAATATTCACATGTACACCTCTTGGTTGTTTGATCTTTGATGGTTGTATCTGTCGTGCTAAGCTGATGATTATGTTCCTTTTTCTCTAGAAAATATTTGTTTGCCATATTTAATAGTTTGTAATTGAACTTTCTATGGTTTGTAATTGAACTTCCTCTTTTTTGGATTTGAACTTTTAATTATTGAATTTTCCTTTTGTTTCATATTGAAGTGGTACATGATTTATCTATAACTCTATGTTAAAATTACGAAATTACCCTTAACAATTGAAACTACATTTTTTAGTTATTAACAGTGTGATTTGGAGTGACTTGTTCTCTAAAATTAAAATTTTAATAAAATTGAAAATCTTAGCTCTAAAAATATCAGTCTAAATATTTCATATTAAAAAATATCGGAATATTTCAAACATATTGGTACATTTTGCGGATATATGAAGATATGTATAAATAGATTGGAAGATATTGATTAGTTCTCCGTATCTATATCAGTCATTCCAAAATTAGAAATATATTGAAGATGTATTGGGTATCGCTTCGATAGTTACTTTCTTGGTCTCGTCAAGATTAGGAAAGAAAGAAAATTGGATGCTTCTTGAGATGAGAGTGTTTGAACAGTCTTTTGTTTTAGGTGAATACTGAAGGAGATATTAACACATTTATTGTTGCTGTATGCAAGCACACTTGTTTGAAATGAAACGAATTACGAATATCAATTAGCGGATGCAGTACCATCATTGATCAAACAGTTAGTTCCCCAATTATTTAACAGCATCTTTAATACATATATATCTTTCTTCAGGCTGAGGAAGCAGCGATTTCTGCACTGAAGAGAGGATTGAGTGCTTTGAACACTCATCTGGCTTCGAATACATATTTGGTTGGGCACTCTGTTACCTTGGCTGACATTATCATGACATGCAACTTGTACTTCGGATTCATTCATGTAATGACTAAGAAGTTCACCTCAGAGTTCCCCCACGTCGAGAGATACTTCTGGACGTTGGTTAACCAGCCAAATTTCAAGAAGATTATGGGTGATGTGAAGCAAACCGACTCTGTTCTTCCTGTTGCATTTAAGAAGCCTGCCCAACCAAAGGAATCTGCTCAACCTAAGCCCAAGGATGAACCCAAGAAAGAAGCCCGAAAAGAGGCACCCAAAGCTGCTGAGGAAGAGGTGGAGGCACCAAAACCCAAACCAAAGAATCCTCTAGATCTGCTGCCTCCAAGTAAGATGGTTCTGGATGACTGGAAGAGGCTCTACTCAAACACCAAGACCAACTTCCGTGAGGTTGCAATTAAAGGTATTCCCGCATTCTTTTCCCTTTCATCTAATATGAATTTGGTGTTTGTCTTACTGGGTCTGTTCGATTGATTAAGCTACAAAGTGTTAGTATTAATATTATTCATGGCACTAACTTGGTTTTTCGATTTGTAGGATTCTGGGACATGTACGATCCTGAGGGTTACTCTTTATGGTTCTGTGACTACAAATACAACGAAGAGAATACGGTGTCATATGTCACCCTTAACAAAGTGGGTGGATTCCTTCAGAGGATGGATCTTGCTCGCAAGTACGCATTTGGAAAAATGCTAATCATTGGTTCAGAGCCTCCATTCAAGGTGAAGGGGTTGTGGTTGTTCCGTGGGCAAGAAGTCCCTCAATTCATCATTGACGAGTGCTATGACATGGAGCTGTATGAGTGGAAGAAGGTTGACATCTCCGACGAAGCCCAAAAGGAACGTGTCAATCAGATGATTGAAGATCAAGAGCCTTTTGAGGGAGAGGCTCTTTTGGATGCCAAGTGCTTCAAGTGATCAAAATATCATTAGCTACTAGATTGGTTGTGGCTGTATCCTATTTTGGTAGAGTTTGCTTGTGTTTTAATGTTTGGATAAACTTAAAAAGTCTAGGTTCTTTTTTGTAATCTAAGTGATGATATAATCTTGTTTTTGCAGTCTTACATTTTGGGTATATTGTGTACTTATTTGTTTCATATTATTTCCATGTAACATATGTGCTTGAATGGTGCTGGTTGTCGTCTTGACTTGAATAGTACAAGGGTAAGCTTGGAAACCATGGTATGAATTATAGTATTGTCGTACTCTACACTTCTATGATTCGGAGTTCTGTTTTTTTCAAGCAAGGAACACCGAATTTTGATTGTGAGTGATATCGAACTTTCATTGTAAATGATATGATAAGTGATTCATCATTTGAGATAGAAATTTAAATATGAGAGAAAATCTTTGAAAGTGCTTATTTGTGTTTTCATCTTCTAGAATTAGGCAATTTCAATTCTGTTCTAGTCATATGTATACACAGATGACATATGTACATAAAAGAAAAATTGAAGCCAGTGTATGCTAAGTCCAACTAAGCTACTGGTCACAGAAACAATCAAATAAAATTGTTGAAGCGGAGACTACCAAACTTGCAAGTTTGTAACCTTGTCAGTCAGTTAAAAGGCTGGACATTGAACCCCACATACACCTTTTTTCATTGTTTTTGAAAAAAAAAAAAAAAAAGAGAAAAAGCAAAAGAGAGACAGCAGATGTGAGGTTCAAAACATGGTTGTTGTGGAAAGAATGAAAGCCTCATACTACCAATACTAAGTGACTATTTGTTCATACCACCAATACCAAGTGACTATTTGTGACACAATTAACTTTGTAAACTATATAATATTTGTTTATATATTTAAATATTTAACAAGTAAAATTATAAACTTAATAAATTTTCATAAAATTTCAAGGGGGGCACATGTCCGTTTGAGCCTAAGCTAGATCTGCCCCTGGCTACAACCATTTATATGTTTATAAAGTCTACAATGGCAATCCCAGGTCTCTTTCATAAAAAAAAAGAAAAAAGTAATCCCAAGTCAATGGATTTTGAAATCTAAAATTAGCAATTTTATTTAGGATTAAGGTTTTGATATATCTACAAACTCTGGTTAGTTAATAGAAAGCAGCTAAAGTCATGGTTATTATTTTGTTCTCAACCATTAAAGTTTCTGCTCAATTTGATTATTATTTCTAATTTTAATTTAATTTCAATTTTGTTTAACACTAGAATTAAGGAGAGAGAAGATAGAAATAAACCATGTAAAGGAATCTCTAATAATTCCAAACAATAAAAATGACCCAACTGGCAACTAAGCATTATAACATAAAAAGAAAAACAATAGTAATTATTAGAGAAAAATTGGTAATCACATAAATGGACAGCTGACATTGGAAATTATGTTAATTAAAAATATATACCCGCTATAATTTTACAATTAACATAATTAATTCACCACAAGGATTTTGTTAACATATTGACATCTGCATAAGTCAAAGTTCATTATTTATGCCAACTAATACATAATAAGTTTAATAGTATGAATGCATTAAGACAATAAGATTTGATAACTTCAAAACCGTGAGACAATTAATTATTATTTAAAGTAACAGAGAATTACTAAACTTTGAAGGAATTATGACCCTATAAATTTCATAACCCTATAATTTTACAATTAATAGAATAATCGATTCAACACAAGGAATTTGTTAACATATTGACTTCAACATAAGTCAAACAGTTTTTCTTTTTTTTTTTTTTTTTTTTTTTCATTATTTATGCCAACTAATACATAATAAATTGAATAATAATTATATATTAAGACAATCAGATTTGATAACTTCCAAATCGTGAGATAATGAATCATTATTTACAGTAATTGAGAACTAATAAATTTTGTAGGGATTATAATCCTATAAATTCTCCACTGCTTCCTTAGCACAACACAACAAAATCACCACAAATACAATAAACATTTCTCATTAAATTCTATCATTTGCTTTGAAATATTTGGCTATGGAGAAGATGATCAAGAAGCCTTGCATGGGTCGCCAAAAGATTTCCATATCAAAGATAACAAACAAAAATCGTCTACAAGTCACATTCTCCAAGCGTCGAAATGGATTATTTAAAAAGGCTAGTGAACTTACTACACTTTGTGGTGTGGAGATTGGCATAATAGTATTTTCTCCAGCAAACAAAGCCTTTTCGTTTGGCCACCCTCATGTTGAATCCATCATTGATCACTTTCTTGCCCGTAATTCACAATCGGACAAGGGTACAAATAGACTCGTTGAAGCTTATCGAGATGCTAATATTTGCACACTTAACATGGAGCTGACAAGAGTTCTTAATCAACTAGAAGTTGAGAGAAAGAGAGGAGAAGTGCTTGATGAAATGAGGAAAACAAGTAGGAAGCAGTGCTGGTGGGAAGCCCCTATTGATGAACTTGGATTGCATGAGCTCCAGCAATTGAGGATGGCGATGGGGGAGCTGAAAAAGAAGGTAGCAGAACAAGCTACCAAGATTTTGGTTGAGTCTACCTATCCTTCACCATATTTTGCGGTTAATGCATATGAGACCAAACCTTGTGAGATTGCTATTGGTTGAAGTATCTACATATTTGGTAATGGATACGGATATTGATATGTGTTTTTATAAATTCACTCTTCATTTCATTATTGCAAGCAGTACTTACAACTTGCAAGAGCTAGTGCCTTGCTAGCAAGTGATTAGTGCGTTCGTTGATTAATTGATTTTTATTTCAGTTTTGGTTGTAATTGAAGTTTTGTCAACTTTCAAATAATATACCATATCCCCACACAAACTTATACTCTGAAAATTATCATTCCTTTTCTTTCTTTAGATTTCTACATTGGTGTTATACAATTTCTACTTGAATGATATGTTTAATTAAGTTTCAGAGGTGATTTAACATTATTTAAATATTTAAACTAGAATAATAAGTTTTATTTTTGATTTAAGAGTAATCTTAATCAAACAAAAAGTGAAACATCAAACAACTCATCTTAATATATACGATGGAGAATTGATTAGGGTCTTTAATTTGACGTAATTTTGTAGGTCTTTTAATTTTTTAATTGACTGAGTGACATTATTTGATGTTAATTGATTGATTGACATAATTGTATTATTAAGGATTTTATTTTGATTGATTGAGAATTTCTCTTGATTGATTGGGATTTGATTTGGGATTTAAACTTGTATTTGGTCACTATAAATAGTGGCCTAGTTTCTTCTTGTTTCTAAGACTATGATTACGAAATAAAGTGACATTCAATTCTCTTCCTAAACTTCTCCCCTCTGTTATTCCTCTTATTTTTTCCCCTTTCTTCTATAATTCCCCCATTTTCTTTAATTTCTATCTTTTCCAATCCTTAATTCTCTAATCTATATTTTTGTTTTAGTGTTTGTCTTACATCAACTTTGGTATCAGAGCCAGATTCCGCCTCACTTGCATAGCCCTATTGGCAATCCAAAGACGCATTTCGTATCACAACAAAATCTCCAAACCACCCAAAACACATTTTGCTGAAAAATAGTTTGAATTAGGGGTCGTTTGTTTTTTTGTTTGAAAATGAATAGTGCTGTTGAAGACTAAACCTGAAATCTGAATGACATGTTTGTTTGTTTTTTTTTTCCCCCTTACATCTGAATGTATAATAATCATGTTTGTTTTTCAAAGTTAAAATTATTTGAAAACTAATAATTTAATATTTATATCCTTTTACTATTAGTTGTTATGTAAATTCATTTACTATAATAAGAACAATTATAATAAATTATTTAACAAATTCTAAAACACTTTTATGTATATATTAATAAGATTTTAATTCCTAATTAAAATGATTAACAATTATAGAAAAGAATTTTTTTTTAAATATCTATACATCAATAATTTATTATAGTAAAGTAAATTAAATAAAAATAAACAAAATTGTATTAAGTTGAATTACTATTTTTATATATTTAAATAAAAATAACATTAAAGGGAATATCGTTAAAATGAATTTGTATATTATAAAATTAGGACAAATTTGAAAGTATATTTGTTAAAGCATTAAAAGAAATTTGTATAATATAAAACTACGACAAACTTGGAAACATATTATTTTGGGAAGGATAAAATTGGAATAATAAATTTATGAAATCATCAAGTGATTTGATATTCAATGAAAAGTTAGAAAATGTAGCATTTTATTTTCAATGATTTTTGGATGGTTTTAAGTGGTTTGACCACTTAAAAAGACAAACAAAAATCACTTAATTGACCTAATTTAACACCATTAAATGTTAAATGATAGACTTTGGTTGCTCTTTTGTATCTCATAGAGGTACAACTCCCCCATGAGGATCAATTTGGTTGAAGAGATTACAGGTTGATTAGGGCCTATTCATGCCTGGAGCTTGGTTCATTTGATGACATCAAGTTTGGTAACATTGAAAATTTGATATAAAAATTAATGATACAAAACGACATGAGTTGTAGATTTCCTAAAGAGAAAGAAACTAAATATTTTGTGGCAAATAAGTAAGGTACAACTTATACATGCCAAAAGAAATTCATTTTTGTTTTGTCAAGGAATTTATTATGAGAACTAAATATGATATTCAAAATGATATGTGTGATGTTTTTATACGTTGATTATAAATTAAAATTAATTACTTTAATAATTAAAAATTATTCAATATGGTTGTTTGTATTATTGTAAAATGAACGTTAGTGATAAGTCAATAAATTTAAGTAGAATTGGATTGAAATGAGGAAATAGTTAATAACTTTTATGTAAAATTATTATTATGTTTTTTTTTTAAAAACCTCTAACTTCTTCAAATTTTATTTTAGAAATCCTTAATTTTTAAGAAATTATTTAGTAACTATCTTGTATTGTAGCAAAGACTCATATGGGATGCTAGAATGCACCTTACTTTGATATGATGGAAATATACATATTAATTAAGTTGAACTCGTTTCATGTTGGCTGGTTTAATCTGTGTATTAGCTAAGTTTAAGTCGTTTTAAGTTGGAGGGAAATATAGATTGTAATAGAGATAATAAGGGTGATGGTTTACATTGATTACAAATTATGTCCAATTTAGCGATTAAAAATCCCTTGCTACAACCATTTATATGTTTATAAAGTCTACAATAGCGATCACAAGTCTCTTTCTTAAAAAAAAAAAGTAATCACAAGTCAATGGATCTTTGAAATCCAAAATTAACAATTTTATTTAGGATTAAGGTTTTGATATGCCTATGAACTTTGGTTAGTTAATAGAAATTAAGTTGTTAAAATCATGGTTATTATTTTGTTCTCTACCATTAAAGTTTATGCTTAATTTGATTATTATTTCTGATTTTAATTGTCATTTCAATTTTGTTTAACACTAGAATTAAAGAGAGAGAAGATAGAAATAAACCAGGTAAAGGAATCTCTAATAATTCCAGACAATAAAAATGACCACACTGGCATCTAAGCATTATAAATTAAAAGAAAATCGATAGTAATTATTAGAGAAAAATTGGTAATCACATAAGTGGACGGCTGACATTGGAAATTATTTTAATTAAAAATATATCTCCTCTATAATTTTACAATTAACATAATTAATTCAACACAAGGATTTTGTTAACATATTGACTTCTGCATAAGTCCAACGGTTCTGCTCATTATTTATGCCAGCTAATACATAATAAGTTGAATAGTAATTATGCATTAAGACAATAAGATTTGATAGCTTTTAAATCGTGAGATAATTAATCATTATTTAAAGTAAAAGAGAATTAATAAACTTTGAAGGAATTATAACCCTATAAATTTGATAACTAGGGGTGGGCGTTTTCGAGTTCTGGTTGGGTTGGGTTGAAAATCCTCCAACCCAACGTGGGTTGAGTTGAAAATTTTTCAACCCAACCCAACCCAATCAATTCTTTAACCCAACCCAATAATTGTCGGGTTGGGTCGGGTTAAGTTGGTCGGGTTGGCAATAAAAAACAACATTCCTTTCTTTTCCATTGCAGCCTCTTCTCAATAATTCAACGAACCCTAACCTATAACAGCAACAAGAAAACACCAGTTAAAACCAAAAAGAAATCAACAACAACAACAAAAAATCAAACCAGTAAAAGATATAATATTAAATGTATTCATAGTTCGGCACCCTCAAAACACACACAACTCACAATAGTCTACACAGACACAAAACACACACAAGTCACATTAAAAGATATAATGTGAATAGTGACAGTGCACTCACTGAAGATTGAAGAACAACAAATCTAAATCAAACTACAAACAACACTACAAACAAACCTAAATTACTATCACAAAGGCACAAACAATAGCTACAAATTAATTAATAGAGAATAGTGTAAAAACATACAAAATCAACAGAGTATACAAATTAATTAACAAAGATTAGTGTTAAAAACATAGAAAATCAACAGCTTTCTTACTTTGTTTGAGAAGCAATGACCAAAATCAACCAAGGACCAACCAAAATCATCCAACAACAAAGTTCTTACTCTGTTTTAGAAGTACGACACTGCAAGGAGCCAACCACTAGAGAGGAGAAGCACGACGAGGGGAGAGCTAGAGGGAGAGAGTGCGTTCGTGTGATTTGGACCAACAACTGGAGAAGCACAACGAGTGAGTGGATGGATGAAGCACGGTGACTAGAGATAGAGGGTTGACGGCCGAGGAGATTGAGGGTATTACCGGCGACTGGATCTGGATGCTTGGGTGGAGGAAAAATAGAGAGAATGGAAAAATGGAAGAAGAGTTGTGAGAGAAATGGAGAGTGCGACTAGGGCAAACACCTATTTTTATATATAGTGTCGGGTTCGGGTTGGGTTCTCGGGTTACTCACATAACCCAACCCAACCCGAAAATAGTTCGGGTTTTTTAAATCCAACCCGTGTCGGGTTTTTTAAATGTTATAACCCAACCCAACCCGAGCAAAAATGATCGGGTTGGGTTGGGTTACTCGAGTTGGGTTCAAAATGCCCACCCCTATTGATAACCCTAAAATTTACAATTAATGTAATAATTAATTCAACACAAGGAAGTTTTTAACATATTGATTTCAACATAAGTCAAACAGTTTTTTTTCATTATTTATGCCAACTAATACATAATAAGTTGAATAATTATTATGTATTAAGACAATGAGATTTGATAACTTCCAAATCGTGAGACATGTACGATTGTATAAAGTAATCAAGAATTAATACATTTTGTAGGAATTATAATCCTATGAATTCTCCACCGTTTCCTTAGCACAACACAACAAAATCACAACAAATACCACAAACATTTCTCATTAGATTCTACCATTTGCTTTGAAATATTTGGCTATGGAGAAGATGATCAAGAAGCATTGCATGGGTCGCCAAAAGATTTCCATAGCAAAGATAACTAACAAAAATTGTTTTCAAGTCACATTCTCGAAGCGTCGAAACAGATTATTCAAAAAGGCTAGTACTTTGAGGTGTGGAGATTGGCAAAATAGTCTTCTCTCCAGCAAACAAAGCCTTTTCGTTTGGCCACCCTGATATTGAATCCATCTTTGATCGCTTTCTTGCCCGTAATTCACAATCCGACAAGGGTAACAACAAAATCGTTGAAGCTTACTGAGATGCTAACATTCACAAGCTCAATATAGAGCCGACAGAAGTTCTTAGTCAACTAGAAGTTGAAAGAAAGAGAGGAGAAGTGTTTGACGAAATGAGGAAAGCAAGTAAGAAGAAGTACTGGTGCGAAGCCCATATTGATGAACATGGATTGCATGAGCTCCAACAATTGAGGATGGCGATGGGGGAGCTGAAAAAGAAGGTAGTAGAACAAGCTACCAAGATTTTGGTTGAGTCTACCTATCCTTCACGATATTTTGCGGTTAATGCATATGAGACCAAACCTTGTGAGATTGCTTTGGGTTGAAGTATCTACATATTTGGTGATGGATATGGATATTGATATGTGTTTTTATGAATTCACTTTTTATTGCATTATTGCAAGCAGTTACAACTTACAAAAGCTAGTGCCTCGCTAGCAAGTGATTAATGCGTCCGCTGATTAATAGAATTTTATTTCAGTTTTGGTTATAATTGAAGTATCTTAAATTTTCAATTAATATACCATGTCCCCATATAAACTTATACTCTGAAAATTATCGTTCATTTTCTTACTTTAGATTTGGACAATGGTGTTATACAATTTCTACTTGAATGATATGTTTAATTAAGTTTCAGAGGTGACGATTTAACATTATTTAAATATTTAAACTGGAATAATAAGTTTTATCTTTGATTTATGAGTAATCTTATACAAACAAAAAGTGAAACATCAAACAACTCATCTTAATATATATGCTGGAGAATTGATTAGGTTCTTTAATTGGACATAATTGATTTATTGACATTATTTGATGTTAATTGATGACTAGTATAACTGAATTATAAGTATTTCATTTTGGTTGATTGAGGATTTTTTTGATTGATTTGGATTTGATTTGGGCTTTAAATTTGTATTTGATCACTATAAATAGACGCCTAGTTTGTTTTTGTTTTTGAGACTTTGATTATGAAATAAAGTAATATTCCATTCTCTTCCAAAATTTCTCTCCTCTATTATTCCTCTTGTTTTCTCCCATTCTGTCTATAGTTTCCTCCTTTTCTTTAATTTCTATCTTCTCCAATCCTTAATTCTCTAAACTATATTTTTATTTTAGTTTTTGTCCCACGACAATTTTGGCATCAGAGCCATGTTTCACTTCACTTGCATAGCCCTATTGGCAATCCAAAGACACATTTTGTATCACAACAAAATCTCCAAACCACCCAAAAGACATTTTTCTAAAAAAAGTTTGAATTAGTCTCATTGTACGTTCATGCATTGCTTCCACACATTGTCTTCGACAACCATGAGTTACCACCATCGATTGCACCACCAGAACCAAACAAGTCTGGCCAACAACTTCCTATTTAATAAAAACATGCCTAGTGTCACTCTCACTTAGACTTGGGAATGAGGATTCTCTTTCCTAAATATCAACTCGCTAGGAGTCAAGTTCATTTAGTAGAGGAGAATGATGGAGAATTAATTAGGGTCTTTAATTTGATCTAATTTTAAAGGATCTTTAATTTTGTTAATTGATTGATAGACATGATTTGATGTTAATTGATTGATTAGCACAATTGAATTATTAAGGATTTTATTTTGATTTGTTGAGGATTTCTCTTAATTGATTGAGTTGAGATTTGACTAGAGATTTAAATTTGTACTTGGTCACTATAAATAGTGGCATAGTTTCTTTTTGTTTCTGAGGCTATGATTATGAAATAAAATAAGAGATAATTTCAAAAAACCAATTATAGTTCGTAAAAATGTCTATTTTACCATCTATGTTTTCGTTTTTATCCAAAATCTCCATTGACATTAATAAAAATACTCAAAATACCCTCTGAAGGCGTGTGAAATGATGACAATTCCCCTCATAGTCATAAATTGATGAAGAAATCATAGAAGATAAAATGGATATTTTCTATTAATTTATTAACATTAGGGAGGATTTTAGATAAAAATAAAATCATAGGTAGTAAAATGAACATTTTTACAAACTACAATGGATATTTTGGAGATTCTTACATAAAATAATTTTCAATACTCCTAAATTTCTCTCCATTATTCCTCTTGTTTTCCCCCCTTTCTTTCATAGTTTCCCACATTTTCTCTAATTTCTGTCTACTCCAATCCCAAATTGTCTAATCTAACTATTTCTGCAGTGTTGGTCCTACATCAATAAATACAGAAATAATCTTTAGGTTAAGAAAGTTATAGCGTATGTAGAATTCTTGTGAGTTGTATTTTCTCAAAACAAAAAACTTTATGTTTTTCCCTACCAAGCTGCAATTCACAAAGAGTTTTTCTCTATAGCTTTTCATCCTCTCCCTAAAGTGTCTGATAAGGAAACAAAATTAATCAAGCAGACAGACTCAAATCACTCTTCCAAGGAAACAATCTTTGCTATAAATTAGGAGAATTGTCAAAATCAAATATAATCATTCTCACCTATAGATGCCTATAATTAAGCAGTTAACATAGTACATAGCCTGTACCCTTGCCATTCCTT
Organism: Nephelium lappaceum; assembly: GCA_021234005.1. Lineage (NCBI taxonomy): Eukaryota > Viridiplantae > Streptophyta > Magnoliopsida > Sapindales > Sapindaceae > Nephelium > Nephelium lappaceum. The sequence continues at coordinate 14,172,727 of CM038000.1, read as the reverse complement.
CCCTTTGATTTCTTGTATATATATTTTGTCCTGTATTTGAGTCATATATAATTGAAGAATCAAAAATACAAAAGCATAAAGAGTTCTTCATGGTATCAGAGCTGTGAAACGCGCAAGCATAAATAGCCTAGTTCCTCCATTTTCTTGTTGATTAGTTATGGAAGAACCCAAGCTTACAATACAATCATTCCATCAATGTGCCAGTTTGGTATCAATCAAACTAGGCTCTAACAACTATCTTATGTGGTGATCACAAATCCTTCATCTGTCTCGTAGTCTCGGTGTGCTTCATCATTTAGAAAAGAATGGTGAAAAACCCAAGGCCTTGCTGGAAGACAAGACTGTAAATCCAGCTTATAACTTATGGTTGACAAATGATGGACTTCTCATCTCATGGTTGCTTGGCACAATAAAAGAAGAAGCTCAACTATCTATTGCAGAAGATGCCACTGCCTACGATGTATGGAGTTCACTGGAAGAATAGTTGCTGCCAACCACTATTGAAAAGGAAGGTTTTTTGAAAAACATGTTGATGACCATCAAGAAAGGATCGAGATCTTTAGATGATTATATAAAAGAATTCAAATCAATCTGTGATAATCTTGCGGCTATCAAGAAACCAGTTCCTGATCTTGATAAAGTTTTCCAATTTGCACATGGACTAGGAGCAAAATACGAAGGCTTTCGTTTAGCTATGGTAACCAAACCTCCTTACCTACATTTAATCAATTTGTGCTCGCTCTTCAGGGGTATGAGCAGACTCTAGCCTCTCAAAAGGAAAAAGAGAAAGATTATATTGAATACAACCAAGCACTCTATAGCCAACGTGGGCGTGGTAGAAGCAGTAAAGGAAATCGAGGAGGTTTTACTTCGAAAGGGAGAGGTTTCAGTCCAGCAGGTCATTACAACAACATAGGTTCAAGTACAAATAACTCCATGAAAGAGGGGATAAAAGAAGCTGGACAACACAAAGAAAAAGGTGACAAACCAACCTACCAAATTTGTGGGAAACTGAATCATGTTGCCCTCGATTGTTGGTATAGGTTTGACTATTCCTATCAGTCAGAAGAGTTACCACAGGCTTTGGCAGCTCTCACCTTGAATAACAATGATCCTTCTCTTTATATGGACTCGGGAACAACAACACATATGACCAACGATACAGGGATGCTGTCTCACTTAAAACCATATAGAGGGAATGATAGTATTTATGTTGGTAACGGAAGCAAACTTGATATAACACATATCGGAAATGCATGTGTTGGAGAATTGAGTTTGAAAGATGTTCTTGTTGTTCCTAAACTGAAAAAGAACTTGGTTTTAGTAAGTAAAATTACTACTGACAACTCTTGCACTGTTGAATTCACATAATCTGATTTTGTTATTAAGGATCAAAACAAGAGAACAATAGGGAAAAGGCATAAGCAAGGACAACTCTATGCTTTAGATTCAAGTTTTCAAGAAGCTTTATCGGTAATAAAAGGGGACAACTCATTTTCTTTATGGTACCAACACTTGGGATGACAGACCCCTTTTCCTAGGCGATCTGCTGGCACCCTACGGTGACCCTCCAGTTAGCCCTTACGCTCAACTAAAGGATTCCCGCAGAGCTAAGCCATATTCTTTCTATCTTTTCTAAAACAGCGGAAATGATGGGGAAATTTTTCATTTTTATTTTAAAACTTTTCAAAAATATTTTATAAAAATTTGGACAGCATCCCATCTGTTTTTCGGACTTTGCCACCCTGTAAATAATAAAATTTAACACTTCTAAAATCATAAAAACAATTTCCCCCAAACTACGGAGCCTCCGGCTCTCATTTTCCAATACAACCACAACCACAATTTCATGTTTTAATTTATAAACTAATTATCAGTAAAATCCCATATCATGCATCAATTTACTTCAAAAGTATAATTTAAATCCACAAAATAATATTTACAAAACCATGTGGATATAACAAAATATTTACATCACTTAACATTAAACCAAAAGATGATTGAGAAATCACATTAGCACTGATGCCGCGGCTATCTAATGTCGTCCGGGGAATTCAGCAGCTATGGTACCTGTGCCTGGGAGGTTTGTTTAAAAACACAGAAAATGTTTGGTGAGCTTTAAAAGCTCAGTGAGTGTCATATTACATCATTTAAAATCATACTTAATAAAAACCTCCCTAAAACGTTTTCAAATTGATTTATTTAAAATCAAGTTTCATGCATTCATAATATAAAACATATATTGCACGGTTTTCAATTTCATAATGGGATCTCCTATGGTTGCGGGATTCTTATTCAAAAATCATTTTTCTTTTCATAAACCGAATATGGTCCGACTCCGCTCAGAGGTGTCCAGCCAACCAATCCGACTCCCGCCAACCTATAGTGACCCGTACCTCATGGCCCCCTAGTATGGAGCGGAATCCTACATCGCTCTTTCCAGGTCATGCAGCGGAATCCTACATCGCTACAGAGCGGACCCTGTCTCGCTCGGGTAAGCTAGCATATAATATACCTTTCACATGCATTGGCCTAATCTCTTAAACATGTGACTGACACAACTCCTTACGGGTATCTCCCGCGGTTAGTACAGTTAATAACATGCTGACACTACTACTCTACCAATGCACGCTTCAGGTACTCTACCCAGACCGTACTCATATGATACTATATGGAAAGCCATAGGTTTTATTTTCATATTTTCAATCCATTTCACATATAAGCAATTCAAACATGAAACCATCATTTCATGAAATCACAAAATCATATCATCAGTTACCGTGCCATTTATCATTCAAATTATATTTCATTTTCATCAAAAATATCAAAACATGCATGAAACATCCATTTATTTATCAAATCAGCAAAAACGTATAAAAATCAGTTTGACACTCACCTTCCGCTATCAATTCCAAACGAATTTCCGGAAGCTTTTAAAACTGCGCTCTAGCGCTCTTCTCTAGCTCCACCGGATCGCTCGTCACCTCCACAACGTATATATACGTAAATTTACGTTCACGTCAACTTCCGTAAACTCAAAATAATTAAAAACTACACCATCGTCTCTAATTGACCATTTTTAGGCGTAATCTCTCCATTTTGATTTCCTTAATCAAACCTCCGACTTTTATTAACCTCAATACGCCTAATTAAACTCATTAGGGTCGTCCGAACTCTCAACGGACGCCGTATGGGTCAATTTACAAAATTGCCCATTAAACTAGTTTACTCGCGATTTTGATTTCTCTTTGAATCTATGGTATTTTCTTGGTTTTCTAAACTCCTTATCAACCTCAAATACTTATTTTTCAACTTGTTTTCACTCAAAAACAACCAACCAATAAATCACAACGAAACCCATTTCGAATCAACTTATATACCAACAAATTCATCATTTTCAAACTTAAATAACTCACCCCTTTTTCCTATCGCGTTTACTTCGCTTTGAGATTGCTTTTGGGGTGGTTTTGGGCTGATTTGATGATGGATCTGAGCTGAGATTGGGCTGATTTTCTTCCTCTTTTCTTTCCCTCTCTTCCTCTCTCTCTTTCCCTCTCGGCCTCGCCGCAAAGTGCAGCTGTCTTTGCCGTTGATCGGTGCTGTCCCTGTCGCCGATCTACTGTCTAATCGCGCGGGTGGAGGGCTGTTCTGGCCGTGGTTCAGCTCGATCTTGCTACGTTCAGGTCGGGTTTGGGCTGGAGTAGCTCGTCGGCTTCTCCTCCGCGCCGATCGGTGCTGTCGGCCGGTGATTTCAGCTTCGTCTTCAACGTCGGCCGGAGCTGATTCACTGCAACCTAGCTTCAGTTCGTGGCGATCTCGACGGCTGGACGACGACGGCAGCAAGGCTGCTCGGAGATGGCGATCGCTCGGCGATCTTCTTCTCTCCCTCTTCTTTCTTTTCTTTCTTCTCTCTTTCTTTTCTTCTCTCTTTTCTTTCTTCTTCTTCTTCGAGAGAGAGACTGGTTTTGTGTTGATTTAAAAGTCAACACACATTTCTTTGGCTTCTGTTTTCCTCCCCAAAATTCTCCTTAATTCCACTTACGCCCTAAGACAATTCCATTCTCCTCCCTTAGATTATAACTTAATCTTAATACGACCACAATCATTAAAAGTTATTATCACTTTAGTCCCTTTTCACATTAAACTTTATTCAATTCCATTTACCATTTTAACTTCCCGTTTAATCTCCAATTGAGTTTAAATCAATTCCTATGGGTTCTCTATGACCTTAAACGTCTCCATAATTCATTTAGGGTCTCTAATTGTTCCTTAGGGACTATTCCAGGGAATCCGTACAATAACAAAAATAGAGGGTTTACATGGGACATCCAAGTGAAAAGATTCTGTCTTTGTTAAAAGGAAAGAAAGTCATTGATATCACTAATTGGCCAATTAAGCCTTCCATTTGTATTAGTTGCCAATCTGGAAAGAGTTGTAAACAACCCTTCAATTTAAATAATAATATTTCCAATTATCCTTTACAGAAGGTGCATTGTGACCTTTGGGGACCAGCTCCCATGGCCTCAAATCAAGGTTTTCAATTTTATGTTATCTTTATAGATGATTTCTCAAGATTCACTTGGTTGTATCCTTTGAAGAAAAAGTCAGATTTTTACTCTTGCTTTCTCAAGTCTCAGAGACTAGTAGAAAACCAATTTGATAGGAAAATTAAAATTTTTCAGTGTGATGGAGGTGGAGAGTTTAACTCATTTGATTTCCTTAATCATATTGGTAATTGTGGAATTCAGTTGCAAATTTCATGCCCTAGAACACCAGAACAAAATACAGTGGCTGAGAGGAAGCATTGACACATTGTTGAGACAGGTTTAACCATGTTATTTCATGCTAATCTGCCATTGTTCTTATGGATTGAAGCCTTTCTTGCAACTGTCTATTTAATTGATAGGTTGCCATCTTCAACTTTGTACAATCAATCCCTATACTCCAAGCTATATCACAAGGAACTAGATTATAAAAGCTTGTGAGTGTTTGGATGCTTATGTTTCCCTTCTCTAAGGCATCAAGGAGGAAATAAATTTGTTAAGAAGACTTACCCATGTGTGTTCATTGGTTACAGTCCAATTCACAAGGGCTATCAGTGCTTCGAGCCTCGGACAAATAGAGTTTACATATCAAGGCATATTGTCTTTGATAAAGGTAAATTTCTTTACAAACCATCTCCACATGAATCAACTCCTATGCCATTGGAACTTACTGAATTCCCAACTCTTGATGAATGGTTCAACATCACACTTGACATTGATCCTATAACAGTGCAATTAAAAACACATTCAACAATACAACCCTCTAGTGTGAATATTGATATTTGTTGTGATGAAGACAATGGTGAATCTCTTGACAATCATGATAGTCCATCCCTTGACCCTGATGACGTTGTAGCTTCTAATATTGAAGCACACCAAGAAGATGAACCATTGGTTACAACAGAACCAGTAGACGTGCAAGCAATCATATTGCATGATGACATGCCTGGTCATATTGTCGATACCAATATCAACAATAATGTCAGTAGCACTTATGTTCATCCTCAATGTAATAGGCAACGTCTAAGATATTTGCAAGATTATGAATGCAATCTATCACAAGTCATATTAAATGTTGAACCACAGAATCATCATCTTGCTCTAAAGGATTCTCGATGGAAGGCTGCCATGGAAGAGGAATTAAAGGCTCTTCATTCAAACCATACTTGGTCACTAGTTCCTCGACCACAAAATGTAAATGTTGTTGGGTCAAAATGGGTTTACTGCACTAAGCAACGTGAGGATGGCTATATTGAACGATTCAAGGCTCGTCTTGTGCCTATGGTTTTACCCAAGTTTCTGGTATTGATTTTGATGAAACTTACAGCCCAGTTATTCGTCATACTACAATTCGACTCGTCATAGCTCTTTTTACTTCGTTGAACTGGAGCATGAGACAATTTGATGTGAAGAACGCCTTTTTGCATGGAAATCTCAAAGAGACCGTGTATATGGAGCAACCTCCTGGTTTTGTGGATCCACAAAAATCTGATTATGTATGTCTTCTTCACAAGTCCCTTTATGGTCTAAAGTAAGCTCCCCGAGCTTGGTTTGATAGTTTATCTCAATTTCTTCTTCATCTTGGCTTCTATTGTAGCAAGGCAGATTCTTCTTTGTTTGTTTACTGTCAAAATCTGGTTACAGTATTGCTTCTTGTCTATGTAGATGACATATTAGTGACTGGAAACAATGACTTGTTCATCTCTAATCTAATTTATCAATTGAGCTTAGAGTTTGCCATAAAAGATCTTGGATCTCTGAGTTTCTTTTTAGGTGTTGAAGTTAAAAACTTCACTGGAGGAGTCACTCTCTCTTAAGGCAAGTACATTAAGAATCTACTTGAACGCACTGGTATGACTGATTGTGCTTCTGATGCTACTCCTATGGTCCTCAAGAACAAGTCTCACATCTCAGAAGAAAAACTTGTAGATGCAGCATCTTATAGAAGTGTTGTCGGCGCCCTACAATACCTCACATTCACTCGACCAGACATTCAACAAGCAGTAAACAAAGTTTGTCAATTTTTCAACAATCCAACAGAATTACATCTCAGAGCAGTCAAGCGAATTCTTCGCTATCTTAAAGGAACACAAGACTATGGCTTGCGGTTTATATCTCATAGTCCTATCTCCTTGTATGCATTTTCAAATGCTGACTGGGTAGGGTACGCCTTGACACGACTAAGCACAACTGGTTTTTGTGTCTTCTTAGGTGCAAATTGCATCTCATGGTGTTCTAAAAGGCAACCCACCGTTGCTCGATCAAGCTCAGAAGCAGAATATAGGTCTATGGCCTCCACCACTGCTGAATTAATTTGGCTCACATTCTTACTACGCGACATTGTCATTCCTTTACTTCATCCTCCTCAATTATTTTGTGACAACCTTAGTGCTCTTTATATGTTAGTTAATCCCATTTTTCATGCTAGGACAAAGCATATTGAAATAGATTACCATTTTGTCCGAGAAAAGGTGGCCATGGGAAATCTCATCACACGGTTTGTGTCATCTTCGAATCAGATAGCAGATATTCTAACCAAGCCTTTGCCGAGGGCACCATTTTTTTTCCTTCGTAGCAAGATGGGACTTCATTTACACTCCGTCTCCACCTTGAGGGGGGCTGATAAGGAAACAAAATCATTCAAGCAGACAGACTCAAATCACTCTTCCAAGGAAACAATCTTTGCTATAAATCAAGAGAATTGTCAAAATCAAATATAATCATTGTCACCTATATATGCCTACAATTAAGCAGTTAACATAGTTACAACCTGTACACTTGCCATTCCTTACCTCTGATTTCTTGTATATATATTTTGTCCTGTATTTGAGTCATATGTAATTCAAGAATAAAAAATACAAAAGCATAAAAAGTTCTTCAATGTCCACACACTAAAGTTGATCGAAGAGTCATTGGAGGGAAGACATTGAGATTTCAAAGCATCAAGCAGATTCAAGAAAAAGGGGGTAAATCATTAAATTGGAATTGGTCGAGAATCGATGCCGTGCGATTCAAGATATTTCTAACTTTACTTTGTTAACAAGTTTGTAATATTGATGATCCTAGATATTGGAACCATTTTTACTAAAATCTTCCGCTACATATCTTTCTTGTATTAAAAAAAGACATTCAAGTTCATTCATAATGATATTGAATTTGTTCTTTAAAGGAAAATGGTCAAGCATTGCAATTTGCGTGGACATATGAAAATGGTTTTGATGTTATAGGGTGCACCCCTAAGATGATGTACCACAGACCGATCAATTATGTCTCTTCAAGACATGCAACTCTTGGACGTAATACAACTACTGTCTAGATTATAAAAATTATTGAAGAAATTAAATCAAGAAAAATGTTCAGCAACCACTCATGTGGAATCTTTTGAATGGCCTTCAAATGTCAGGATTCAATTCTTGCATAAAGAATGTTATATATATATATATATATATATCATATGTTGCACAGTTGCAGTAAATTATTTTCTGATGAGGTTGCATGTTACCACCAGGCTTATTACAGTTTGAATATTCTATTTCCATTACTACAGGTATTGCATCTTTTCCTTTTTATCTCTTTATTCACTTCAAAGTTATTAATTTATTATACAAATATAGACATTCGAAAATTGGATACTCTAATATCATGTTGTTAGGTTTAGTTGAAGCTATACAACAATTAAAATAGCAAAATAATTAAAATCTAAATAATGATTAAATATAATGCACGATAACAAAATACAGAGAATTTGAAATAATATCAAGATTATTACAAATCTTAAAATCAAGTCATATACAATTAAAATAAAACCTTCCATTAACAAAGCATCTTAAATCACCCAAAAATAACCAACTTTTAATTTGCATAGTTTTTGAGCAACTACATTATTCAATATCGTAATTACATTTGTATTTTCCAAATGATATACTTATACGTCAATAATTATATTCAACATGTCTGGATTAAAATTAAATTCAACATGTTTGGATTAATTTTAATCAGGACTAATTTGGGATTGCTTTTGGACAATAGATTTAAGTTTAATATATTACCTATTGCAATATGATCTTTAATTTAGTCATTATATATAGTTATAACACTTTTCGCACTACAAGAAATCAGCAATACGGCAACATGCAGAATGTGTTGCTAAAACCTTTCGCAACGTGCACCCTTATGCGCTGGAAGAGCATGCAGCCATAAAGTGTGCCCCTTTAGCAACGTTAATGTCACGTTGCCTTATACTAACAACAATGTGAGATTGTACGTTGCCATAAACATTATAGCAACATGCGCTGCACGTTTCAACATGCACTTTAAGTTTTCATGATTAGATACGGCAACGCACAATATTATGTAGTCATATATCTATAACAACAATTGTATGTTGCTATAGAGGTATAAGGCAACATACAAAATATGTTGCAGAATTTTTTTTTTTTTTTTTTTTTTTTCTGGGGGAATGATTGAGCTGCTGCATTTGCATATATTTTTTGGAATTGATGAATAAGCTGCATATATATATATATATATATATAGATCATATTGATTACAACAATATTAATTTCAATTTGTAAAGAAATTAATTTATTCATTAATTTCATAATCCATCACTAACATTGCATATAATTCCATGAATTACTTACATTTATGTAATTCCATAAATTACTTACATAAAAAAGACTACACAAAATCCCATCATAGCATGTGATATACATACTTATATGCACATTATTGTAAGTACACATATACATGTACATATATCACATAATCACAAAAGCTTGTGGTCACTATACTAGCATGAACCGAAAATTCTAACAATTTCTACATCCACCCAGATCCATAACTTTGCTAAGCCACCAAAAAAATAAGTTCTCTCTTTTTTTCCTACAAGCATATACCTTGCTAGAAACCACGTCACCAGCTTGTAAACTTAGAAAACATTTAATGCAATAATTTGATGTATCTTTCAAAATACTACAATTTACCTTTCAAAATACCCAAAAAAGACCTAAAAAGTAGTTTTCAAAATACTACCATTTACCTTGTTTCTACAACAATTTGATGTAATCCTTTAGCCATGCAACTGTTGTTCCCATAGCTTCATTGAGAGTTTCATACTCATCCGTCGGTCTACACACTTTTATATCATCTTCTACTGCATCAACCCAAACTTTCCAGTAACTCCTTCCGAGTGCTATGTGGTGCACTAGGGCCTTAGGATCTGTTGATGAAATTCTTCCTTCCGCAACAACTTGATCTTCCACATTATTTTCTGGATACCAATGTAGTAATTGACATCGTGCATTTTCAAGTTGTGCAGTTCCTTGTGTTAGAGGAGCACTCCCATGTTGTGACTACAGGAAAAAAAAAATGTCAATAGCATAAACGCAATTTATTTTTTTTAAAAAAAAATGAAAGAAAGAAAAGTAATATTATGAAACAAATCTTAACCTGAGGCGTGTATGCGTGAGATGGAGTACATGCATGAGAAGCTACTACATCCTCCACTCCACATCTATTTAGTAACTTAAGAACAAAAATAATATTTTCAGTGAAAAGATAACAATAGAACTATATTATACAATGACATAAAAAAAAAGAAAAAAAATTAACTCTTATTACCGAGTCATTTTGTTTCATTATCGAAACCACCAACTCTCGAAGCTTTGCTAATTCATCATTTGTTTCTTTCAATTTTGCCTCAAGCATTTTCACCTTTTGTCCAGATTGAAATTGAGCATTTACTCGTGATGGCGTTGCTCCATCTCGAAGGCCCCTTACTTGACCACGTTTATCTCGTCCTAGAACTCTTACAATGGCATCTTCATGTATAGAGTCATCATTCGGAGGATTTTGTGATGCACGCAACTCATTAATTTCGTTCTAAAAATATGGACAAAATAAGTTATTGAGTTTTAAAAGAAAAGGGAAAAAATTTAAAATTGAATACAATTGCTCTTTATCATGATATTTTGCACATCTTCACTTATAGGTTGACCATTCTTTCTTTCATGTCCTTTAATCCATACATCAACCCTGGTAATGGATTCAGGATCTTTTCCTTCAGCTTGGGCTTCCTTTTTCTAATGCAAAAAATTATAATTATAATATCTTCTTTAAATTGTAAACATTGTAATACTTTAAACAAGTAAATATATTTTAGAATGCAAAGATCTAACCATGAGATGTTGTAAGCGGGCAAAGCCCCTCCGACCAATTGTGTGGTGGATGTATTGACTATTTCTCATATCTTGAAACTTCTTGCTTCTTGCCTAAAACAAGCCAATATTATCATTTTCAAGACAAAGTAATTAAATAATAATTGACTAATTATTATATAATCACGTATTAGTAGTAATTGATAATTATGCTCACTTCAAAAGTGGAAGATATTCTATGCTTAACAAAAGCTGTCCATTCTTCTTCATTTGTCACATTTGTTGGCTTGATTCTTCGAAATGCACGCTTTCTTCCCTTCTTTTTGTTTGCTTCAATAAGCTTTTTTGTTATAGTCGATCTATATTGCCTCCAACGACCCCCCATCTTCTTAAAGATATACTCCTTGCTAGAGTTTGGTAATTTGAAATATTGCTGGATCATTTACAAAGGAACAAAACAACATTTAATTGACAAGTATTGTTATGAAAGAAAATTTAAAAAGAAAACAAGTAGAAATTAATATTTGTGTAGAATTAAGCACATACCAATAAACATGACCATAACATGTCTTTCTTGGAGTCCTCCAGTTTCTTCCAACTTTTAAGTGTTACCGGTACATGTTCTCGTGCAATAGTGCCAATATATGAATCTTCAATATATTGGAAAGTAACGTAAGACTTTTGCAGGGATACCTTGTTGAATCTCCTTAGTACGTTCATCAACTTTCCAACGAGATTCATGACATTTAAAGCATTCTTGGTCATTCTCAAACTGTTTTCTAAATAGGCAACAATCATTAATGCACGCATGAATTTTCTCATACCCAAGGTCAAATGTCTTTAATAGTTTTTTTGTTGAATAAAAAGAATCAGGAAGTGTATTTTCTAGTGGAAGCATATCACGGATTATCTTAAGCAATTCATCAAAACCATTGTCAGATAACCCATGTGCGACCTTATGCTTGAATAAAGCTACTATTGCAGACATTTTTGTATGATTTGTGCAACCATGATATAAAGGGGTTTCAGGAACTTTAACTATATCTATAAGTTCTTCATCGCAAATGTTGTCATTCATTTCCTTTATGTTGTGCCCATCATGGAACATATGATCTCTAAACATCATATATGTTTCATTCATATGTATGTCCTCACATCCTATAAATGCACTAGGGGTACATTTTGTATGAATAGGGGCACATTCTCCATGAAAAACCCAAGTAGTATATGAAGGATCCATCCCCTTTATAACTAAGTGTTCATACACAATCTCAGAAGAATGGCGTTGTAAATTTTTGCAAATTATGCACGAACATACTATCAATCCCGAGTTTCCAACACTAGCATTGGCAATATCAACAAAGTTTCGTGCCCCTTCTTGATACTCAAGTGAGAGTCTACAAAGACGAAGTTTGAAATTTATCATCCAATACAAAAAAAATAATAATAATAAATAAAGGTGAACCCATCTCTTGTCCATAGTGTTGCTTTTGTGAATACTCAATCTTCAATCATGAAAGAAATTAAAATTAAAACTTTAAAATAATAAACAATATAATTAACATTTATATGCCAACCTCAACAGAATGTGTTGCTAAAATACAGTCAAATAATGCATCACATTAACAAAGGAAATCAAAAGAAAGAAAGATCAGATCTCTTTTTGTAGACAAAGAAGAGAGAGAGATAAATTTTCAACTGTCAAACAGTAAACAACCACTATCCATCCATCTATCTATCAGACACTCCATCGAATAGCTAGCATTCTAGATTTCCAGTGTAAATTTTCAACTTAAAACCACAAAAACAAACATACCCAAAACAAACTGACGTGAAACAGAGAGAGAAAGAGAAGGAAGAACCTGTTATACGACCATAATATGTTTGAGAGCACCTTCAGACTTCAATCCACGTCGAGTAGTTCCCCTGTTATCTAATTGTAAACAACAATATATCAAACAACAATCAAGGGACGCTTGCAAGAACTTTAAAGAAATTGAAAGAGATTATAAATTGACACCTCAATTTGAAAATCATATTTGGTGTATTTCTACTCTCTAGCTTTTTCTAATGCTCTGCTTCTTTTTTAGGCTTAAAATAAAGCCAAAAATCATGAGTTTGGGATTTAAGGGTCTGTACCTCTTTGCTGCCTCTTGAACTGATTTCGACTCTCACTCGGACCGGTCGGCGGCGAGTGAGCGTGCAGGGGGTCAGTAGAGGACGTGGTGATGGAGCGGTCAATCGCGAATGTCTGTGGCTACTCACTCAGCTCAAAGCCACTACCGGCGGCGGAGGTGTGGTAAAGGAAGGGTAGGTACAGGACATCGTTGAAGGAGTACAAGGTGTACGAGGTGAAGGAGATGTACTCTGCTCGAAAGAGTGTTTGGTGAGGCGTAAGGCGTTTTGTGGAGGGTTGAAAGAGGAGAGGTGTTTGGTGTCGAATCAGAGGAAGATTGATGAGGTTTTTAGGATGTTTGAGAGCTGAAGGTGGAGGAAGAGACTGGTAGTGGTGGTGAAGTTGAAGAGATTGGTAGTGAGTGTAAAAGGTGAGGGTCGGCTGAGAGGTAAAAGTGAGTGTAAAGGGTTAGGGATTTTTTGGTTTCCTTTTATATTTTCTTTTTCTTTTTTGAATTAAAAAATTTTAAAATATTTTATTCAGCAACATTGTTTCAAATGCATGTTGTTGTACATGTTATAACAGCAACATTGTTTATAAAATAAGTTGCTGTATGTGTTCTATTATAGACAACATAAATTGTGTGTTGCCGTATGTAACTTCTGCAACACACATTTTTTGCACGTTGCGTTACATGATTATGGCAACATGAAGCGCATGTACGTTGCTATTTAAACGTTGCTGTATTGCAATTTTCTTGTAGTGTTCGATAAAATTATCAAATATTGTACAATTCTTTGAAGTACAATGCTTTGAAGTCTCACAAGAATCTCACAAGGAATTGATATTGACTAAACATTTGTTTGATTAACTTGACAACTAATTATTTTTTCAACATAATCAACAATGAATATTTTAAGAGTCATAGTATTAAAACTTACTACGATGTACTGTAAGTAAAAAGGAGTGGAAGAGAAAATGATTATGCCCTAAATCACTTTATTATGGACATTAAATGTTTAATTAATTTTCTTAATCTTCATAATATAGTAATAGTTAAGTTCAATTGCTTTATAATTAGTCTAGCAAACCTAAGTATATCGCAGTAGATACAATATATTATTCAACTACAATTTTAACATTTTTAGTGTAAAATTGTTTTAGAAAGACGATATTTACTTCTATATTTCTCGGATAGCTTAATAGACATCTGAGATCGTGTATATATATTTAATCAGGTCAGATATATAACTTAAAAACTTATTAAAAAGATTAAATGGATTGATAATTGGTGCTGCAACATTAAATTTCCTTAATTATGGCAAACCTCGATCATACATTGTTGCACACCATTTTTTACACATTACGTTCAACATTTTGGTTTGTTTCTAAAATATAAATATATTATGGATTATGCCACTAGCGGACCCAGGTAAGGCCCAAGCACTGCCACATGCCTTTCCTGGACGTTTTGAAAAGTTTTGTAGGTTTTAAAGATAATTATGAAAATGCCATTTCATTTAAGTTTTATTGTTTTCTTTTGCGATCTTCATTTCTCAACAACTTTAACTCCCAGTCTTTCAAATTCTTTAACTCTTCTACTAGCTTTCAATTTGTACTTTTATTTTTTAATTGAATGACTAGGGGTTTTGTAATTCAATTAATGAATTAAATTTATATATTTTAATTTGTTAGATCAAAATTGTTAAGTTAGAATTAATAAATCATTTTTCTCTCATATTTTTATAGTTTTAATCCCTTTAAACGTCTATAAAAAACTTGAAAAGTATTAAAAGCAAAAAAATAAAAATCAAGCACGAGTTTATAGAGCAATTTATTGACTTAGTAATATGTCAGTTTGTTACATCCTAATATCAAATTAATGTAAAATAAAAATTTTATAATTAAAATTTGTATTGCCCATTTGTAAATGATGATAAAATTTTCCAAACAATAGAATAATATTATAAGCATTGTATTAATAATGTCTTATATGAACATTTCAAAAATTACATGATGATTTATTATTACTTTATAAAAATACAGGAGAGTGTGCATTAATATTGAAGTATTGAAAGAATACAAATGAGTTTTTTATTTAAATTTGTGAATCCTTAATATATGCTCTTTAGTAAAAGTTAAGAGAAACCATAATATATATATATATATATATATATACATATATATTAAATTGACACTTGAGTTGTTATTGTTTTTGGAGAAAAATTAAACAAGATAATCAAAATGTCCCCTCTAGCATTAGTTTGTGAGTCCTCCATTGGATTATGCTAACAGTGCCCTATGGATGCATAAAAAAAAGAAAAACTTCATAAAAATTTAAGGACAAAAATTGAACAAATTAGATGTTATAAAAGAATACAATAATTCCTTTATTTTTTATTTTTTATTTTTATTTTAAACTCTTAGTTGTGTAAGCATTATAAAATATGTGATTTTATACAAGCTGCCACATCACCTATAGTTTTTATGCACATCCTCTCATACTATGCCTAGAGGACTCAAAACTTTATCCAATGCTGGTAGCAAAAGGTGTATATGGAAATATATATTCTTGATTCTTTACATCTTAGCATTTATATGTTGTTTTTGCTTTTGTATGGCCTTGACAGATCATACTTGAAATAAATTTTCAATTAATGATGCTTAAGAATTAAGTTTATATTCGTGTTCCGAAAAGAAAAGAAAAAAAGAAGGGAATCAAGTTTATTCATACACAAATAAAGAATAACTTAATAATCCTTGTAAGTCGAATTTAAGCAAAGAGAAGAGCAAATTACATATGGTTAAAACAAACGAACACGCCATATATTATTTGTTGTAATCATCACCATTTGACGAGTTACAATCTTAGATTTCATACATAATATATATCGAACAAAATAACTTGAAACCAACCATCAGAGGAAGGCATGCTTTTACAACAACTTAAAAACTCAAACCCTAAACAAAATTTTGAGAGGAAATTTTGTTTGGATAGCACTTTAAATTTGTGAACCGATAATAATTCTAGTCAACGTTGTAGCTGAATCTTGGATCTGGAAGGGGAAAAGGATGAGGAGGATGAGGATGGTAAGGAGGAGAATTAAAAGGAAGCGGTTGATGAGGTTGATAAGGAGGAAGAGGAAGAGGAGACATCATGTTTGTGATGGGGGGATTATTCATTGGGTCAAATGCAAGGCTAGTTCCAGAGCTTGAATTGTCTGGAAAATACTGAGGAAGAGCAGAAGACTGGATCATAGGAGAAGGAAGAGAAGGCATGATGTTCTTGTTGGGGCAGTTGATATTGGTATTGTTTGGGTCAAACTGGAGAATCCCTCCAATGCTTGAACTGCCTGAAAACTCTTGAGGGGCATTAGACGGCTGGATCATAATCTTCTTAGCTTGTTGAGGGATCTTTTCCTTGAGAGCCTCTAATTTTGATTTCAACTGCTCGAGTTGGGGTGGGTTGAGTTGGTCAATGGGTGCCTCCCACCAGCAATGGCTATGAGAAGCTTTTCTCATCTGGCTCAACTCCTCTCCTCTCTTCTTCTCTGCTTCAAGTTCATTAAGCACCTGATCCATTGTTTGGTTACAACAAAAAGGTTTTGAACTCATAGATCTAAATGTCAACAATTAAAACTATCTATGACATACGTTGTCCTCATAATCATGTATTTATGATGTGATCTTAATTTTCAAAAACACATCATTTAATGATTTATATAATAATCTAAGTAAAACAGTGGGACTAATAATCTTGTTTATTGTCTATCTAACTTGAATCCTTACACTAGATTTAAAAGAAGGGATTTTAAGATGTTACCTCTTTATTTCAAATAATACCAAAAAATGATTATTTCTTTGTTTTGTAAAACAAATTTAAACTATTATTTGTCATCTATTATCAAATATAAAATAACAAAAACCAAGAATAAAGTATACATACCATAGTGAGGTGCATATTGAGCTCATGAGCGTTAGCATTATAATGATCTCCAAGGTGTTGCATGGTTCTTGAGGATTGTAGAGGGTTTCGAGTGATGAAACGCTCCACCACAGATTCAACACAAGGGTGGCCGAATGAATAGACTTTATTTGTCGGAGAGAACACTATGATGACAATCTCAACACCACAGAGTGTGCAAAGTTCACTAGCCTTCTTAAAGAGACCAGATCGACGTTTGGAGAAAGTCACTTGGAGATTGCTCTCATTAGATATTTTGACCATCTCCAACTTTTGTCTACCCTTGCTCTTCCTCATCACGGCCTGGAGATTTCACTTAATAAAAGAATTAACCTTTTAAAAAGAGAGAAAATATCTTATATGATTGGTGCATGTTTAGAGAAGAAACCATGAGTTTTATAGGGGACTCTAAGTCTATCAATTAACAATTTGAGCTGTCCTGGATAATCATGTTGATGTGGATTGTGATTCTTTCTTCAATTTGAATTTAATTTTTTACTTTTTTGGGTTAGTACAGAATCTGTAGGAGAAGGCATATTTGGTATAAATATCTAGGAATGTTAAATATTAATGAAACTCTTGTTAGTTACATCCTTCTCTTATTCACCAATGACTAAATACGTTTGAATTTGAAAGAGAAAACTTTCATGAATGTTAATATGGTTGTAAAAATTCTTTTGCCGAGGTGACCCATAATGTTCTTTTAAAAATTCATATGGTTGTAAAGTAATGGATGTCACCCTTTCATATCCTATAACCTTTATTAATAATGCTCTCCTTATAAGTGTCTTAATATCCTTTGTAACTTTAGTTTGCCTTTTTCTATTACTTTTACTTATGTTTTTTTGCCAATAAATAGAGGGTACATGGGTGTCTATTGTGATACCTTTGAGAAGTGAATAAAAAAAAAGAAAGTTACTCTCTACTTCTCTTGTGTTTTCTCTTTTCCCTATTATTTTGATTAGTGTTATAATTTCATTACTTTTAAGCTTTATTTCATAACACATTATTAGTACGACTCTGGTATGAGAGATTTTATTCATGTGATCTACTCTCTATTATTTGATTCAAATAATCTTATTAGTATACGACAGGGGCGGACCCATTGTAGGGCCACTAGGGGCACGTGTCCCCCCTTGAAATTGGTGAGTTTAGAAAGTCGGATCTTGATTCATGTGAGGTCAAGTTAGTTGGGTGTGTAAGTGCTCTGTTTGTTAACAGATTGAACAAGTGTAAAGTCTATGAGGGCCCGTGGTGGGTTCCATTTTGATGGAACAAGTGGAGGACTGTGTGTTTGTATTGGCCTTACATCAGATTTGAATTCATTTCGCCAAAAAGGATTGATTTTTGTTTTTAATTGATTCATGAACCGATTTTTTAATTGATTTCTTTTTTCATTTGTTTGAAGTGGCTGATGAAGATGCTGTTTTTGTTTTTAATTTTTGGTTCTTGATGATGAAGTGTTGATGAAGATGTTGTTTTCTTTGTGTTTGAAGTGTTGATGAAGATGAAAACGAAAACAGATCTCCACTAAATGAGAAACTACACGAATTGGAAAATCTCTAAAATTTAAGTTCGATTCAAAATCTATGCACGTAATGTAGTTTGATGTAAATTATGAAAACAAATCTTAGCCCTTCCTACTTTTTAGTGACCAAATTGTACATGCACAAGGAACTTTAACACTATAAATATGTTCTTTCATACAAAGGAAATAGATCAAACTTCGGCCACCTTATACCGAAACTCTGTTTTCCTATTCTCCTACTAAAACAATAATATAATTGTGATCATAGGTTTTGTTCCATATAGCAGTGCCATGTTAAAAATTCTTGTGCCTAGTTCATCAATTGCTTCTGCTTAATTATTTTCTTCATTCTCACATCATAATCATTCTTGCTATTTCATTTACTTTGTCAAATGGCATTAAATCGGCTGTTAACCGACTTTATTGGTCAACACATAATCTTCGACATACGCTATATTAAAAAGCGAGATATTCCTGTGCATGCACAAATAAGTTGCAGAGTAACTTTAGAAACAGATTTTAAACTAACATCTTGAACATAAATTGCTGAAAAACAGGAAAAGAATGGCATTTGATTTCTTTCCTTTGTACAAACAACAATTATGTACGATAGTTTCAAAATAATAATGATGATGATGATTTATCATTTGCATAAAAATAAAAAGTTCTATCTATCAAACATTTGCACATGATCTTGTCTTAGAAATTAAATCTTGAATACGATCCATACGTAGTTTTCTGTTGTATTTTTATTCTTTTTTAAATATCTTCATCAATTAATGACAATTCCTTCACACAGCATGCGGCAGAGCTTTGATTTAATTATTGTAACTCAAATCTATTTTTAGAACAGTCATTAATTATTATGGTAGAATGTATTTTGATAGTAGAAAATATTCAATCAATATGAATTAAAGTTGATATATTGTAGTGATAAGTAGGAAAATAGATCATTAATTGAATGTATATAGGTGTTAGAGAGCATAATATTTTAGGTTAGAGTCGGTGCATAATAGTAATCAATTGATACTACCTCTATGCTGTAATAGCTTTTAAGAGTTTTTTGAACTAGTAGAAATAATATTTGGATATCGAGTTTGATTAACGAGTATAAGAACATGTGGTTTGAATGTATCTTTCTGAATATTATGAATGATATAAATGATTGGACTGATATTATTTTATTAAGAACACTGACGACTCTGAGAAAGTCAACTTGTTACATTTTCATTTTTTTTTTGAAACATGATACATTTTCATTTTATAATTAATTGGCTTTAATATTTACTTTTCTTTAGGGTTTTATTGAGAGAGTAACCATTAGTGGGTACTAGGTTGGATAGATTAAGCGAAAATTGGGCTCGACCCAAGGACACAATGTTATAACCTGTTTCAACTCAACTAGTGACGTAGACAAAATTTTACACCAGGGTAAGCTAAACTAAAATTTTTAAATGAATTTTGATGGTATCAAAACATTTTATAACTTAAAAAATATAGGTATACATAGTTAAAGGAGATATAATAAGTCTTACCTCTCAACATTCATATTATAGATAAATATGTTAATAAAAATAAAAAATAAAAAGATTGAACAAAATATGATAGAAACATGAAATATAAGTAAAATCAAACATCAATCAAGCTATAGTTAGAAATATTTAAATGATCAAATATGAATTATAACATAATAATGTTATGACGTCAACAATCTTTCTTTAAGTATAAACAATTTGTATTTTGACAATCATAATTCATGATAATTATCACATTTCAAATTAAAGAATACATCAGGAAAAACATCAAAGATATTAAATGTAAGTAATATATTATGCAACTAATATTATTATAAAGAAAGTAAAATGTGAAAAATTTAAGTAAAATTTCACATTTAATATATGAAACAAAGTTAATACTTATGCAATATTTGAATAGAAATATAAATATAAACAAGAAAATACATGCAATATGTTTGAAACAAATATGTATTTATTTTCATATCAACAGAATTAATAAATAAAAAATATATTAATAAATATTAAAATACATAAAATTATATTATTATAAATAAAACAAATTAAGTTAATACACATGCAATAGTTGAATAGAAATATAAATATAAACAAGATAATGCATGCAATAAGTTTGAAACAAATATGTATTTATTTTGTTATCAAAAGAATTAACAAATGAAATATGTATAAATAAAATTTAAAATAAATATAATTACATTATTATAAATAAAACAATGTTAATACATATGCAATATTTAAATAGAAATATAAATATAAACAAAAATATATATATGCAATAGGTTTGAAATAAATATGTATTTATTTTGGTATCAAAAGAATAAATAAATGAAATATATATAAATAAATTTTAAAATAAATATAATGATATTATTATAAATTTCTTTTCAAGCCTAGTTACCCTAGCCCACACAGCCCTCCGTCCTTGAACTCAACCCAACCCTACCTTTATACATTCTCTTAAATTCCATTTCTTTCTTTCCTCATAGTAAAAAAATCTTCAAGTGAAACAAGTATGATCAGATTGTGTAGATAGCTCACCGCTGTACCCACCCCCCCACCCCGGTTATGAAGGTAATTATCTTTTATTTATGGGAATAGATATTTGTGCCACAAGTGTTTGATATTCCTCGCAGATTTCTGACTTATTTAGTATAGCTTTCAAAAAAAATTATATTGGTAAAAATATCCGTAAAATTTTATTTCGAATATTTGTACATGAAAGACTGTTTTTAATCAAAATATTTTACTATAATATTTGCACAAGACAGATTGATTTTAATCAAAATGTTTAACTATAAGATATAATTTCATTAATTGAAATGCACATAGTAGGAATTGAACTCTCAACAACATAGTAAATCGAGATGTGCCTAACCATTTTTACTCAGAGATGATGTTAATTTTACCTAATGTAATTTATGAGAAAGTTTAATGGCAAAATAACATTTCTTCTTACATAATCTACTTTTTCTAATAAAGTATTTGTTTTATTTAGTCAAACTTTCCCTTAAAACTCATAATTTAAAACACAAATACGAATCATCACTAATTCTTATCAAAACATACACTATCTTCTAGAATATATACTAAAATTTTCTCAACTATATATGTATATCAAAATTAATTATGTCAGTGCATTATATGTAAACAATTAATTAAGTATAAATGAGTATTAACTATGTTAAAGCAGATAAAAGTAAGTAAATTTAACGGTTGATAACTGTAGTGGGTGAATTCTACAGCATGTTGACTTTGAGTGAGTCTCATCAGTCAACTTTCTTGGAACTTAGTAACCTATATTCGGCACAAATCAAACAAAGAGAACATTGGTGATCTTGACACCAATGGAGTGTCAGCTAAAGACACTCCGATGCTCAAATCAGTAAACTGATCGTAATGCATGAGAGTCCAGTACTTGTAAAGCGTCGTCAAACTAGAGGGAGTGTGCTAGAGAAGGAGAATGATGAAATATCATCGGAGTTTTGACTGTCTTGACTTGAAGATTGGACGGACTAAGAACACTAAGATATTGAGTGTCAGTAGGCAAAATGCCATATAATAGAACAGTGCAAGTAAACCGTAAATAGTATACTAGATAAGTTCTCAGGAAAAAGAGGTTAGTCACAATAGACACAGTTAAATATAAAGTCTTTTCTAGTCAGAATCCTTCCTAAACATGTACTTTTATGCCACTAGTTGGATCTATCATAGAGAAATTCTAAATCTAGAGTAGAAAAATGAAGACACAAGAGAGAAAAAGGAAAAAACTTCAAGCGACTTGCAAGAGATGAGTAAAAAAGGTGGGATGACCCTTTACTTCTAATAAAACCTCTATTTATAGATGGAAAAGCTGCCATGGATACTTATTGTGGAGTAAATACAATGTTCGTTACAAAATAAATATCATGGTTAATGTTATGTCGATTACAGAATTAATGTAACTTCTGTTACAATTGATTTAAACCTTATTTATTAAAAGCAATCAATCCCATTTAAGAAAACAAACTTTGTTTGGTCTTGGATCAATCAAATTGCTGAGTTATCCTCTTGTAACATGTATTGGGCTATTAGCTTGGGTCGATTGACTTACAGGGCCAATCTATCACAACAAGATTTAGGCTTTTATTTTGGGTCGGAAAATTTTTGACCACTACAATAACTGAGAAACTGGAATTGTTACATCAATGCACACATTCTACAGTGTACTTGGATATTGATGTACATGACAACTACAAATAAGTGATTGTATTCTAAAATTACTGATTGTATTTATTATATTTGATTACAACTAAATGATTAATTTTCAATGAGTCGGATCTAATATAATATAATTAACTATGTTTAGTTGTAATCAGATATAATAAAATACAATCAGTAATTTTAGACACTACAAGAAAAACGGTTATAAATCACGGGTCATGCCCGTGCTAGAAGCTTTACTAGCACGGACATCGCTCGTGCTAGCGGTATGTGCTGGATGAAGGCGTGATAGTAAACAGCGCTCTGGAGTACAAGCAGAAGCCCGTGCTAAAAAACTAATAAGTACGGGCACTGACCATGCTAAAACTTTAACCAGTATAGGCAAGACCCGTACTAAAAGTATTAACAAGTACGAACGAAGCTCGTGCTAAAAAGATTATCGAATACGAGCAGATACCGTTGTAAATATATTAATGAGTATGAGTAGAGCCCATACTAAAAAGATTAACAAGTATGAACACAGCCCGTGCTAAAAATATTCAGAAGAATCTACAACAATTACAATAATTATTTTATTGAAAATGAATACCTATGATAAATTATTTCTTAGCAAAACACGTCATTTCACACAAGTCACCAACACCAATTCCAGAAAAGTCACCAACATCAGACAAACAATGTTCATGTTATTATTCAAAATTGATTTCTACCTTAAGACACAAATTCAATGTAAATATTATATTTTAACACATCAAAATCATGTTCTAAACTTAATAGAATATCCTTGCATCAAACCATAAAAAGATAAAATAAATCGTGTCAACATGTTCTTACCAATTCTTCACGTAGTCGTGTCATTTCTTTACGATTAGTTGTATGTGGCATCTCATTCATTAGAACCACCATCCTTTACAATTAATCACAATATAAAGAGAGCATAAAATACTGCTTCCATCCAGAATACTGAGTTTCAAGATTGAGGACCACAATTGTTCCTAGCAAGAATAACGAATTCAACTAGAAGACAAGGTAAAACCTCCACAAAAGAATATTTATTTCCATTCACAAAGCTAGAGAACTATTTTAACTAGAATAATTCAGTGATAGATAAAAGCACCTCAGCGTTCTATAATTTAGAATCATAAAAAGACTGAAATATTAACCCCGGATACAGACAGGAAACATGGCTCAGAAGATCACACAAAATGCACAGAAGACAACAAAAGGCGGTGACAACATCAAAGAATCAAGAGTACCAATCTTTTCCATAGTCAAGATATTATTTGCAAGGAAGTAGTCTTGTTTGACATGAATGAGGCTTTGTTTTAGAGGATTGCAAGCAAAAAATTGTTATGGTTGCATACATCAAAACTTGAGTTTTGCATGCAACAAATATTCTGCTAATTCCCATTGACAGACACAATAGGAGAGAGATCAATTTCATTCTCTTTTCCAAAGTGTATTCTAGTGAGAACTCACTGTTCTATTAATGTGCCGAATCCCAGCAGCTCTAAAGGAATGTCCACAAGGTAGTATTATCGCGTCATCCATCAAAGCTCCCCTGCATTTCCAGAAGTAAAATAAATGCACCATATAACAACATCACTCACAATTCCTAAACACGCACAGACAACTTCAAAGGACGCAACGACAATAATCTTCATAATAACAATTCATTGTGAAGCAAATAAAACTCATGTATAGACCATAAAAATTTTACTTGTATGTGTCAGCAAACAAATATATATGCTTTAAGACACTTGGCTACAACATAAACAAATCAAAGATTCAAAAGGAACTAAAATACACATATATATTATCAAGGGATAATCATTTGTACAATAAGCTTTACTATGCTAACAAGTACAAGCAACTGTCAAGCACATGTATATTTGGTGGAAAAGCAACTGTGAGCACATGTAACTTGTCCTTTGACAGACACAATTTGGACACTAATTCATCAGCAGTAAAACATAAACATAGACCTTTGTCATTACTACAATACTAAAATGAAATAATTATTTTGAAAACTCACCTCAATTATGTCACGTTGAAAACCACACCTCAATTCCACTTTGTCTTTGTAAATCTATAAATAGGACCACCAAGCAGTACATATAACCATGTCAGTATAATAGATATAATAACAATACATATAACAAGGTTAGTGGAGAGAAAGAGAAGACCACCAAGACATATAACACATATGACAAAAGCCATGTGGGACCGAAGCACAAGCAGATCTCTATCTCTCACTTTTATACAAAACACAAGCAAAAGCAGGGCTCTCTGTCTCTCACTCTTGAAAACCTTTTTCTGCTCTTCTTCTACCTCTTTATCTCTCACAAAACACAACGCTCTCTATCTCTCACCTACATACAAAACAGAAGCAAAAGCAGGGCTCTCTATCTCTCACTCTTAAAAATCTTTTTATGCTCTTCTTCTACCTCTCTATCTCTCACACAAACACAATGCTCTCTATCTCTCACAAAAGCCATGTGTGTGTAGACTCTGTGTGTATTAAAAACCCAATGATTGAAACAAAATGAGTGTGTGAAATCTTTGTTGAAGTGTCTGTTTTCTTGATTTCTCAAAAACCCAACAAATCCCTAGACATTGATTTTTAATCAGTAGACAAAAACGAGATAAGAGTGAAATAAAAAAGAGAGAGATGGAAGAAGCCTGAGATGAAATTGAAAAACCCAAACTTTGATCTGTGACACGGGATGAAGAAGATGAGTTGGGAATGGTGGGGAATGAGTTGGGACTGGCGGGGAACCAGAAAATTTTCCCTCCCCAAATTTTAAGGCTCTAATTTTATATTTATCTACAATCAAGCACGGGCTATTTGGGTACTCTCCAATTCAAAATCCAGTACGAATGAATACTGTACTCTCTAATCAAATATTCAAATATTTATAACGGGTTTTTATTAGTCCGTACTAGATAAATATAAATAAACAATTTTATTACAGGCTTTTAAAAGCCCGTACTTAATAACGTTTTTTAGCACAAGTCATTTATGTCCGTACTAATTAAATCGTGATAGTAAATGATATTTGTTGTAGTGTACACATGGACTACAATCCTTTCGAAATTACAGACACTTCTAAAATCCTAGAATCATGAAGTGTTTCCATCTTTTGCTTCTCTTCTTCTTCTTCCAAAGTCATTTTCATGGTGGCATGAGCAAGTTTGAGAATTTCAACATTGAGAACACAGACAAAGAAACTCTTTTATCTTTCAAACTCAAAATCACTGATCCTAAATATGCCCTTTCAGGGTGGGGAAAAAATTCCTCTCACTGTTTATGGCACGGAGTCAGTTGCACAATCGGTGGAGCTCGAGTCAAATCACTCATCCTTCCTGGACTTGGCCTCTTTGGTTCCTTACCTCCTCACCTCTCCAACCTCACTTTTCTCCGAATGGTTGACCTTTCCAACAACTCATTTCATGGACAGATTCCATCTGAATTTGGCCTACTTTTGCACATCCGACATATCAAACTTGCATCTAATTCCATCAATGGCACCATTCCAATTGGCCTCTCTAAGTGTCATAAACTTAGAAGCATAAATTTAATGTCAAACCACCTTACAGGAAACCTTCCACCAGAACTAGGCCTTCTGGAAAGACTCGAATCTCTCTCCATCTCCGGAAACAATCTTACAGGAGTAATTCCTCCATCCATTGGCAATCTCTCCTCTCTTACTAGTCTCTTTCTTGAAGGAAATCATTTCCATGGTGAAATTTCAACCGAGTTGGGTCGTCTCCATAACCTTCAAGAAATGCGACTCACTCAGAATTATTTCACCGGGATTTTTCCCACCTCTATCTTCAACATCTCTTCTTTAGTCTACTTATCTCTAGCATCGAACAGTTTTTCGGGTAAGCTACCGAATGATATCGGTCTAGCTCTACCAAATCTCCAAGTACTCTATTTATCATCAAACAGGTTTGAAGGAATGATACCGAGTTCATTATTCAATTCTTCGAAGATCAATGAACTTCACCTCGCTTTCAATGGCTTTCAAGGGCTGATTCCTTTGTTCAGGAACATGAACAAACTTAGCTCCATAGATCTTGGCAGAAATTTTCTCACTTCTAACACTGCACATAATTTTCAGTTGTTCGAGTCTCTCAGGAACTGTACTTGGTTACAAAAGTTAATGCTATATGACAACCGACTGGCCGGAGAACTTCCAAGTTCTGTTGCAAATCTATCGGCCATTCTTCAAGTCTTCTGCGTTGATGACAATATGCTGAATGGTCGCATCCCCCAAAGGATGCCAAATGTGTTCTCCCTATCGTTAGAACGGAATTTTTTCACGGGGGAGATACCCAAGTCCTTAGGTGCACTTAACAAGCTACAAAGACTTACCTTGTTCCAAGATAGGTTCTACGGAGAAATTCCCAATATCTTTTCCAATTTGACTCAATTAGTCTCTCTTGCACTGGAGTACAATCAGTTCTCCGGTAGAATTCCCCCCAGTATTGGAGTCTGCCAGCAATTGACATATCTAGGCCTACAGGAAAATAGGCTCACTGGGAGCATTCCAAAGGAGATTTTTGGGCTTCCGGGTCTAATTATATTGCTTCTAATGCGGAATTCACTAAGCGGTCCAATTCCTAGTGAAGTTGGTAATCTGAAACAGCTTCAATACATGGATGTTTCTGGTAACGAGTTGTCAGGAAATTTATCTGGATCAATCGGTGGCTGTGCTACATTGGAAGTCTTAATATTGGCAGCAAACAACATAGCTGGCTCAATTCCGAAGTCAATTGGAGAATTACGATCTCTAGTGACTTTGAATCTTTCTTCCAACAATTTCTCTGGTCCTATTCCAGAAGAATTACGTGAACTAAAGGAGTTGAAAAACTTAAACTTATCTTTCAATCAATTGGAAGGAGAAGTTCCCACAACAGGTATCTTCAAAAACCTTAGTGGGGATTCTTTAATCCAAAGAAACAACAGGCTTTGTGGGTGTAACCAAACAATTGCTGGAAAGCTGGGACTCCCTCTATGTCCAATGCAAATTAAAAAGAGGCACTTTAATTTGCTCCCAGTTTTTGCTTCTGTTGCTGGACTGTTATTGCTAATCGGTCTGATGCTTTTTCTTTCAAGGGCATCGAATTCTCGAGAGACAAAGAAGAAGAGGAACAAAAGAAGTTCATCGTTTCCAACTTTGAAGGGCTTGCCACAAATGATATCTTACTCGGATATTTTGGTTGCAACGAATAATTTTGCTGCAGAAAATTTGATCGGAAAGGGAGGTTTCGGGTCAGTTTTTAAAGGCAATTTTGGCACCGATGAAAATACAATCCTTGCTGTAAAAGTTCTTGACTTGAAACTAAGCAAAGCTTCACAGAGTTTTACCAAAGAATGTGAAACTCTGAGGAGCATCCGTCATAGAAATCTTGTGAAAGTTGTCACTTCATGCTCAAGCGTCAATCATAATGGAGATGAATTCAGAGCCTTGATAATGGAGTTCATGTACAACGGCAACTTGGAGCAGTGGTTGTACCCAAATGACGCAGAGTCTGGGATATGTCTGACTTTGCTGCAAAGACTCCAGATAGCCATAGATGTTGGTTCCGCCATTGAGAATTCGCACCATGACTGTGATCCACCAATAGTCCATTGCGATCTAAAACCTAGTAATGTGCTTTCGGATGATGATATGGTTGCTCATATTGGACTTCGGATTGGCAAGAGTTATCTATCAAAATCCTACACAGCGAGAGAGTATAGCACCATAGGACTGAAAGGCTCAATTGGTTACATTGCACCAGGTACAAAAATCTCTACAAAATTTTGTCCTTCGTTTGAATTTCGTACAAAATTTTGTTGTGTAAAAATGTTGATAATTTTAGGTAATCATTATTCTGGGAGGTTTAAGAATTGTGAAAGTTAGAGAACTCGTGTGTAAATTCAGACTCAGAGAAGTAGGAAATAATTGCAATAAATGTAGGTTAATGTTGTGGGTTGCTAAGTTATAAAAAGCATTCGATAATTAATATCCAAAGAATATAAAATTAAGCAAGAGCAAATAAAAATATAAACAGTATAAAAAGATTAGAGTATATATGTAGGAATTAATTATATATAATTTATATTGAATCAGACAATATATTAAATTTAAAACTTCATTACAGTAAAAATATTGATACTAAATTTAGAATTTCTAACTAAATAATAATTTAATTAAACAAAGGAACTATATTAATTTAAATTTCCTAAAATTGTCAACCATTTATATCAACTTAAATTGAGGTGCCGCTACTTCTGATGGAACTATATTCGGCACCATGCTAGTTACTTTGTTAATTAGTTATTGACTACATTGGAAAGTGAATATGAGAGATAATATTCTCTATGCTGTCAATATGTTGCAGAATATGGTTTAGGAGGCAAAGCATCAACTAGCGGGGATGTCTATGGTTTTGGGATTCTTTTGCTTGAGATGATCACCGCAAGGAAGCCAACTGATGATATGTTCAAAGAAGGACTAAGCCTCGAAAAATTGCATCGGAGACAAATAAAAATGAAATTTTGGAGACTGTTGATTCAAGGCTTTTCAAGTACTACGACAGCAAATCACAGAGCACAGAAAGTGACCATCTAAGTTCAGGACAGAGCAGCAATGGCAGCAGTACCGATGATCACAGTTTTTGGCAGAAGAAAGGTGAAGAGTGCGTAGCCTTTGTTATTTGAGTTGGTTTGTCTTGTGCAGCTCAATCGGCTAGTGATCGTATTACCATGAGACAAGCCTTAACAAAGCTACTCGAGATTAAGAAAGTTCTCCTTAGTTCCTGATGAGGCAACCAGTTTGCAGCCTTCTTAATCAGTTTATATGTAATCTTGTTATTGTATGCAGTCATGGGTATGCTTCATGTTACTCGGTGGGACTGTATTATACTGTAGTAGACTAGGTAAAGTTGCATTCTATATTTTTAGTATACTATTGTGCTTAGTAATTTTGACTAAGTTGTATTAAGCTATATAGACTTTGGTGTGCGCGTCAGTGTGGGTATGTGTGCGTCAGTTTGCAACCTTCTCAATCAGTTTATGTGTAATCTTGTTATTGTATGCAGTCATGGGTGTGCTTCATGTTCCTCAGTTGGACTGTATTATATTGTAGTTGAATGAATTAAATTGTATTGTATATTTTTAGTATATTATTGTGATTAGCAATTTGTACTAAGTTCTACTAAGCTATATAGACTTGGTTGTGTGTGTATGTGTGTGTCAGTTTGCAGCCTTCTCAATCAATTTAAATGTAATCTTATTATTGGATGTAGTCATGGATGTGCTTCAATTTACTCTGTTGGACTGTATTATATTGCAGTAGACTGAGTAAAGTTGTATTTTACATTTTTAGTATATTATATGTGCTTAGTAATTTGTACTAAGTTGTTCTAAGTTGTATTAAGCTATGTAGACTATGGTGTGTGTGTCAATTTGCAGCCTTCTCAATCAATTTGTATGTAATCTTGTTATTGTATGTAGTCATGGGTGTGCTTCATGTTACTCGGTTGGACTGTATTATATTGTAGTAAACTGAGTAAAATTGTATTGCATATTTTCCCAGAAAAAAAAATGTATTGCATATTTTTAGTATATTAATGTGCTTAGAAATTTGTACTAAGTTTTTATTAAGCCATGTAGACTTTGTTGTGTGTGTGTCAGTTTGCAGTCTTCTCAATCAGTTTATATGTAATCTTGTTATTGCATGCAGTCATGGGTATGCTTCATGTTACTCTGTTGGACTGTATTATATTGTAGTAGACTAAGTAAAGTTGTATTGTATGTTTTTAGCACATTATTGTGATTAGTAATTTGTACTAAGTTGTATTAATTAATCTATATAGACTTTGGAGTGTGTGTGTGTGTGAGTTTGCAGCCTTCTCAATTAGTTTATATGTAATCTTGTCATTGTATGCAGTCATGGGTGTGTTTCATGTTACTTGGTTGGACTATATTATAATGTAGTAGACTGAGAAAGTTGTATTGTACATTTTTAGTATATTAATTTGACTAGTAATTTGTACTAAGCTGTATTAAGCTATATAGACTTTGATGTGTGTGTGTCAGTTGCAGCTTTCTCAATCAGTTTATATGTAATCTTATTATCGTATGCAGTCATGGGTAGGCTTCATGTTACTCGGTTGGATTGTATTATATTGTTGTAAACTGAGTAAAGTTGTATTATATATATTTAGTATACCGTTGTGCTTAGTAAAATATATAATCAGATATAATAAAATACGATTAGTAATTTTAGAATTCAATTTCTTATTTATAATTATCAGGTACATCGATATTCAAGTATATACCAGAATATGCCTATATACATATATATGATCATTCTTTGGTAATAACGTTAGGAAATTTTTATTTTAGTAATACTAATTAAAATCACATATTTTCAACGGGTATTGTTACTATTATGGAGTCCATTGAAAATGAGTGATTATAAATTTGTGGTCTTGAAATAAAATTAGGAGATGTCCTTATTAGAGAACTATCACGCGTGTGTGTATAGAGAGAGAGAGTAATAACATACACTATATTGCACTATATTTTCATGTAGCAAAAAATAATATTATAGAAATAAAAATGTAAAATAAATATATATAGTCAAAAATTAATTCTTCATAAAAACTTCAAGCACCATTACGTAGTTCATTTAATTTTGCATTTGATATAATTGCAACCTGTCCGTGACGTTTGACATTAGGGGTGGCAAAACGGGTTGGCGTGTCGGGTTGAACTAGATTCGATTCGATTCGTTTATGAATTTGACCAATTCGACACAAATTCGTTTATAAAACGGGTCGATATTTTTGGATTCGACACGAATTCGTTTATAAACGAATGACACGAAACGACACGATTAATTCGTTTATTAAGGAAATCATAAAAGATCCAAACCCTAACTCGTCAACCCGTTAATTCATTTAACCCGTTTAACTCGTTTAACCTGTTTAATTCGTTTAACTCGTTTAATTCGTTTAACTTAAATAATATTTTAAACACAAATAAAATAAATAATTCACAACTAACCACCTAATTCAACACATAAAAATCAACACATTAAATCAACTACATAACATTCCATATTATCCATAATTAAAAACCATAACAAAATAAAATCATGCTCCAACTCAATACAAATCCATAGAAATTAAAATTATTTAACATTATCATTCTCCAAACACAAAACATTATAATTTAAATTCTTCCCCCTTTGATTCCAAGGGGACCTCCAAGTTTAAATCCTGAAACGGTTTGTTGAATATTTTTTTGCTGGTTCATTGTGAGGATCATATCATTAAAGCAATGGAGACAGCAACAAGACCAAAGAAGGACAGCTTGTGCTTCATTGAAGTGATTGTTCACAAGGATGATACCAGCAAAGAGCTTCTGGAATCGGGCTCCAGGGTCTCTGCTGCTAATAGCCGTCCGCCAAAACCTCAATATACTGGGGAAATTTATCCTGCCAAGTAAATGAGTGCATGTATGCATCTATTGTTAGTTCAATTTTATGAATGATTTGGTTTGTTAACCGTCTGCTGAACAACAGAATGGTGCTAGTTTTATGTAAACAATATACTTGCTTTTCATGTTTTATATCTACTAGTGAAATGTGTTTCTGTATCAATTATTTTCACATAGTATATCATCTTGTTAAGTAATAAATTAATTAACTAATTAAGCAAAACAACCACAACTAAGTCAAGGCTATCAGCTGTCATATTATTTTTTGTCTTATATTGCAACAAATGACTCAGGTTTGACCACATGACTGAATTCTCTTATATCAAGCTATAATATGTACCTAAACTCGAGTTTGAGATGTAATATGTTACTTTCTCTTTTTGTTTGTTTTGTACAGAATAAATGATGAAAATGCACTAGAAATTGCAGTAGAGCCAACAACAGAGATCCTGAACAATGCAGTGGAGCCACTCATGATGGCTAGTCCTAAACTCAGAGTTTTAAAGGCCTATGAAACCTATTTATATTACACAAAAATCACAAAAAAAACAACATTAAATATCTACATTTTACAATTTTAAAATTTAGAAATATAATTACGAGAGTTTACCTTCCATGCTAGATATAAAGTATAAACCCACATTTTAAATAACTTAATAACTTTTTAAAAGTAGATTACATAATTAAAAATATAAAATATTATAATATCTTATGTAAATATAAAACTATTAATACAGCTAGTTAACATGTTGAAAATGGATAAAGAAGCTACCCTATGGGTGTGTAAGAAGAGGAGCTGCTGCGACCGGTGACCGTGGGAAGGAGCTGCCGTGTGGGTGTGGTGCGGCCGTGGAGAAAGGGAGGAGCTGTTGTGACCAGTGACCGTGGGAAGAAGAAGCTGCCGTGTCGGTGTGGTGCGGCGCGGCAATGGAGAAGGGGAGGAGCTACTGCGATCGGTGACCGTGGGAAGAAGAAGCTACCGTCGAGTGTGGTGGGAGAAGAAGAGCAGTTGCCGTTGGGTGTGGTGGGAGAAGCGGAGGAGCTGCCGTTGCGGTCGGGTGTGGTGGAAGAAGGGGAAGAGCTACTGCTGCCGTCGGGTGTGGTGGGAGAAGGGGCGGAGCTGCGGGTGTGTGTCGTCTGCGTCGGGTGTGGCTGTGTGGGTAAAGACCAAGTCACAAAATGAGTGGTGGCTACTGAAATTTTGAGATGGAATGGAGTAGGTTTAGGATGTGGTTAATGTTTATATATATATATATATATATATATGCAAAATTACATACAAACACCTATAATTTTTCAATATTTTAATTTTATCCCTAATTTAATCGTGTCAACCCACGATTCGTTTAAGCAAACCCAATTCGATTCGTTTAATAAACGGGTTAAGCGGGTCGACACGATTACGACACGAATTCGTTTAACTCCAACCCATACCCATTTATTTTTCACGAATTCGTGTCGACCCGTCGTGTTGTGACCCATATTGCCACCCCTATTTGACATAAATAATTACAAAGATATGTTAATTCAGACCACAATTATAGAAACTCTACCTCAAGTATTATAAACATTGCAACTATACTCTCCACAACAGAGTCAAGTCCAATGACCGTTAGACAAACATATAATAAGGCTTAAATACCACTATTTTAACCTCGATTTAAAAAAAAAAAAAAATCAAAGCCCATAATTTTAAAATACAATCACAATCCTTTTAATCAATCTTATTCAACCAACTAAGTCGATCAAAATTCAATTAAATCAATAAAAAGAAATAAAAACTAAAAATCAAACAACTTTTGAATCAATCATAAGGTTCACTCGCAAACACCAAACTCAAATATACTTTTCAACTCGATTTTTCAACTACTACTATTCCAACCAAAACAAACACCAAAAAGATTTCTACGACCTAAGGCCTAAATTCAAATGGATTCAAAAGATTAATTGAAATCCAAATTTTAAGTGGCTGAAATTAATGTGAGGCAGCCCAATTAATAAAAAAAATGCTTATGGGCCAAACCAAGCAAGCCCAATTAATTGGGCTGATTTTCAAGCAAACAAAAGTAAGAGTGGCAATATTGGCACCCCAGAAATACTGTATGTGCACCCCTTTTTGTATGTTCACCTCATTAACTTTTTTTAAAATATTAAAACTTTGTAATTATGCCTCCCAAATGATTGATATATTAGTAATTTAAAATATTAATGTAAGAAAGCCCAATAGAAAAAAAAAAGTTTATGGGCCAAACCAAGCAAGCCCAATTAATTGGGCTGATTTTCAAGCAAACAAAAGTAAGAGTGGCGATATTAACATCCCCAAAACATTGTATGTGCACCCCTTTTTGTATGTTCACCCTATTAACTTTTTTCAAAATATTAAAAGTTTGTAATCACACTTCATAAATTACTTATATATCATTTTCTTCTTAAATCTCCACTATAATCATCATCATGTTCTCCATAAAATTCCCATTTGAAAAAGAAAAAAAAAAAAACAAGGTCTCTTTCCATAACTTCTTCATCAACAACACAAACTGCTTTATGTTCTTTATTACAAACCGTATAATCGCTTCATCTTCTTCATTAAGACTCCTCTATCACCCCTAATAAACCTCATCTATTAAGATCATGGAATAACTTTCTCCATCAGAATAATAATCTGGAAATTTATAATTAAAATATCTAATTCATAATATCTGTAAATACCTCATTTTGTTTATATACATTTCAATTTTCAAAAATATATACATATTTTTTACTAGAATCTAATGAGTTATATTGTGATAATATGATTAGTAAAATATCAAAGATGAAACGACTTTCTACAGTAACAACTACTGCACACGCTAGAAGACAAGAAGGTTATTCTATAATCTTAATAGATGAGGTTTATAATGGAGATTCTAGCACACGCTAGAAGACGAGAAAAGTTCTTTGCTTTACAATGTTGAAAACAATCTTATCAAGGAGATTTGAGCACACGCTAGAAGACAAGAAAGGTTCAAGAAAGGTTATATGTTTCACGTTGTTGAAAACAATCTTATTAAGGATAATATTAAAATTTTAAAAATAATTATGTTTTGGGTGTATATACAGTTTTAGAGAGGTGGAAATATCACCACTCCAAAAAGTAAATCAAATGAAAATCAAATGAGAAAAGTGGGGCGGTCAGAAGCAAAAATGAAATTGGACTATGGGCTTTAAAAGGGTGAAAAAAACAAATGAAAATGCAATGGGATTGAAATAGAGAGTATGAGAGAGAGTTAGGTCCTCAACAAACTCTAATAGCCTAATTCACGTCACGTGATAGGATAGATATTGAACCAATATACTCACATAATTGGGCAAATCGATTATCTATAATTAGATAACAGAATTTACCTAATCCTAACTTAAACAAACCCCATATCAAATTCTCAGAAAAGCCTAAATAATCTTGAATCAAATCACCGAATTGAGTTAAATTCTAGCCCAAACGATTCTAGTATTGCTACTCAGAAAAGCCGAAAACAAGATAATTATTTAACAAAGCTGCAGACTTTTATTAATTTCTCAAAAGGCAAAAACTTATAATAACAATAATCTTAATCTCCTATTTATAGATAACTAGTCCTAACTTTCATAGGAAACATAACTTCCTTAGTAAATAAAATCTTAAAACAAAATAAATTCTAAATTAACAAAAAGAGAAATATTAATTAAAATAATATAACTAATCCTAAATTAAATGGTAAACCTAAATTAATATAATCTTAAATTAATTAAAACTTCAACGTTGTTGAGGTTCTCATTATCTTTGGTGATAAAGTGCTAGAATGAGCATATTCATGATTGTTTGAAGTTTCCCATATATGTTTACTTACTACATTTTATTCCATTTTGGAAAGATTATTGACTGTACTGATGTTGTATGGAATTATTTTTACATATATATTGTATATGCTATAATTACAATGTATAACTTTTTTTTTTTTTTTTGGAAAGCAATTACAAAGTATAACTTTGATAGGGAAGTTCCCTGATTACTTTACCTTGGGGAGTGTTTTAAGAGCCTCAATTGGAGATATTGGTCTCATGAAGGTTAGCCAAATTCATGGATTGATCATACGACTAGGTTTTGGGTCATATAATCCATTGATTGGATCACTAATTAACGCTTATGCAAAATGTGGAAGCATAGTAATTGCCTATCAGTTATACAAGAATATGTTAAAAAAAGATTTAATTTCTTGCAGTGCACTGATCTCGGGGTTTGCTTGTTAAGGCCAATACAGTAGAGAGACTTTTGATCTCTTCAAAGAAATGGTTCTAAAGAAAGTGAGAATAGATGATAGTTGTAAATCATTTTATTGTGAAGACATCAATATGGTTGATTAATATCCTCATGGTACACATTTTCATGCTCACAAACTTATTGAGTAGATCAAGGTATGCATGTTTCCCATAGATTTTATGTGCTTTAGTATTAATGTTTAAATAATTGCTTAGACTAAATGAGAATATTTCTGATAGGTGCTTTTTGAGCAAGTTCAAGGCTTCACTAGACTACTAATCATCTTTGCTACTAAGTAGAGCAGTTTTAATTTGAATATGGTTGTCAATTGTCAGATCAGGGTTCATTTTGGTGCCTAATAGTCTCTAGCAGGTAAAGGTCAGCTATCTCTCCTTTGCAGTGTCGTAACAATTTGCTTGCCATTATTTCTTCTGACTTTGACGGTTGATGCAAGTCAGTGTGTTTATTCAGTCGTTAATATGCTTAATTTTCATGTTGTGGTTATGATTTGAAAGATTACGAGCAAAATATGAGCAATCAAGGAGGACATGATCCAGGATTGAAAGCGAATGGAATCCAGCACTTAAAGGAGGCTTGATCACATCTTATTCTTTTATCAACTTTAATTACACTTTGAAGAGTTGGAAGCTCCTTGTTGACAAGGCCTTCACTAAATACACCCAGAGCACTGGTAACTTGTACTTGGACAAACTTCTTTGTTTCTTTGTTTCTTCTTTTAGCTGGTCATAGCCTGCATCTGTTTTTTCACTTCACATGCAGATGTAATGTACTTTCTAGAAATGACTCTGGATCCAACTTAGCCTGTTTTTACCTTAAATTCTAAGGTAGCCAACTGTAAAGCTAACCCCTTTTGCAATACTACAAATATCACTTTGTAAAGCTATTCTCTTTTGCAAGCTAACATAATCTGTTTTTACCTTAAATTCTTAGGTAGTCAGAGCTATATTCAAGCTTGATAATTTTGAATATAAAAAAACTTATAGAGTATAATATCTTAATACATGATCTCAAGAAAATTAGAACATTGACTTGGCATGTAGTTATACATGAATTTTTTACTATAAAATTGCTGGTCAATATATGACAACTGATATTCTCCAAAAAATTCAAGATCTGAGTGCAACATAAACCACTGACCTATGCAATTTTATAGTCAAACGCATTTTGGTAATAATGCCAACTTTTTTGCATCTTTTGTCTTCAGCCCAGCTTTTGCTAATAATGCCAAGTCATTTATGTGTTTGTGTGCATGAATTATCAAAGAATCAGAATTCGTCAGGAATCTGTTTTTCCTCCAAAGTAGAGGAATCATAGTTGCTCTCTAGAGGGTTAAGAATCCTGATTCCTTCCCCTTCCCAAACATCAATTTCTAAGTCGTTCATAAACTTCATGTAATGTTTTGGAATTAACATATTATAATTAAACATCAAAACAAAAATAAATGAAATAATTTAAAAATAATATTATGTTAATGGAAATATATGTAGATTTTAAGTGTTTCTTTACTTTATACTTGCAAAATCATTTATGTTGTATGGCAATATATAAAGGTTCTTTTCCAGCAAGATGAAAGCTTGAGAAGATAACCAGTCATCTTTTCTACTTCTGAATTTGAAGGCACATATGCTAACACTACTGAATCCGCTTCATATGAAGAAAATATCTTACTCAAAATCCAAATAATAGGGCAGAGTGTTTAATACAAACATGCTTATCAATTGTGACAGCTCCACCAAACCCTATAACAATTTTCGTGTTTAAATGCTGAATATTGTCTAGCAGGTAAAATGCAGCTTGTCAGTTGTCACTCCTTTGCAGTGTCAAAGAATTTGCTTGCTACTATTCCTCCTGGTCTTGAGGGATTATAGAAGTTGTGTTTACCAAGTTGTTAATCTCCCTGTTGTGATTCTGATTTTATGTTAAGACTAGATATAATTTCAATGCAATAATTTGTTTGTTTTTTGTTTTTTGTTTTGTTTTTTTTTTTTTTTTTCTGAATCTTCTATCAGTCAGTTGCACTTTTGGGGATCATGTGACGCTACAGTGTTAAACTTTAGATCACAAATAATCCTTTGTTAATTCCAAGATCTATTTTGAGCTCCATAAATTGATTATCAAACTACTTCTAGAATATAATAGGATGGCTCTATTGTCACCCAAAAAAGTTTCCACATGCCCAATTACTCATTATACCCACTTTATAAAATCATAAATTAATCAATTACTCCTTATAAAATATTAAAACTTGTCATCAAAAGTATCAATCACTTTAATAAGAAAATAAAAGCAAATCTTGCTAGATGCAATTAGTAGTTTTCTTATTAAAAAAATAATTCAGCAAAAAAAATATGAAATTTAATTAATGATTCAATAAAAAATTTTTAATTATTATAATATAAGTTTGAGTTATGAAAGTTTATTTGAGTATGATTTCATTAAAAAAGAATTATATAAATAATTTTGATGAGATTTTTTATATGCATAAAAAGATAGTGAAACAATAAATCAACAAAAACTTGAAAATTTTTCGAACATTTTCTTTGTTTCCAATTTGTATAGAGCAAAATTTTCCAGTGAAGAGTTATAGTGTATAGTAAGTAACATTGGTGAAATTTAATGAACTTTATCGACATTTTTTGTGATCATATGGATGACAAACATAATGAAATAGATTTACAAATAAAATTTTCGAAAAATCTCAAGGTGTATGAACTAATTTTGAAAATAAAATATTAAGAATAGAGAAAATATTAAAAAAAAAAAAAGCTCATGAATCCGAAAATATTTGAATTTTGTTTTTTGGTAAATGTATTAGTTAATAATCTTATGATTTAATAAAAAAATCTCATCAAAATTATTCAAATAAGTATTTTCTTTTAATGAAGGTATATTTAAATAATATTTTATAATTCAAAATTATATTATAAAGTTAAAAATTATTATTAAATCATAAACTAATTTTCAATATTCTTTTCTCGATTATTTATCATATAAAAAAACTACGAATTCCGTCAAGTAAGTTTTTTCTTGTTTTCACATTAAGGTGATTAATATTGCTTATAACACCTTTTGGTACGTTATAAGGAATGAATGATTGATTGATAAATTTATAATGTTAGGAAATAATTGAGTGTGGGGCAAGTATTTTTGGATGAGACTGAAACCAGCCAATGTGATGCCTTAGTTTGTGATCTAAAGGATTTTTGAACATTGATTTAGCATGTAGTTGTACATTAATTTTCTGATATAAAATAGGTGGTCAATAAAATAATCAAATCTGATCCTCCCCCTAATCTCAAGATTTGGGTGCTACATAAATCATTGACATTTTGAATTTTGATAATCAAACACGTTTTGGCATCGTTCTATATCTCCAGTCTCCACCTTTTTTAAAATAAAATGCCAAGACATTCTTGTGTGTGTGTGTGTGTGTTTTTTTTTTTAAGTACCAAGTCGTTCTTGTGTTGGTTTGTAGAAATTATCAAAGAATGAGCACTCCTTAAGGCTGAAGGAATAGTTTTTTCTTCAAAATGAAAAAAAAAAAAAATCATGAATGTGGTTTGGGGACATTGATTCCTTGCCTTTCCCTAACATCAGTTTAAAATTATTTATTAACCTTTAATTATATAATTTGTAAGTAATTAATGTTTTGTAATTTAAATAATTAAAAGTACAACAAAATTTTAAATAATGTTGAATCATTTATTATATACAATATATGGCAAATAATGAAGAAAAAGTAGTGGCCACCATTAGTGGCGGTTGAAACAGTCCCCCACGGAGGCTTAGCCTCGGATGATTGGAGGAGGTATGAGCCTCCTCTACCATCATTAAATCACCATTGACCATGTTAATATTGTTATATATAAATTTTGTAAACTATTTTATATTGCATAATATATTTTTATCATAATTTTTTAGGAATTATATATGTTTGTAACTCTTTTCAAAAGAAAATTATTTGTTTATAATTTTTTTTTTTATATAATAACAGCGATTATGTAAATATACAAAAGTTCAAAAATTGAGTTAATTTCATTTCAATCAAATACTTCTTAATAGATTACCAATTTATGATTAAAATATTAATTTTTTTTAAGTTCCAAACAAATTTGGACTCATTTAAAATCTATTAAATTGCACAAATAAATTATTTTCAAAGATAAATGATACACTTTTATTTTCCGTTTATAAAACCAAACAATAAAATTAAGTTTATTCCATCCATCCCCTATATATTTCTTTCTTTTCTTCTTTTCTTTCTCCTATCCATTCCTTTCCACAAACTATACAATATCTATATTCTTATCCTTTCTTGTCTCCAAGTCAACCATTCCAATGACAACAAGATCACGTTTACACACATTGTTTATTTGTTTTATTTTATGCATCTTAATACTTTAATATCGATATAGTTTCTTCTAATGCCCTCACGTATTTCCTATATATGTAAGATTATCAAGCAATTATATTATCAAACATTGTAGTCATTTCTGTTAGCGAAAATTACATTATCTATTTAACATTAGATGTCAACTATATTCGAATCATATTCTTAATGAGTCTTGTAATCCAAAAGAATTTATCACTATCTTAACCAAAACGTCCACTTTTTTCTTCTTCTACCTATACTCCTTCGAGTTCTTGCATATATGATAAAATTTTCTTGATAACTTGTTCTTTTATTTTCTTCACCTACCCTTTTTTCCTCATCTCTTCTCTTATTAACTTCATTTCTTTTTTTTTTTTTTTTTTTTGCTGCTATACGCTTTTTCTTCTTAGTACAATTTATTCTAAAATGTGGCATATAGTGTTGTTGATTTTGAGCTTATCATCAAGTAGGGTTAATGGAGAACTAGAAGTACCTTGTTACTTCATTTTCGGAGATTCATTATACGATAATGGCAATAATAATGATCTTAATACAGTTGCCAAAGCTAATTATCCTCCATATGGGATTGACTTTCGTGAAGATCCAACCGGAAGGTTTACCAATGGCCGAACCGTCACAGATTTTATAGGTCTTCTTCTTTCTCTATTAAATTTCATAATTTTTCACATGTTACATCTTTTTTCAAAGTTATCAAGTTTGATAATACTCAACTCTATTTATTTTATGTGCTGTTTTTTTTTTTCTGATTTTGTATTCTTGAGAAAAAAAAAAATTGGAGAAACTGAGAGGCAAGATATAATTGATGGAAATTTTGGTGTTGCAGCTGAGCATCTAGGATTTGACAAGTATATACCTTCCTTTGCAAGTGCACGCGGCCAGGAAATTCTCGAAGGTGTAAATTATGCATCTGGGTCGGCAGGAATTCGAGATGAAACTGGGCAACACCTGGTACTTAACTCGACCATTCATTTACTTTATTTATGGATACAATTAATAAACAAAAAACCATTCCTTCATGATTTTATCACAAGCTACTTTATAAATGGTTGATTTTGAAAGTATTCGTAGAGTTTGAATCTTTAAAATTTATTCTTTGATTTTTTATCTGAAACCTCAAAAGTTTATTTCATATAGTTATGTAACATGATAAAATCTTGAGTTCATTTCTTGGTTTGAATTTCCTTTTGGATATTGTTTTACAATATTCGGAAATATTAACTATGTTTTTTCACATCTATTGGAACACAAATTTCTTGCCATTTCATTAAACAATTTTAGTGACCAACATTAGATCTGAAACCGTAACATAATTACTTATATATTTTCTTTACTATGTTACAGGGTTCACGAATTAGCTTGAATAATCAATTGAAGAATCATCAAACTACAATCTCTCGCTTTGAGATCATGAAAGGCAAGGATACAGCAACAAGTCTCCTAAGGAAATGCATGTATACAGTTGGAATGGGCAGCAATGATTATATTAACAATTATTTATCAAAGTACTACGAAACAAGTCTCATCTACAAGCCAGAAGAATATGCAACAGTTCTAATAGAACAATATTCCCAACAATTAAGGGTACAATAATCGTTTGCATATCTCACTTTTATTCAGATGTTAGATCTCAGTCATTGGATTGTCTTATCTTATTATCTTCGACTTGTTATTTTTGTCGATATCAGGAACTGTACGGATTCGGAGCAAGGAAGATAGCCCTATTCGGAATAGGTCCACTTGGGTGCACACCTGCGAATGTAGCTTCGTTTGGCACAAATGGGTCTTTATGTGTAGACTTCGTAAACAATGCAGTTGAACTATTCAATTCCAAGCTTATATCACTAGTGGATGGGTTGAATAAAGACTTACATGATGCCAAGTTTATCTATGTGAACATTTATGAGATGGCTTTACTCGCAGTAAAAGGTATGAAGTTCACTTCATTATTATTTAGTTATGGCTGAAGATTAATATCCGGTGAGGAGGACATGATTAGAATATTGAGTTCATAATTAGATGAATGAAACAGATGACAGTCATGAGACTATTTTCTTGCACATAACATAAACAAAACAAATAGATATTCTCTCATAATTCTTTTCAATAGTGCATATCTTATTTTAATTTATGGGCAAATTGCACAAACCCCCCTGAGGTTTGACGAAATTACACAAATATTACGATGTTTGGGTAACTCGCACGAGTACTACCTGAGGTTTCAAAAACTCTGCACGAACCTCCCCTGTCGTCAGCCAACAACGGTTAAATCCTCAAGGTCAATGGTTAAAAGTATAAAAAGACTAAAATACCCTTCAATAAATTTAAAATTAATATATTATATATATTTTTAATTTAATTTGAAAATAAAACATTAAAAAAAATTAAAAAAAGAAAAAAAACTAGTCTCCCATGGAGATGGCATCTCTATCATTGGAGATTACTCCAGCGATGGAGATTCATCGCTGGTGTCGACCAGCGGTAGAGACGTTTATCGCTGGAATAATCTCTAGTGATGGAGATGGCGTGTCTCCAGCGATGGAGATGTCGTCTCCATCGTTGGAGATGTCGCCATCTTCTACGATGGAGACGGTCGGTCTCCATGGGAGACCAGATTTGGTCTCCCATGGAGACCAAGCTTTTTTTTTTTTTTTTTTTTTTTAATATTTTCAATTTTCATGACTTTGATATATTTTTGTTTGATTTGGTTGTTTGAAGATGATAATTGATTTGGTTGGTTTGATGATGATGATGAATGATTTGATGATTTTCATAAATGTAGAAGATGGAGATGATGATGATGGAGGTAGAAGAAGATGGTGATTTTTTTTTAATATTATAATATTAGTTTAGTAATTAAAAATATTATTTTTAATTAAAATATTTATTAGCTGTGAATTGACTATTTTACCCTTCAAAATTTTGATTTAGTCGTGGTTGACTAATGGTTGACTGACGATAAGGGAGGTTCATGTAGAGTTTTTGAAACCTCAAGTAGTGCCCGTACGAGTTATCCAAACATTGTAATATTTATGCAATTTCGTCAAACCTCAGGGGAGATTTGTGCAATTTGCCCTTAATTTATTGAAGTAATGTCTACACCATATAACGACAAGTGATAAGTTATCATCAACCTCTATAATATTATTCAAAATTTAACGAACTCCGATGATTTGATCAAAGGTTAACCATAATCATTATTTTATAAGCTTGAATTAGCATCATCAAAAACCCAACCCAAACACGTCAAGAACATTTTGCTTCATTTTGAAAATTTAGGTAGTGTCTATTTAATTGAAAACATATATAAAATTAACATTATAGGTAGTGTTTATTTTATTTTATCTATAATTTGAATATAAGTCTATAGTCTCAATAAAACTTAATAATATGTTAATTTATATTTTTTATGATATCTAATATATATATATATCTGAAAGTTGGTAACACTATTTGACCCTTTATAAATATAAATTATTATGCATTATGCAACTAAAAAACAAAAAATTAAAATTAAAAAATGATATATAATTTATATTTTAAAAATTAATAAATTAAAAAACAAATTACATAACTCATATTTAAAAGATTGAAATCAAAGTAACATACACATGCGTGCAAAGACATATATGTATATATGTATGTATATATGTACATGTATATGTATAAGTGATGTAATTTATTTTTAAACTATTAATTTTTAAAATATAAAATATATATCGATTTATTGCTTCGTTAACCTTCAAGAAGGAGAGGCTTTCCTTCCCCAAATGGGAGGCCA
This sequence comes from Nephelium lappaceum, assembly GCA_021234005.1. Lineage (NCBI taxonomy): Eukaryota > Viridiplantae > Streptophyta > Magnoliopsida > Sapindales > Sapindaceae > Nephelium > Nephelium lappaceum. The sequence goes on along the minus strand of CM038000.1, from coordinate 14,128,212 downwards.
ATGACTATAGTAATAATAATAATAATAATTAATAATAAAATTGTTTATTTTAATAAATTATTATTATAATGTATAATTTATGATCATAAGGTTGTTTTGGATGAGAATGTGTTAAAATTCATTAACCTCCTTTAATTTCAGACAAAAGTCAGTTTTTGCACTTTAGATGTAAGTTCAACATATATAGGGACTAAGTATATCTCTGTTGGTTTCCATTTCAGCATATCGGCTTATCAACAGTCCCACATGCTGTGAAGTTGGAGCAAATATAAATTCCACATTTCAGTGTATTCATAATGGTAAATCTTGTAAGCTATTCAAATCTCTGTACTTGTTTTGGGATGCAACTCATCCGTCGGAAACTGCTAATGTAATCGCAGCAAGAAGATCGTACCATGCTCTACTTCCTTCTGATACTTACCCAATTGATATCCATCGTCTAGCTCGACTTTAAATTGCCTTGAATGGAGGATGTTTTAACGAAAACATTAAAATTATTAGAGTGAATTCTCTTGTGAATAAGTAATATGTCAATGTCTAGATTCTTTTATATCCGTGTTTTTCAATCTTAGTAAGGCTTGCAAAGGTTTGATTTCAACAGTAAATTAATGATTTGAAAGGGTCCAAACTTGCATTTTGCCAAGCCTAGGGCTAAGGGCACATCCCCTCAATCAAAAATTCCCCGACTCTAACATTAAACAGTGGGTGTCGAGGAAGGATGGGGGGGCAAATAATTTTTACCATATTGAACCTTGACCCTATTCTATTCACATGCCTAAATAAGAGGGATGCAAAGAACATTACTACTAAAACCTTGTAAGGCTTGCCCAACCAAAATTCTTATGAATGGGTTTGGTGTGCTCGGTGGTGAATCCATGTTGGGCAATTGGGGCATGGGGTGGTGGTGGTCGTATGGTTCCAAAAATCGTTACTCACTAATTAATTGGTGAGGTAGCTATTAGCGATTTATAGTTACTTAGCAAGTAACCGACGATTAATCCCACGAGTATTATTTTGGGAGAAAATTATTATTTTTTGAAATCGAGGGTGTAAACTGATATTTTTTAAACATCAGGGGATAAAATTCACATATTAATATAATTTTATTAAACATCAGGGGAAGTTTGTGTAATTTTCCATAAAACACACATCACCACAAAATCCCTCATTTTAGACATTGACCCTCCTCTCTCAAACCCTCATTAGCGCCACATCCCCCTCATTAGACGTAGCACCCTTCTCTCTTCTCACCCTCCTACACAAATCATCATCATCATTCCATCCACGCTGTTACTCCACCATGGATTGCTCTCTCATCACTGCTAAGCCTATCAAAACAATACCTATTTCGTTTATCAGCGAGAATGATAAGGAGATGGTGAAGTCAGTAGTGGAGGGAAGGACGTTGTCCTACTCATTGGAGTTAAAATTGGGTGATTGCAGGAGGGCGATAGGCATATGGTGGGGTTTTACAGTTTCAAGATGGTGACTGGAGGTTATTGGACCTGTACGGTACTAGTCACCAATTAATCGGCGAAAAATCGATCAATCTTAGGAACATTGGGTGGCCATTGGCACCATAAATGTTTATAAAAGGTGTTTCATTATTATTATTATTATTTTATTTTTAAATCAAAGACCACAAATTCTGCATTAAAAGTCAGTCATATATCATAACTTGCCAAGATCAAAACATTATTTTTGTTCTCTGAATTTTCACTCCCAGAAACAAAAGACTACTCCAATAAGAGGGGAAAAAAAAACCTATCTACTAAGTTTTAAAATGTATGAGGTAGGGAGGAATTAAATCCACACAAGCTTTAAAATGTGCATATTTGATGAAAATTGAACCCACACAAGCTTTAAAATGTGCATATTTGATGAAAATTGAACTTACACACGCTCTAATTAATGACGAGGGACCCAAACACTTATTTTGAAAAGTAATGTGCAATTAGTTAATTTTATAGTTACATTAATAGCTTCGTAAATAAACTTTGTTAGCTTCACCATTGAAGCTGGTTGATTGTCATGAGTGTTTATTTCCTTTTAAATATTATTTACAACGCAACAACTCTTACATAAAAAATTGTCTGGCTAAGTGACCATTAAACCATAATGAACCACAGTGATTGTCATTGGTGTTTGATTCTTAATCTTTATTTATTAATTAAGGATATTTGTCTAATAAGTTTATACAGCACTTTAAAGTCGATAACTATAGTACTTTACTTTAAACGCATGCTGGAGCTTCCAAGAAAGCCACACGAGGTATCGTACCAAGAAAAGACAAGAACAGATGCACCAGAAACCACCTACCAGCAGGTGTGGCCACTAGAGTCCAGATCATCAACAAAATAAGGTCTTACAAATAGCACACTCAGCTGAAACACCACAAGAAAATAAAGAAAATAAAATCTCACAATCACACGACAGTTTGCTGGGATATAGTACGTACTCCTACATGCGTTAGCGCAATTACGTTACGTGGGATTGCCAGCCACAGAATCAACTGTTAGAACAATGTGAAGAAGTAAGAAAATTGATAATTATAAGTGATCTTGACACCTTAAACTGTGCCGATGGATCAAAGAAATGATGCAACAATCAACAGAAGAACTAATTAAGAAGACGAACCGCATTGTTTTGCGTCTGATCATTCAGCTGGGACCCTAGTCTTGGCAGTAAATCTATTGAGGGTTATCACAAAATTAAGTAATGATAAGGGAAACGCAGCCATATAGATACTCCAATGGCTTCCTCGTCCAAATTTATCCTGAATGAATATTGTAATCCCCACAACATTATGCAACATGATAATCTTATTTTAACAAAAATATCATATGTCAAACAACATTATGCAATAGAAAAAGGGTTAGTTTAGAGAAGAAAAGGTGAGGAATGAACAAATTCTTACAACATTCACAACATATATTAACTCAACTAAAAAGTCAATGAACATATTGATCAACACCAATTTTGAGCATCTAATCATTAAAAACATAAACCAAATAAAAGTTACGCTTAAGGCATTCATAATAAAAATGATACTCTTTTCCTTTTATCTATGAAAAACATAATATGAAACTAACAAAAGTTGATTACAATTTATCAAAAAAGAACCATAAAATATTGAAGTCTTATCTTTTTTATTATTTATTTATGACAAAACTCTAAAACACACATCCGATATTAAAAAATGTATATAGTTAACCAGAAAGTTCAACAATTATTAGCATTTTCAAATGTTTCCCCAATGTCATATTTGAACATTGGCAACTTACAAAGAATTTAGTCCAACAATGTTTTAAATTTGAGTCGTTGCAACATAGTTAATATCTCAAAAAAAATGGAAATTCACCAAAATTTGACAGAAAATTAAAAAGGATATTATTTAATCTAAAATAGATGAGAACAAACATTCTCATGAACCAAACACTTGAGATCTCTTCATATACAGAAGATGATCTGGACTCCTAAGTAGGGGTACCTACTGCCTGTAGCTGCTTATCTAGCGTTCCTTTACTTCTCCACTTTCCTATACTTGATCCCACATGTGTTACACAAAGTCTTGTGCCCAAGGGGACCTTTACGCCACATGGGGGCATCATTTGTATGGCAGTTGCACTTGCAGTTTCTGGCATTTTTTTTTCTTCTCCACTTTGGCCTATTCTCGATCCCATATGCGTTACACAATGTCTTGAGCCCTAGTGGACCTTTGCGCCAGTAGGGGTATTATTGATATTGCAGTCATAGTTGGCACATCTTTTGTCAAAATATGGGACGGTTTGATGCCATAGACTTCTTCTAGAACCACCAGTCGTGGAGCTTGAGCTTCCAACTCTAAGCACTCGTTTAGCTCTCCTTGCTGGATTGTCAATATGTGTGTAAGCATCCATGTCTGAATGTTAACTATTTTAGCTTTACTATCAATGACCATTTTTGATATCATTGGAATGTCATATTTGATTTGGTTCAATTTTATTTTGTTTTGGTTCAATTTAAATAGTTTTTCAAATTAAATAATTCATTTGAAGCATTGGTTTGGTTTTATAATTCATATCATACGACTTTTTTCAGCTTTTGTAAGTATGATCAGTTACGACATTTAGTGGAATGCATTAATAAGTGTAAATCTTTTACTGCATCCTTCGTTAGGACGTTTCTATAAATGTCATAAAAGGGTGTTTACGGCATTTTTGAAAGCATGTAAAAACTACTTTTCTTGTTGTGGGAGTGATATCCAAATTTTCTTCTTCAAGGAAACCTTCTCTCTCTACTAACTTGTCTAGTTTGTCATCATCGGGATTGGCCGTTTTTATAAATTGTAGGTAAATGTGAAAATGAGAGACTGTGTGGGTGTTTGCAGGGTTGTAGATGATAGAATTCAGTGACAGACTTTGGTTACTCTTCTATTTCTCATAGACCTACGACTCCTCCATGAGGATCAATTTGGTTGAAGAGATTACAGGTTGATTAGGGCCTATTTATGCCTGGAGCTTGGTTCATTTGATGACATCAAGTTTGGTAACATTGAAAATTTGATAATAAAAATTAATAATACGAAACGACATGAGTTGTCGATTTCCTAAAGAGAAAGAAACTAATTATTTTGTGGAAAATAAGTAAGGTACAACTTATACATGCCAAAACAAATTCATTTTTGTTTTGTCAAGGAATTTATTATGAGAACTGAATATGGTATTTGAAATGATATGTGTGATGTTTTTATATGTTGATTATAAATTAAAATTACTTTAATAATTAAAAATTGTTCAGTACGGTTGTTCGTATCATTGTAAAATGAACGTTAGTGATAAGTCAATAAATTTAAGCAAAATTGGATTGAAATGTGGAAATAAGTAATAACTTTTATGTAAAATTATTATTATTATTATTATTATTTAAAAAAAAAACCTCTAACTTCTTCAAATTTTATTTTAGAAATCCTTAATTTTTAAGAAATTATGGAGTAACTATTTTGTATTGTAACAAAGACTCATATGGGATGCTAGAATGCACCTTACTATGATATGATGGAAATATACATATTAATTAAGTTGAGCTCGTTTCAAGTTGGCTGGTTTAATCTGTGTATTATCTAAGTTTAAGTCGTTTTAAGTTGGAGGGAAATATAGATTGTAATAGAGATAATAAGGGTGATAGTTTACGTTGATTACAAATTAAGTCCAATTTAGTGATTAAAAATCCCTTGCTACTACCATTTATATGTTTATAAAGTCTACAATAGCGATCACAAGTCTCTTAAAAAAAAGAACAGTAATCACAAGTCAATGGATCTTTGAAATCCAAAATTAACAATTTTATTTAGGATTAAGGTTTTGATAAGTCTATGAACTTTGGTTTGTTAATAGAAATTAAGTTGTTAAAGTCATGGTTACTATTTTGTTCTCTACCATTAAAGCTTATGCTTAATTTGATTAGTATTTCTGATTTTAATTGTCATTTCAATTTTGTTTAACACTAGAATTAAAGAGAGAGAAGATAGAAATAAACCATGTAAAGGAATCTCTAATTACTCCAGACAATGAAAATGACCACACTGGCATCTAAGCATTATAAATAAAAGAAAAGCAATAGTAATTATTAGAGAAAAATTGGTAATCACATAAATGGACGGCTGACATTGGAAATTATTTTAATTAAAAATATATCTCCTCTATAATTTTGCAATTAACATAATTAATTCAACACAAGGATTTTGTTAACATATTGACTTCTGCATAAGTCCAACGGTTCTGCTCATTATTTATGCCAACTAATACATAATAAGTTGACTAGTAATTATGCATTAAGACAATAAGATTTGATAACTTTTTAATCGTGAGATAATTAATCATTGTTTAAAGTAGAAGAGAATTAATAAACTTTGAAGGAATTATAACCCTATAAATTTGATAACCCTAAAATTTTACAATTAATGTAATAATTAATTCAACACAAGGAATTTTTTAATTTATTGATTTCAACATAAGTCAAACAGTTTTTTTATTATTTATGCCAACTAATACATAATAAGTTGAATAATTATTATGTATCAAGACAATGAGATTTGATAACTTCCAAATCGTGCGACAATGAATCATTATTTAAAGTAATTGAGAATTAATAAATTTTGTAGGAATTATAATCCTATAAATTCTCCATTGCTTCCTTAGCACAACACAACAAAATCACCACAAATACAATTCTATCATTTGCTTTGAAATATTTGGCTATGGAGAAGATGATCAAGAAGCCTTGCATGGGTCGCCAAAAGATTTCCATAGCAAAGATAACTAACAAAAATTGTTTACAAGTCACATTTTCGAAGCGTCGAAATGAATTATTCAAAAAGGCTAGTGAACTTACCACATGTCGAGGTGTGGAGATTGACATAATAGTCTTCTCTCCAGCAAACAATGCCTTTTCGTTTGGCCACCCTGATATTGAATCCATCTTTGATCGCTTTCTTGCCCGTAATTCACAATCGGACAAGGGTAACAACAAAATCGTTGAAGCTTACCGAGATGCTAACATTAACAAGCTCAATATAGAGATGACAGAAGTTCTTAGTCAACTAGAAGTTGAGAGAAAGAGAGGAGAAGTGTTTGATGAAATGAGGAAAGCAAGTAAGAAGTAGTGCTGGTGCGAAGCCCATATTGATGAACTTGGATTGCATGAGCTCCAACAATTGAGGATGGCGATGGGGGAGCTGAAAAAGAAGGTAGTAGAACAAGCTAACAAGATTTTGGTTGAGTCTACCTATCCTTGGTTAGTCGAAGGAATATGTTGAGTGACTAGGAGCCCAAGAGCAACGCATTCACGTACAAAATGATAGTCCAATTCGATATGTTTACTTCGAGCATGGAAAACTGGATTTATGGTCATGTATAGAGCACTGCAAGAGGAGTTGTATGTTCAGGAGGTCTGAGTTTGACATCCAAAGGAGTAGACATAGGTTTGCAATCTAGCATTTTGGATCGCTCAAGAATAGTAAGAGCATAGTAGGATTGAGAAAGATGCAGTCCTTCAGATGTATGAGAGATTTCAATTCCAAGAAAATGATGAACAGGTCCAAGGTCCTTCATGGAGAATTCATGGCTTAAGGTTTGAACAAAAGAATTGACAAGCGCAGTTCCTTTACCATATTGTGCGGTTAATACATATGAGACCAAACCTTCTGAGATTGCTATGGGTTGAAGTATCTACATATTTGGTAATGGATATGGATATTGTTATGTGTTTTATGAATTCACTCTTCGTTGCATTATTGCAAGCAGTTACAACTTACAAGAGGTAGTGCCTCGCTAGCAAGTGATTAATGCATCCGTTGATTAATTGAATTTTATTTCAGTTTTGGTTATAATTGAATTATCTTCAGTTTTCAATTAATATACCATAACCCCATATAAACTTATACTCTGAAAATTATCGTTCATTTTCTTACTTTAGATTTGGACAATGGTGTTATACAATTTCTACTTGAATGATATGTTTAATTAAGTTTCAGAGGTGATGATTTAACATTATTTAAATATTTAAACTCGAATAATAAGTTTTATCTTTGATATATGAGTAATCTTATACAAACAAAAAGTGAAACATCAAACAACTCTTCTTAATATATATGTTGGAAAATTGATTAGGTTCTTTAATTTGACATAATTTTGAAGATTTTTATTTATTTAATTGATTTATTAACATTATTTGATGTTAATTGATGATTAGCATAATTGAATTATAAGTATTTTATTTTGATTGATTGAGGATTTTTCTTGATTGATTTGGATTTGATTTGGGATTTAAATTTGTATTTGGTCACTATAAATAGACGCCTAGTTTGTTTTTGTTTCTGAGATTATGATTATGAAATAAAGTAATATTCAATTCTCTTCTTAGATTTCTCCCCTTTGTTATTCCTCTTGTTTTCTCCTTTTTTTTCTATAGTTCCCTTCCTTCCCCCACCCCTCTCATTTTCTTTAATTTCTATCTTCTCCAATCCTTAATTCTCTAATCTATATTTTTATTTTAGCGTTTGTCCTACAACAATTTTGGCATCAGAGCCATGTTCCATGAAGAAATTGCATGTGTAGATGATATAAGAAAAGAGAGAAAATATGATAAGGGTTTGATTCTTGTTTTTCCAATTTTTTTTTTTGTCATTACTCATCAAGTGTACAAGCTACAACTTTATATAGTCATTTATGACTATCAACTAACTACCAACTAGCTATTGAATTCCTATTGGTTGATTTCAATATGATTTGTCAATTTCTTATTGGACTCTGAAACTTAACAGGAAGCTTATTACTTTTCTTGCAACCGTAACAAGCTCTGTTGTTGCCAATTACTTTACTACTTGTTGTTGATGTTGATGATCAAAGTATGGTTTAACATTCCCCCTCAAACGCAGCTGATCAAGATCAGTAAGTTTGAACTTGACTTTCAAAAAATGATCATCATTAGCAGCATTCCCCCTCAAATGCAGCTGATCATGATTAGAAACTAGCTTACTACGCAGAAGCTGAAATCGAGTGATAAGGAGATTTTTAGTAAATATATCGGCAGTTTGAACTTCAGTTGGAACATATCTTATATCTAAAGTACCGGCTGAGATCATGTCACGAAGCAAATGCATATCTATTTCAATGTGCTTGGTTCGGGAGTGGTAAACTGGATTATGTGCCAAAGAATTGGCACTCACATTGTCACACCAAAGTATTGGAATACCATCTAGCTTGATACGCAATTCTTGCAAGAGTGATTTTAACCACAAAATGTCTGTAGCAGCAAAGGCAAGAGACCTGTATTCTGCTACAGTTGTGGACTGAGCTACCACACTTTGCTTTTTGGAGGACCAAGATATCAAATTTCCACCTAAATATAAGCAATAACCTTCTGTGGATTTTCTATCATCAATAAAAAACCTTCAAGATTCAAATGTGAGGCGGGAGTGAAAGTGATTTCGAAAGAGAGTGTACCTTTTATATAACGAAGGACACGTTTAGCTACTTGCTAATAGGTCTGTGCAGGAGAAGATAGGAATTGGTTCAACTTATTAACAGCAAAGGCAATGTCAGGCCGAGCTAGTGTGAGATACTGAAGAGCTCCAATGGTACTTCGGATACATAGTAGGATCAGAAAATGGTATCCCCATCTATAGCAGAAAGTTTGCAGCCTAGAAGCAAGAAGGGGTAGGAGATGGTTTGGACATTGCAAGACCAGTTCGAGTAAGGAGATCCTTTGCATATTTTGTTTGTGTGAGTGTGAGTCCAGTAGTAGTTCTTTGTGCTTCAAAACCAAGAAAATACTGAAGAGAGCTAAGAGACTTAAGAGCAAAAGTGAAATTTAAGTCTTTGATGAGCTTTGCAATTCAACACATTGTCACCTCCTGTTATTAGTAGTATCGTCCACATATACTAATAATAGAAGAAATGAAGTTGAAGACTTGTAGATGAATAATGAAGAGTCAGCTTTGCTGTTTTGAAAACCCCATTTGATCAAGGCTGTATGAAGTTTGTCATACCTAGGCTCTTGAGCCTATTTGAGTCCATAAAGGGACTTATAAAGTGACAGACATGAGATGGCAATAGAAGAATTGACAAAACCCTCTGGCTGAGTCATGAACACTGCCTCTTTAAGGTCACCATTGAGGAAGGCATTGTTTATGTCTACTTGTTGAGCATCTCATCCATAGGTGACTACTAGAGTTAGCACAACTCTAATTGTAGAACTTTTAACAACAGGGTTGTATGTTTCATTAAAATCAAGTCTAGGTGTTTGTGTAAAACCCTTGGCTACCAACCTAGCTTTATATCTATCCACTGTACCATCTGGTTTGTACTTGACCCTGAAAATCTATTTATTCCCTACTATATTCATGGTAGAATCATAAGGCAACTAGAGACCAAATACCTGATTTTTGTAAGGGTTCATACTCTGCTTGCATTGCAGTCTGCCAAGCTGGATCCTTTAAAGCTTCTGAGACTGAGTTTGGTACATTTTCTGTTTGTGTTACTAGTGAAACACTGGTTTGAAAAGTTTTGGGTTTGTAGATACCATTTTTGGACCTTGTGACCATATGGTGAGTTTGTTGAGGAAGACTTGAGATTACTAGGGGATAATTGTGTATGGGTTTGTTTGGATGGTGATTTCTGAGTTTGTTGGAAAAATGATGTGTTTGGAATGTGTGTATCTAATGTGCAATAGAAAGATCTCAAGTTATGATGTTGTTGAAGAGTATTATGTAATAGAGGAACTTGATGGACAGTACCATATTTTAGTGCTAAACTACTTGATTCACTTGACTCAATTGAAGAAGGTAGAGGAGATTTGGATGAACTGACATTTGACTTGAACAATGAAGTGAATGGGAATTCTAGCTCATTAAAAGGACATGCCTTGAAAGATAGACCTTTCCATTTGGATTAAGACATTTATAACCTTTCGTTGTGTCATTATAACCAATGAATATGCATTTGCTTGAATGATAAGCAAATTTATGTTTGTTATAAGGTCGGATATATGGAAAGCATGAACAACCAAAAGATTTTAGGCTTAGATAATCAGGTTTCTGTTTAAAAAGGAGTTCAAAAGGAGAAAATTTTTGCAAGCTAGGTGAAGGAAGTCTATTTATGGTGTAAACAACAGAATGGAATGCTTCCCACCAAAAAGTTAAAGGAAGAGAGGCTTGAGCAAGAAAAGTGAGACCACTTCCACTAAATGTCCGTGTTTCCTCTCAGCAATGCCATTTTGCTAAGAGGTATAAAGGCAAGTTAGTCTTTGTATGATGCCATGCTTTATAAAAAATGGTTTAAGAGTAAAAAATTCCCCTCCATTATCACTTTGGAATATTTGAATGTTTATGTTAAATTGACATTTGACCTTTTGATGAAACTGTATAAAGGTGGACTCGACTTGAGATTTACATGTCAATAAATATATCCAACAGTACCTAGAACAATGGTTAATGAAGCTAACATAGTATTTATGACCCTGTGTTGAGGCCATAGGAGAAGGGCCCCAAACATCTGCACAAACCATGCTTAAAGGTGATGAAGCATGTTGAGATAAGTGTTTAAAGGGTAGTTTGTGAGCTTTTCCTAAAGGACATGAATCACAAAAGAAAGGAGAATCATGAATTTTATTTTCAACATTCAAATCACTAAGAACTTTATTTAATATGGACAAAGAAGGATGGCCAAGTTTGTTGTGCCAAACATTTAACAAAACATCTTTTGGAGCTTTTAATAGACCAGATTCAACAGCAAAAGTATTACATTCAGAACCTACATTGATGTTATTTATAGACATACAAGTAGATTGCAAGTATTTACATCTCTAGAAGGAACTGAACAAAGAACACAAATATCAGAATTAACAGGCTTGAAATTTTGCTTGCTTGACAGATATTTTGTCTCAGCACTTGGAAGAATAAGATGGTAAAATCCATTTCTTAATGTTCCTTTGAAGAGTGGTTCCTCGTTTGCTTGTCCTTAACAAGACAAAAACTCTTGTCAAACTCAACAACAACATCATTATCTTGAGTCAATTGAGCGACACTCAACAAATTTTTGGTTATGCTAGGCACAAACAACATATTATTCAAGTAAATGTTTGATCTATTATGTGTGTTTGATTGAATGCAAGATTTACCAACATGTGATATAGAGAGTTTCTGACTATTTCCTACAGCAAGTTTGTCATTACCTCTATATTCACTACTCAATGAGAGGTTGCTCAAGTCTAAGGTGATATGGTTCGTTGCTCCACTGTCTACATACCAATTGGGGTCACTCGCAGTTGAAGGTGATGCAATAAGTGCTGTTGTGTTGTTCTTTTGAAGTTGATAGGCAGCATCTATTTGGTAGTCAACTTGATGAATGATATTGCCCTGTATCATGTTGGTTTGTTGTTATCTTCTAATACTGAAAGAATTGTCAAACCTGTGGTAGCAGACGTTGGCAATGTGACCCAATTTTCCATAGAGTTAGCATATAGGCCGAGAACCTCCACTTCGTCCATATCTACCCCCTACTTCTTCCTCTGAACCCACCTTTGGAAGATTGATTGAACTGACCTCCTCTTAGAAAACTTGGAGGCAATTCCCCTTTGTGAATCCTTCCAAGAATGTTAGTAGAGGCATTTGGCAACTCAATTGAAGTAGTTGAGGCAAATTGCTCTAAACATGACTCAAAACTCATGAGTAAAAATTGTGCATCATGTGAAGTTATTTCATCCTTCTTGGCTGTAATAGTAACCACAATTGGATCATATTCTTGACCCAAACCACCAAGAATATGTGATACTAAATCCTGCTCAGTAATTACTTGTCCTGCAACCATCAAAGAATCTACCAAACTCTTGATCTTAACTACATATTCACTAATGGACATAGCTCCCTTTTTCAGGTTTTGCAATTGGCTTCTTAGATTTATAACCCTAGCCATGGATTGAGTAGAAAACAGCTTCATAACACAATTCTAGACTTCATAGATAGTAACACAATGTGTAACTTGACCAACTATTGACTCACTAAATGTTGATAACAACCATGACACAAGAATTTGATCAATCTTCTTCCAATTCAAGACCTCATCACTATAAGTTTGTGTGATCTCGCCTGAAATTTCATCTCTTGTTTCAATGAACTTCTGTGGACATCTTGAAGGTCTAAAAATATACTCTTCCATGTCGAATGCACGAACAATAGGTAGAATCTGAGACTTCTAGTGGATGAAATTGTTTTGATCCAGCTTGATTGGCAGGTTATAGTTGAGGTTCTTCAAGATCAATTGAACTTGAGCTTCACGTTGCTTCTTGGTCAGCATGGGTGCTCTCCCGAACGATTCAATTGATAAATTTTCTTGGGAAAATGATGGAGAATCCATGGTGCCTTAGATCGATTTACACTCTGATATCATGAAGAAATTGCATGTGTAGATGATATAAGAAAAGAGAGAAAATATGATAAGGGTTTGATTCTTGTTTTTCTGATTTTATTTTATTTTATTTTTCATTACTCATCAAGTGTACAAGCTGCAGCTTTATATAGTTATTTATGACTATCAACTAACTACCAGCTAGCTGTTGAATTCCTATTGGTTGATTACAATATGATTTGTCACTTTCTTATTGAACTCTGAAACTTAATAGGAAGCTTATTACTTTTCTTGCAAACATAACAAGCTCTGTTGTTGCCAATTACTTCACTGCTTACTGTTGATGTTGATGATCAAGGTATGGTTTAACATTCCACTTCACTTACATAGCACTATTGGCAACCCAAAGACACATTTCGTATGACAACAAAATCTCCAAACCACTAAAAAGACATTTTGCTAAAAGTAGTTTGAATTACTCTCATTGTACGTTCATACATTGCTTCCAAACATTGTCTTCGACAACCATGAGTTACCACCATCAATTGCACCACCAGAACCAAACAAATCTGGCCAACAACTTCCTATTTAATCAAGAACATGCCTAGTGTGACTCTCACTTAGACTTGGGAATGAGAATTCTCTTTCCTAAATATCAACTCGCTAGGAGTTGAGTTCATTTAGTAGGGGAGAATGATGGAGAATTGATCAAGGTCTTTATTTGATCTAATTTTAAAGGATCTTTAATTTTGTTAATTGATTTATAGACATTAATTGATGTTAATTGATTGATTGGCACAACTGAATTATTAAGGATTTATTTTGATTTATTGAGGATTTCTCTTAATTGATCGAGTTTAGATTTGACTAGGGATTTAAATTTGTATTTGGTCACTATAAATAGAGGCATAGTTTCTTTTTGTTTTTGAGACTATGATTATGAAATAAATTAAGAGATATTCTCAAAAAAACCAATTAAGTTCTAAAAAATGTCAATTTTACCATTTATGTTTTCATTTTTATCCAAAATTCCCCTTGACATTAATAAAAATACTCAAAATACCTCCAGGAGGTGTGTGAAATGACGACAGTTCCCTTTATAGTCACAAATTGATGATGAAATTATAGAGGGTAAAATGAATATTTTTTATTAATTTATCAACATCAGGGTGGATTTTGGATAAAAATAAAATCATAGATAGTAAAATGAATATTTTTGTAAACTACAATGGGTATTTTGGGATTATCCCATAAAATAATTTTCAATACTCCTAAATTTCTCTCCATTATTCCTTTTGTTTTCTCTCCTTTTTTTTTCATAGTTTCCCACATTTTCTCTAATTTCTGTCTACTCCAATCCCAAATTGTTTAATCTATCTATTTCTGTAGTGTTTGTCCTATATCAATAAATACAGAAATAATCTTTAGGTTAAGAAAGTAATAGCGTACGCAGAATCTTGTGAGTTGTATTTTCTCAAAACGAAAAACTTTATGTTTTTCTCTACCTAGCTGCAATTCACAAAGAGTTTATCTTTATAGCTTTTCATCCTCTCCCTAAAGTGTCCACACACTAAAGTTTATCGAAGAGTCATTGGAGGGAAGACATTGAGTTTTCAAAGCATCAAGCAGATTCAAGAAAAAGGAGGTAAATCATTAAAGTGGAATTGATCGAGAATCGATAACGTGCGATTCAAGATATTTCTAACTTTACTTTGTTAACAAGTTTGTAATATTGATGATCCTAGATATTGGAACCATTTTTACTAAAATCTTCCGCTACATATCTTTCTTGTAGTAAAAAAAGACATTCAAGTTCATTCATAACGATATTGAATTTGTTTTTAAAGGAAAATGGTCAAGCATTGCAGTTTGCGTGGACATAAGAATGGTTTTGATGTTATAGGGTGCACCCAAAAGATGATCTACCACACACCGATTAATTATGTCTCTTAAAGACATGCAACTCTTGGACTACTGTCTAGATTATTAAAATTATTGGAGAATTTAAATCAAGAAAAATGTTCAGCAACCACTTATGTGGAATCTTTTGAATGGCCATCAAATGTCGGGATTCAATTCTTGCATAAAGACTATTATATATACATACATATATATATATATATATATATCATATGTTGCGGTAAATTATTTTCTGGTGAGGTTGCATATTACCACCACTAGGCTTATTACGGTTTGAATATTCTATTTCCATTACTACAGGTATTGCATCTTTTCCTTTTTATCTCCTTATTCAGTTCAAAGTTATTAATTTATTATACAAATATAGACATTTGAAAATTGGATGCTCTAATATCATGTTGTTAGGTTTAGTTGAAGCTATACAACAATCAAAATAGCAAAATAATTAAAATCTAAATAATGATTAAATATAATGCACAATAACAAAATACAAAGAATTTGAAATAATATCAAGATTATTACAAATATTAAAATCAAGTCATATAGAATTAAAATAGAACCTTCCATTAACAAAGTATCTTAAATTACCCAAAAATAACCAACTTTTAATTTGCATAGTTTTTGAGCAACTACATTATTCAATATCGTAATTACATTTGTATTTTTCCAATGATATACTTATATGTCAATAATTATATTCAACATGTCTGGATTAATATTAAATTCAACATGTTTGGATTAATTTTAATCAAGACTAATTTGGGATTACTTTTGGACAATATATTTAAGTTTAATAGATTACCTATCGCAATATGATCCTTAATTTAGTCATTATACGTAGTTATAACACTTTTCGATAAAATTATCAAATATTGTACAATTCTTTCAAGTACAGTGCTTTGAAGTCTCACAAGAATTTCACAATGAATTGATATTGACTAAACAATTGTTTGATTAACTTGACAACTAATTATTCTTTCAACATAATCAACAATGAATATTTTAAGAGTCATAGTATTAAAACTTACTACGATGTACTGTAAAGAAGGTAAAAAGTAGTGGAAGAGAAAATGATTATGCCCTAAATCACTTTATTATGGACATTAGATGTTTAATTAATTTTCTTAATCTTCATAATATAGTAATAGTTAAGTTCAATTGCTTTGTAATTAGTCTAGCAAACCTAAGTATATCTCAGTAGATACAATATATTATTCAACTATAATTTTAACATTTCTAGTGTAAAATTGTTTCAGAAAGATGACATTTACTTCTATGTTTCTCGGATAGCTTAATAGACATATGAGATCTTGTATATATATTTTATCAGGTCGGATATATAAATTTAAAACTTGTTAAAATGATTAAATGCATTGATAATTGGTGCTGCAACATTAAATTTCCTTAATTATGGCAAACCTCGATATACATTGTTGCACACCATTTTTTACTCATTAGGTTCAACATTTTGGTTTGTTTCTAAAATATAAATATATTTTGGATTATGCCACTAGCGGACCCAGGTAAGGCCCAAGCACTGCCACATGCCTTTCCTCGAAGTTTTGAAAACTTTTGTAGGTTTTAAAGATAATTATGAAAAATGCCATTTCATTAAGTTTTATTGTTTTCTTTTGCGATCTTCATTTCTCAACAACTTTAATTCCCAGTCTTTCAAATTCTATAACTCTTCTACTAGCTTTCAATTTGTACTTGTTTACTTTTATTTTTTAATTGAATGAGTAGGGGTTTTTCTAATTCAATTAATGAATTAATTAAATTTATATATTTTAATTTGTTAGATCAAAATTTTTAAGTTAGAATTAACAAATTATTTTTCTCTCATATTTTTATAGGTTTAATCCCTTTAAATGTCTATAAAAAACTTGAAAAGTATTAAAAGAAAAAAAAAATAAAAATCAAGCACGAGTTTATAAAGTAATTTATTGACTTAGTAAAATGTCAGTTTGTTACATCCTAATATCAAATTAATGTAAAATATAAATTTTATGATTAAAATTTGTATTGCCCATTTGTAAATGATGATAAAATTTTCCAAACTATAGAATAATATTATATGCATTGTATTAATAACGTCTTATATGAACATTTCAAAAATTACATGATGATTTATTATTACTTCATAAAAATACAGGAGAGTGTCTATTAATATTGAAGTGTTGAAAGAATACAAATGAGTTTTTTATTTAAATTTTTGAATCCTTAATATATGCTCTTTAGTACAAGTAAAGAGAAACCATATATATATATATATATATATATATTTTAAATTGACACTTGAGTTGTTATCGTTTCTTGAGAAAAATTAAACATGATAATCAAAATGTCCCCTCTAGCATTAGTTTCTGAGTGCCCCACTGGATTATGCTAACATTGCCCTATGGACGCATAAAAAAGAGAAAAACTTCATAAAAATTTACGGACAAAAATTGAGCAAATTAGATGTTATAAAAGAATACAACAATTCCTTTATTTTTTATTTTTTACTTTTATTTTAAACTCTTAGTGGTGTAAGCATTATAAAATATGTGATTTTATACAAGCTGCCACATAACCTATAGTTTTTATGCACATTCTCTCATACTGTGCCCAGAGGACTCTCAAAACTTTTTCCAATGCTGGTAGCAAAAGATGTATAGGGAAGTATATATTCTTGATTCTGTACATCGTAGCATTTATATGTTTTTTTTTGGTTTTGTATGGCCTTGACAGATCATACTAGAAATAAATTATCAATTAATGATGCTTAAGAATTAAGTTTATATTGGTGTTCCAAAAAGAAAAGAAAAAGAAAAAGGAATGAAGTTTATTCATACACAAATGAAGAATAACTTAACAATCCTTGTGAGTCAAATTTAAGCAAAGATAAGAGCAAATTACATATAGTTAAAACAAACGAACACGCCATATATTATTTGTTGTAATCATCACCATTTGACGTGTTACAATCTTAGATTCCTTACATAATGTATATCGAACAAGACAACTTGAAACCAACCATGAGAAAAAGGCATGCTTTTACAACAACTTAAAAACTCAAACCCTAAAAAAATATTGAAAGGAAATTTTGTTTGGCTAACACTTTAAATTTGTGAACCGATAATAATTTTAGTCAAATTTGTAGCTGAATCTCGGATCTGGAAGGGGAAAAGGATGAGGAGGATGAGGATGGTAAGGAGGAGAATTAAAAGGAAGCGGTTGATGAGGTTGACAAGGAGGAAGAGGAAGAGGAGACATCATGTTTGTGATGGGGGGATTATTCATTGGGTCAAATGCAAGGCTAGTTCCAGAGCTTGAATTTTCTGGAAAATACGGAGGAAGAGCAGAAGACTGGATCATAGGAGAAGGAAGCGAAGACATGATGTTCTTGTTGGGGCAGTTGATATCGGTATTATTTGGGTCAAACTGGAGAATCCCTCCAATGCTTGAACTGCCTGAAAACTCTTGAGGGGCAGTAGACGGATGGATCATAATCTTCTTAGCTTGTTGAGAGATCTTTTCCTTGAGAGCCTCTAATTTTGATTTCAAGTGCTCGAGTTGGGGTGGGTTGAGTTGGTCAATGGGTGCCTCCCACCAGCAATGGCTTTGAGAAGCTTTTCTCATCTGGCTCAACTCCTCTCCTCTCTTCTTCTCTGCTTCAAGTTCATTAAGCACCTGATCCATTGTTTGGTTACAACAAAAAGGTTTTGAACTCATAGATCTAAATGTCAACAATTAAAACTATCTATGACATACGTTGTTCTCGTAATCATGTATTTATTATGTGATCTTAATTTTCAAAAACACTTCATTTAATGATTTATATAATAATCTAAGTAAAACATTCGGACTAATAATCTTGTTTATTGTCTATCTAACTTGAATCCTTACACTAGATTTAAAAGAAGGGATTTTAAGATGTTACCTCTTTATTTCAAATAATACCAAAAAATGATTATTTCTTTGTTTTGTAAAACAAATTTAAACTATTATTTGTCATCTATTATCAAATATAAAATAACAAAAACCAAGAATAAAGTATACATACCATAGTGAGGTGCATATTGAGCTCATGAGCATTAGCATTATAATGATCTCCAAGGTGTTGCATGGTTCTTGAGGATTGTAGAGGGTTTCGAGTGATGAAACGCTCCACCACAGATTCAACACAAGGGTGGCCGAATGAATAGACTTTATTTGTCGGAGAGAACACTATGATGACAACCTCAACACCACAGAGTGTGCAAAGTTCACTAGCCTTTTTGAAGAGACCAGATCGACGTTTAGAGAAGGTCACTTGGAGATTGCTCTCATTAGATATTTTGACCATCTCCAACTTTTGTCTACCCTTACTCTTCCTCATCATGGCTTGGAGATTTCACTTGATAGAAAGAATTAACCTATTAAAAAGGGAGAAAATATCTTATATGATTGGTTCATGTTTAGAGAAGAAACCATGAGTTTTATAGGGGACTCTAAGTCTATTAATTAACAATTTGAGCTATCTTGGATAATCATGTTGATGTGGATTGTGATTCTTTCTTCAATTTGAATTTAATTTTTTACTTTTTTGGGTCAGTACAGAATCTGTAAGAGAAGGCATATTTGGTATAAATATCTAGGAATGTTAAATATTAATGAAACTCTTGTTAGTTACATCCTTCTTTTATTCACCAATGACTAAATACGTTTGAATTTTAAAGAGAAAACTTTCATGAATGTTAATATAGTAATGTCCTAAACCAATTCTTTTGCCGAGGTGACCCCTAATATTCTTTTAAAAATTCATATGGTTGTAAATTAATGGATGTCACCCTTTCATATCCTATAACCTTTATTAATAATGCTCTCCTTATAAGTGTCTTAATATGCTTTGTAACTTTAGTTTGCCTTTTTCCATTACTTTTACTTATGTTTTTTTAGCCAATAAATAGAGGGTACATGGGTGTCTATTGTGATACCTTTGAGAAGTTAATAAAAAAAAAAAAGAAAGTTACTCTCTACTTCTCTTGTGTTTTCTCTTTTCCTTATTATTTCGATTAGTGTTATAATTTCATTACTTTTAGGCTTTATTTCATAACACATTATTAGTACGACTCTGGTATGAGAGATTTTATTCATGTGATCTACTCTCTATTATTTGATTCAAATAATCTTATTAGTATACAATAGGGGCTGACCCATCATAGGGCCAGTAGGGGCACGTATCCCCCCTTGAAATTGGTGAGTTTAGAATGGCGGATCTTGATTCATGTGATTCATGTGAGGTCAAGTTAGTTGGGTGTGTAAGTGCTCTGTTTGTTAACAGATTGAACAAGTGTGAAGTCTATGAGGGCCCGTGGTGGGTTCCATTTTGATGGAGCAAGTGGAGGACTGTGTGTTTGTATTGGCCTTACATCATATTTGAATTCATTTCGCCAAAAAGGATTGATTTTTGTTTTTAATTGATTTCTTTTTTCATTTGTTTGAAATGGCTAATGAAGATGTTGTTTTTGTTTTTAATTTTTGGTTCTTGATGATGAAGTGTTGATGAAGATGTTGTTTTCTTTGTGTTTGAAGTGTTGATGAAGATGAAAACGAAAACAAATCTCCACTAAATGAGAAACTACACGAATTGGAAAATCTCTAGAATTTAAGTTCGATTCAAAATCTATGTACGTAATGTAGTTTGATGTAAATTATGAAAAAAATCTTAGCCCTTCCTACTTTTTGGTGACCAAATTGTACATGCACAAGGAACCTTAACACAAATGACTACGATCTATGGGATATAGGCTGGACTGAACCACGCTTCACTTGGAACAATCGTAGGGATGGGCTAGCCAATATTCAAGAAAGACTAGACCGTTTTGTAGGGGATCAACAATGGAAGGAAGCCTTCCCAAATGCAAAAGTGGATCACCTGGGTTTCAATGGCTCAAATCACTACCCGATTCTACTGACATTGCAAAACAGATTCTGCCTTGGGCGCCCTCACCATAGGAGATTCAGGTTCGAACCTTTCTGGCTAAAACATGAAGGCTGTAAGGAGACGATAAAGGCATGTTGGGAAGGCCTGGGTGCATCGTATGGCTCGAGAGACCTCACCAAGAAACTATCAAAATGTGCTGAGAGTCTGTCGGATTGGAGTAAATCCTGCTTTGGATCCCTGAAGACCAGGATCGTTCACAAGAATAAGACTCTAGAGAGATTGTACAACCAGTGTAATAGGAGTGGGGTGATGGAGAGAATCAGAATAGCGGAGGCTGAACTCGAAGATCTGCTGTCAAAGGAGGAGATGTACTGGAAATAGCGAGCCCGCTCCGATTGGCTAGCTGTGGGTGATCGTAATACGAAGTTCTTTCATGCTCGAGCCACGGCTCGCAAAAAGAAAATTGAAATCTCTCGGCTGATGGATACAGATGGTAGAATGGTTGACTCGAAGGAAGGTATGGCCGAAGTTATCCACAACTTCTTCTCAGACTTGTTTACTTCTTCAAATCCTTCGAAAGAGGAGGTAGCTAAGGCATGTGACCCGATACAGTCATTCCTCTCCAACGATCATATTGCTGAGTTACTGGCCCGGTATACGATGGAGGAAATTAAATAGGCTGTTTTTGCGTTAGGTCTATCGAAAGCGCCTGGACCGGACAAATTCCAAGCCATTTTCTTTTAAAAATTCTGGCATGTGGTGGGCAAGGATTTATCAGAGGTCTGCCTCCACATTTTGCAAGGAGAACTCTCTATCTAGGAATTTAACGACACCAATGTGATTCTTATCTTGAAGAAGAAAGGTGTTATTTCCTTGTCGGAGTTTAGGCCAATTAGCCTCAACAATGTAGTTTACAAAGTTGTAACAAAGGTGCTGGCACATAAATTAAAAAGAGTGATCCTGCAGCTCATCTCTCCCAACCAATCAGCGTTCATCCCAGGGAGACAAATTTTTGACAATGTTCTTCTTTCCTTTGAACTTCTCCACTCTATTAGCCAAAAAAGAGAGGCAAGAGGGGCTGGATGGCCTTGAAACTAGACATGGCCAAAGCCTATGATCGGGTGGAATGGGACTTCTTGGTGGCGGTGCTCTCCAAGATGCGCTTCCCGTGGAAACTAATCACTCTGATAATGAGCTGCCTCAACACTTCGTCCCTGTCTTTCTGCTTGAATGGGGATCCAGTAACATCGCTTAAGCCAGCAAGAGGCATTAGACAGGGGTGCCCGCTGTCCCCCTACTTGTTCCTTCTGTGTGCGGAAGCTTTCTCGTGTGGTATCCGCAAGGCTGAAATGGATGGCAGGGGCCTGGGTTTAAAATGTGTCAGAAATGGCCCTCGTATTAGCCACTTATTTTTTGCAGATAACAATATACTCTTTTGTAATGCGTCAATGCCAAATTGTGAGCTCATTGCATCGGTGATTATAAACTATGGGAAGGGCTCGGGGCAATGTGTTAATTTTGAAAAGTCGGCGCTGGTCTTGAGTCCAAATGTGGAAATTCAGGTGCGAAAAGAGATCCATCATCGTCTCTTAATAAAAGAGGGATATGCATACGACAAGTACCTTGGATTACCCACGGTAGTAGGCAAACACAAGATGAGAACCTTCCAGTCAATCAAAGAGAAAGTCTGGCAGAAGTTCAAGGGTTGGAAGAGTTGCCTGTTTTTCTTTGGAGAAAATGAGGTTCTGATCAAGGTGGTGGCCCAGGCGATCCCTTCTTATGTGATGAGCATATTTAAGCTCCCCGCGAGTCTTTGTAAGGAGTTGGGTGCTCTCACATCGAAATTCTGGTGGGATTCTAGAGGAGACAAGAGGAAAATTAGCTGGGTGGGGTGGGATAGGTTATGCTTGCCGAAATCTAAGGGTGGTCTCGGTTTCAAGGATCTAGCGCTCTTTAATCAAGCCCTTCTGGCCAAGCAGGCCTGGCGGATTCTGCAGAAGCCGGACTCATTGGTGTCCCGTGTTCTAAGGGCCAAATACTTCCCCTCTTCTCTCTTCCTTCAAGCGGGCCGGAGGCGTGGGTGCTCTCATATCTGGACCAGTATTTTGTGGGGCAAGAAACTTCTGTGCAAAGGTTTGCGGTGGCAGGTGGGGGATGGTAGGTCTATCAAGGCCCTCATAGATCCTTGGCTACCACGGCCAACCTCTTTCAAGCCGGTGTCCGGCAGTGTTCCTCATGATCTTCACGTGTCGGATTTGATTGATAATAACGCCCATTGTTGGAACCTGTCGGCTCTCTCCCATTGTTTCCTGCTAGTTGACATCGAAGCTATTCTGCAAATCCCCCTCAGCATAAGGTCAGTTCATGATAGGCTTTGATGGCATTTTGATAAGCATGGTCTTTACACTGTTAAGAGCGGGTATCAGGTTGCGCTGAATTCTGCTTCATCCAAGTCCCCTTCTAATAGCAAGGAGAACAGCGACTGGTGGAAGCTGTTATGGAATCTCGGCATCCCCCCAAAGGTGAAAATTTTTGTGTGGTGAGTTTGTCACAATGCCCTCTCGGTCAAGGTGAACCTGGTTAAGAGGGGTATTCTTTCGAGCGGATGCTGTCAGCTTTGTGGCGAAGAGTGGGAGTCCGTGGATCATATCCTCCTCAGGTGTCTTTCTGCTCAGCCCGCCTAGGTACCTTTCCAGAACAGCTTGGGGTGCATGATTTTTGTGAGGGGATCGTCCCTCGATGTGTTTAAGGCGATTAACCAGTCTTTTAACAAACCAATGCTTGAGCTTGCATGTATGACCTGCTGGTGCCTCTGGAATAACAGGAATGTCGTGCTGAAAGGCCTCCAAGTCAAGCACTCATCTTTGATCGCTGGTTGGGCGGAGTCGGCACTTAGGGAGTTTCAGTCCAGCTCAGAGGCCTTCTCCTCCTCCCCAGTGTTGCCTTTGTTGCGCCCCGCTCCCACTTGGTGCCGTCCCCCGATGGGATGCTTGAAGCTCAATACAGATGTAGTAGTGCACCTTGGTAAGTTTACTTTTGGTGTAGGAGTGGCCCATCGTAATCACGAGGGTTTTGTGGTGTTCGCGTCGTCCAAGGTTCTGCAAGGCTGTGTCTCTCTTGCAGTCGGAGAGCTGCTGGCACTACGTTCAGGTCTGAGTTTGGCCAAAAGTCTGGGATTTCAGATTCATACGGCCGAGGTGGATGCTTCCAATGTTATTTCGGAGTTATCCTCCAATTGTGAACAATAGGGTGATGGTGGCTTTATTGTTTCGGATATTAAGGCCTTGTGTAGTGAGGTGGGTGTCGTTCAGTGCCAGGCCGTCCCCAGAACGAGGAACCGTCTTGCACATACTCTCGCCTCCTTAGCTTTGTCCTCAACGGAAGACCGTTGGTGGCAAGATGTCACCGTTGATTGTATTCTTTCGTTGGTTGTTTAATATACCTTCTTTTTCAAAAAAAAAAAAAAAAAAAAAAGGAACCTTAACACTATAAATAGGTTCTTTCATACAAAGGAAATAGATCAAACTTCGGCCACCTTATACCGAAACTTTATTTTCCTATTCTCCTATTAAAACAATAATATAATTGTAAACATAGGTTTTGTTCCATATAGCAGTGCCATGTTAAAAATTCTTGTGCCTAGTTCATCAATTGCTTCTGCTTAATTATTTTCTTTATTCTCACATCATAATCATTCTTGCTATTTCATTTACTTTGTCAAATGGCATTAAATCGGCTGTTAACCGACTTTATTGGTCAACACATAATCTTCGACATACGCTATATTAAAAAGCGAGATATTCCTGTGCACGCACAAATAAGTTGCTGAGTAACTTTAGAAACAGATTTTAAACTAACATCTTGAACATAAATTGCTGAAAAACAGGAAAAGAATGGCATTTGATTTCTTTCCTTTGCACAAACAACAATTATGTACGATAGTTTCAAAATAATAATGATGATGATGATTTATCATTTGCATAAAAATAAAAAGTTCTATCTATCAAACATTTGCACATGATCTTGTCTTACAAATTAAATCTTGAATACGATCCATACGTAGTTTTCTGTTGTATTTTTATTCTTTTTTAAATATCTTCATCAATTAATGACAATTCCTTCACACAGCATGCGGCAGAGCTTTGATTTAATTATTGTAACTCAAATCTATTTTTAGAACAGTTATTAATTATTATGGTAGAATGTATTTTGATAGTAGAAAATATTCAATCAATATGAATTAAAGTTGATATATTGTAGTGATAAGTAGGAAAATAGATCATTAATTGAATGTATATAGGTGTTAGAGAGCATAATATTTTAGGTTAGAGTCGGTGCATAATAGTAATCAATTGATACTACCTCTATGTTGTAATAGCTTTTAAGAGTTTTTTGAACTAGTAGAAATAATATTTGGATATCGAGTTTGATTAACGAGTATGAGAACATGTGGTTTGAATGTATCTTTCTGAATATTATGAATGATATAAATGATTGGACTGATATTATTTTATCAAGAACACTGACGACTCTGAGAAAGTCAACTTGTTACATTTTCATTTTATAATTAATTGGCTTTAATATTTCTTTAGGGTTTTATTGAGAGAGTAACCATTAGTGGGTACTGGGTTGGATAGATTAAGTGAAAATTGGGCTCGACCCAAGGACACAATGTTATAACCCTGTTTCAACTCAACTAGTGATGTAGATAGAATTTTACAACAGGGTAAGCTAAAATAAAATTTTTAAATGAATTTTGATGGTATTAAAACATTTTATAACTTAAAAAATACAGTTATACATAGTTAAAGGAAATATAATAAGTCTTATCTCTCAAAATTCATATTATAGATAAATATGTTAATAAAAATAAAAAATAAAAAGATTGAACAAAATATGATAGAAACATGAAATATAAGTAAAATCAAACATCAATCAAGCTATAGTTAGAAATATTTAAATGATCAAATATGAATTATAACATAATAATGTTATGGCGTCAACAATCTTTCTTTAAGTATAAACAATTTGTATTTTGACAATCATAATTCATAATAATTATCACATTTCAAATTAAAGAGTACATCAGGAAAAACATAAAATATATTAAATGTAAGTAATATATTATGCAACTAATATTATTATAAAAAAAGTAAAATGTGAAAAATTTAAGTAAAATTTCACATTTAATATATGAAACAAAGTTAATACTTATGCAATATTTGAATAGAAATATAAATATAAACAAGAAAATACATGCAATATGTTTGAAACAAATATGTATTTATTTTCATATCAGCAGAATTAATAAATAAAATATATATTAATAAATTTTAAAATACATAAAATTATATTATTATTAATAAAACAAAGTTAATACACATGCAATATTTGAATAGAAATATAAATATAAACAAGATAATACATGCAATAAGTTTGAAACAAATATGTATTTATTTTGATATCAAAAGAATTAACAAATAAAATTTAAAATAAATATAATTATATTATTATAAATAAAACAATGTTAATACATATGCAATATTAAAATAGAAAAATAAATATAAACAAAAAAATATATATGCAATAGGTTTGAAATAAATATGCATTTATTTTCGTATCAAAAGAATAAATAAATGAAATATATATAAATAAATTTTAAAATAAATATAATTATATTATTATAAATTTCTTTTCAAGTCTAGTTACCCTAGCCCACACAGCCCTCCGTCCTTGAACTCAACCCAACCCTACCTTTATACATTCTCTTAAATTCCATTTCTTTCTTTCCTAATAGTAAAAAAATCTTCAAGTGAAACAAGTATGATCAGATTGTGTAGATAGCTCACCGCTGTACCCACCCACCCCCCCCCCACCCCCCACCCCCCACCCCAGTTATGAAGGTAATTATCTTTTATTTATGAGAATAGATATTTGTGCCACAAGTGTTTGATCTTCCTTGCAGATTTCTAACTTATTTAGTATAGCTTTCAAAAAAAACTATATTAGTAAAAATATCCATAAAATTTTATTTCGAATATTTGTACATGAAAGACTGTTTTTAATCAAAACATTTTACTATAATATTTGCACAAGAAAGATTGATTTTAATAAAAATGTTTAACTATAAGATATAATTTTGTTAATTGAAATGCACATAGTAGGAATTGAACTCCCAACAACATAGTAAATCGAGATGTGCCTAACCATTTTTACTCAGAGATGATGTTAATTTCACCTACTGTAATTTATGAGAAAGTTTAATGGCAAAATAACATTTCTTCTTACATAATCTACTTTTTCTAATAAAGCATTTGTTTTATTTAGTTAAACTTTCCCTTAAAACTCATAATTTAAAACACAAATACGAATCATCACTAATTCTTATCAAAACATACACTATCTTCTAGAATATATATACTAAAATTTTCTCAACTATATATGCGTATTAAAATTAATTATGTCAGTGTATTATATGTAAACAATTAATTAAGTATAAATGAGTATTAACTATGTTAAAGTAGATAAAAGTAAGTAAATTTAACGGTTGATAACTGTAGTGGGTGAATTCTATAGCATGTTAACTTTGAGTGAGTCTCATCAGTCAACTTTCTTGGAACCTAGTAACCTATATCCGACACAAATCAAACAAAGAGAACATGGGTGATCTTGACACCAATGGAGTGTTAGCTGAAGACACTCTGATGCTCAAATCAGTAAACTGATCGTAATGCATGAGAGTGTAGTACTTGTAAAGCGTCGTCAAACTAGAGGGAGTGTGCTAGAGAAGGAGAAGGATGAAAGATCATCGGAGTTTTGACCGTCTTGACTTGAAGACTGGATGGACTAAGAACACTAAGATATTGAGTGTTAGTAGGCAAAACGCCATATAATAGAATAGTGCAAGTAAACCGTAAATAGTATACTAGGTAAGTTCTCAGGAAAGAGAGATTGGTCACAATAGACACAGTTAAATATCAAGTCTATCTAGTTAGAATCCTTCCTAAACATGTACTTTCATGCCACTAGTTGGATCTATTACAGAGAAATTCTAAATCTAGAGTAGAAAAATGAAGACACAAGAGAGAAACATGAAAAACTTCAAGTGACTCGCAAGAGATGAGTAAGAAAGGCGGGATGACCCTTTACTTCTAATAAAACCTCTATTTATAGATGGAAAAACTGTCATGGATACTTATTGTGGAGAAAATACAATGTCCGTTACAAAATAAATGTCATGGTTAATGTTATGTCGGTTACAGAGTTAATGTAATTTCTGTTACAATTGATTTAAACCTTATTTATTAAAAGCAATCAATCCCATTTAAGAAAACAGACTTTGTTTGGTCTTGGATCAATCAAATTACTGAGTTATCCTCTTGTAACATGCATTGGGCTATTAGCTTGGGTTGATCGATTTACAGGGCCAATCTTTCACAACAAGATTTGGGCTTTTATTTTGGGTCGGAAAATTTTTGACCACTATAATAACTGAGAAACTAGAATTATTACATCAATACGCACATTATACAGTGCACTTGGATATTGATGTACGTGACAACTACAAATAAGTGATTGTATTCTAAAATTACTGATTGTATTTATTATATTTAATTACAACTAAATGATTAATTTTCAATGAGTCGGATCTAATATAATATAATTAACTATATTTAGTTGTAATCAGATATAATAAAATACAATTAATAATTTTAGAATGTAATTAGTTCAAATCTATCAATGTCTAAATGCATTGTAGGCGACTCGTATAAATACATATATTTATATGTTTGAACTAGAAAAATAATTAAATTTCAAAAGCACTATAAGAAAAAGAAAATTATATATCAATTGGTCATATTGCTTTACAGGAACCAATAATGATATTGGGATAAAAATCAATGATTGCATTCAGATATAATGATCGTATTAAAAACCAAGATTTTAAGAATTTTGGAATTTAAAAAATTAAATTACAAAAGGTGACGCGACCCAACCCGGATACCTCTAACTCTGATCCGATCGGTCATGCTAGGCACCCCAACGGATCCCTCTCAGACCCGACTTGTCGGGCTAAGCGAAACCCGTGGAGCGAACCCTAAACTCTTTCATACTTTCTGAAACATCGTTGAGTTTTCTTTAAAAATTAAAAACACGTAGGAAAAATTTTTAATTTTAATTTTAAATTCATTTTCGAAACTCATTTTTCTAACAAAATTTCGGCAGCATAACAGTTGTATTTTTAACGTTCCCGAAAACCTGTTTATAAAAATATCAACACTTCGACTAAAATTTATCACCAACCCAACTTCTGGTTGCCCGTAGGCCTCAATCATGCATATAAATTTTCAATTCAACTCAATAAAATCCAAACACAATTTAATAAAACATATTTAATCAAAAACAATTTAAAAACATCCACAAGCGATTAATTACAAATCAATTATACACTTTAAAAGAGATTTACATGAAAATCTAACTGATGAAACAAAATGAGTTACTTAAATGATGTCGTGTCGCGTTGGCTCGCCCACTGGAGGTGATGCTACTGCTAGGCTATCTGCTGAGAGTACCTAAGGAGGTTTTTATATAAAACAGAAAATATAATGAGCTAGAAGCTCAGTGAGTGATAATTTATCTTTTCTTTGAAAATCTGATTTTCGAAACGTCCTCCTCTGAAAACGTTTGAAAACTATTATTTGTTTCTAAAGCATTTCAAACTTAAATCTTTAAAACATCAACTTAAACAAGAGAATTCATCTCTAAGCACATGCACGTATTTAAATACAAAACTTGCAACTGTAAATCATAAATAACTTCAATAATAATTATAAAATATTTTTTTATCTCAAATAAGCTTTTCTTTTAAAAGCTGTTTCTCGATATCTTTCAAAATTACCATAGTATCCCAAAATCTGGGGTCTCTCGAATCTAACGACTATGTGCGGAATTTCTCAGCGCTAACCATAGCTCGTCAACTCTTGAGACATATCGCGGCTATGTGCGGAATTTCTCAGCGCTAACCATAGCTCTCCTAACCTGAGACATCTCGTGGCCATGTGCGGAATTTCTCAGCGCTAACCATAGCACACGAAACACTACCCCACATCAGTAATGGCGACTCGACTGACAGACTCTGACACTTATCCCCCCAAGTTAGTAACTTATCCCTTCCCAGGACTGTGCCAACTGAAATGGGATAGACCGATCGGGTCTAAACTACTCTGTAATCTCTGAAAATCCCTGAGGGGATACTTTCTGGTTTTGAAAACACTTTTCTCTTTTCTGCTTTAACTTTCTGGTGCAAAAGCACAATTCTCTTTTCTGAGTGCCATAAGCACTAAAACTCATTTTCTGAGTGCATTAAGCATTAAAACTGATTTTCTCAATTCAAACTTGAAAACTTAGTTTCTGAAATTTCATTTCAACAACTTTATATATATACATATAAAATCACATTCTCATTTCAAACTAATGCTCATGCATATATCAATGCATTTAAAATAAACTCAAGCAATTACTTATCAAATCAAATTTGATAATTTGAAATACTTTTAAAATCATTAAATAAAACTCACTAACAAAACTGATGACTGAAAATAGTGCGTGCGGAGCCCCTAATCCTCTCGCCTCGATCCTCGAGCTCCCTCGTCACCTACACAACATATTACGTTCGCGTAAACCTCTGGAAACTTGAAATTACACAATCGTCCCTAAATGACCCTTTTTACGCGCAACTCTCCATTTTGATTTCTAATCTTAATCTTTCGCTTTTAATAGCTTCAATACTCTTAATTAAACTTATTAGGGTCGTCCAAACATTCAACGGATGCCATAAGGGTCAATTTACGAAATTGCCCTTCAAACTAATTTAACGCGCGATTTGGATTCTCTTTAAATCTCTGATATTTTCTTAGTTCTCTAAGCTCTCAATATATTTAAATCCTCTTGTTTTCCAACTTATTTTTACTCAAAATCAACCAATAAACAAATCATATTAACATCCATTTCGAATCAACTTAAATCATCAATAAAATCATCAACATCAAGAGTAAACAACTCACCCCTTATCTTCCTCGCGAAATCACCATTTCTCTTCGCTTTGACTTCGTTTAGGGACTGTTTTGGGGGTGGTTTTAGACTGGGTTCGGTTGGATCTTCCTCTCCTTCCTCTCCCTTGCGCGATCTCTCCCTTTCTCGGCTGATTTCTCCTTTTTCTTCCCCGATCTACCTTCTCTATTCTGATTTCAGCTTCAGCTGTACTTGGATCGGGTTTAGGTGATGATTACGAGTTGGAATCAAGCTTGGTTCTACTCTCGTTCAGGTCTGATCAACGTTGGTTTTGCAGCTGGATCAACGAGCTCGGCGTCGGAATCAGCTAGAGAAGCTCGTCGGCGTCGTCGCAACAGCGGTTGGCGGTCGGTTCTGCTCAGATCTGCTTCCTCTTCGCGCGCGACGTTGAGTTCTGCTCTACTTCGGTCGTCGCTCAACTCGGCTAGCTCGCGAGATGGTTCTGTCGTCGGTCGACGCTATGACGGAGGCTGGTCGGCGACTAGTCTAGCGTCGGTCCGGCGGTCTTCTCTTCATTTTTCTTCTTTCTTCTTCTCTTCTCTTCTCTTTCTTCTTTCCTTCTCTTTTCTACGACAGCTCACTCTCTCTCTCTTTAGATTTTTAGACAACTTTTTGGCTTTATGCTTTCCTCCCCAAACTATCCTCAAAATGACCGTCACGTCCTTTAAAAATATCGGTCTCCTCCCTTGACTTTTAGCTTAATTCCACTTTGACCACAATTATTAAAACTTATCTTCAATTTATTCCTTTATCACCTTAAATATTTACTCGATTTCATTCACTATTTTATCTTTCCGTTTAGTCTCCAATCGAGTCGAAATCGATTCCTATGGGTTCCATATATCCTTAAGCACTTTCATGAACCATTTAGGATCTCCAATAATTATTTAGGGACTATTTCCGGGGACTCCATAAAATCAAATTCAAGGGCTTACAAAAGGACTATAGGAAAAATAAAATTATATATCAATTATTCATATTGCTTTACTGGAACCAATAATGATATTGGGATAAAAATTAGTGATTGCATTCAAATATAATGATCCTAAAAAAGCAAAATTTTGAAATTTTAGAATTTAAATGATTTAAAAGGATAATTCCTTCTCATATGTTCTTACCAGCATCACATTATTTTGACGATTGCTGAAAGTGCTGTAAGATATGTAAGGAATTAATTGCTAATTTGGGATTCTTTCGAATATAGAGTTACGAGTAACAATAAGTTATTATCCATTAAATAAACCAAATATTATTGGTTCTTAAAATAATAACACAAGTATCAGACATATATATATATATATATATATATGAATAGATTAAATCATCAAATGACAAATAAAGCATGAAAACTAATACACAAACTGATCCTTCATAATAAAAAAGTACATATTATTTATGAGAAACACACTAGGAAATGCATGGACTGTCTTGTTTAATTGAAAAGTAGCTAGGTAGTAGCTAGCGAATGCATATATAGCTTAGATATGATAACGAGAGAACCACAGTTTGAACAACGGACCTGCCTCATTCACTTTATATATATATATATATATATGTATATATATGTCACATTCTACAGGACACTTGTACATGAATACACTTGTAATATTGACCATTCAATTTTCAATGAATCAAATCTAAGAGTGCTAACCCATTAGTTGAAAATTAAATCGCAACCTTTAAATCTATCTCATTGAAAATTGAATGGTCAAAATTGGAAGTGCATCCATCCCCAAGTGCATTTTACACACCAATTTTGACAGTCCACCAATAAACTTGTTGACTGGAGATATTACAGCGACTTGCATAGTGGAGGATCTGGTAGTGGTGTGAATGGATAAGTTCCCGGATAAAATCCTTGAAGAATCCGTCGTCCTGCACCATAGAATGCGTATGGTTAAAACATAGTGATTACTAATTGTATATATATAAGGAGAACTATCATGTGTTTGTATAAAATATATACAGAGAGAGAGAGTAATAACATACACTATATTGCACTATATTTTTATGTAGTAAAAAATAATATTATAGAAATAAAAATGTAAAATAAATAACTATATATATATATATGCAAATATTAATTCTTCATAAAAAGTTCGAACAAGGTTTCTCTGTCAATATTAACATGGTGCTAATATTTTTATTAGAACAATTTAAATTTGAGTGATTTCTGAGACAGAAAAATTCTATCAATCTTGATCATTCATTATTTTAAATGTTGATGTGTCATTAAATTATGAAAAGATTAACAAAAAAAATGATAATAGAGAATTCTTATTCAAAAAGTTCAAGCACCACTACGCATTTCATTTAATTTTGCATTTGATATAATTGCAACCTCTCCTAACGTTTGACATATATAATTACAAAGATATGTTAATTCAGACCATAATTATAAAAACTCTACCTCAAGTATTAT
The DNA here is from genome assembly GCA_021234005.1 of Nephelium lappaceum. Lineage (NCBI taxonomy): Eukaryota > Viridiplantae > Streptophyta > Magnoliopsida > Sapindales > Sapindaceae > Nephelium > Nephelium lappaceum. The sequence continues at coordinate 14,095,007 of CM038000.1, read as the reverse complement.
AAATGTTGCAACTGTACTCCCCACAATACAGTAAAGTCCGATGACCATTAGAAAAACATATAAAAAGGCTTAAATACCACTATCTTAACCTCGATTTTTTTTTTTTTTTCAAATCAAAACCCATAATTTTAAAATACAATCACAATCCTTTTAATCAATCTTATTCAACCAACTAAATCGATCTAAATTCAATTAAATCAATAAAAAGAAATTAAAACTAAAATCAAACAACTTCTGAACCAACCATAAGATTCACTTGCAAACACTAAACTCAAATATACTTTTCAACTCAATTTTTCAACAACTACCATTCCAACCAAAACACAAATCAAAAGGATTTTCACAACCTATGTAAGGCCCGAATTCAAATGAACTCAGAAGATTAATTAAAATCCAAATTTTAAGTGGGTCAAAATTAATGTAAGAAAGCCTAATGGAAGAAAAAGGGCAAAAAAAAAAAAAAAAGGGAGTTTATGGGCCGAACGCAGTAAGTCCTAATAATTGGGCTGATTTTCAAGCACACAAAAGTAAATTAAATGAAAATGAAATGAGAAAAGCGGGGCAGTCAAAAGAAAAAAAAAAAAAAAACAGAAAATGCAATGGGATTGAAATAGAGAGTGGGCTGAGAGTAAGAAAGAGGAGAGAGTTAGGTCCTTAACAAGCCCTAATCACCTAATTCACGTCACATGCTAGGATTGACATTGAACAAATTAACTCATAGAATTGGGCAAATCGATCCTCTAGGATTAAAGAACAGAGTTCATATAACCTTAGCCCAAGTAAATTTCAGAGCGAATTCTCGAAAATGCCTAAATAATCTAGAATCAAATCATCGAATGAATATAAATTCTAGCCCAAGCGATTCTAATATTTCTACTTAGAAAAGCCAAAAACAAGATAATCCTCTGGCAAAGTTGCAGGATTCTATTAATTTCTCAAAAGGTAAAAATTTATAATAATAATCCTAAACTAATATCCTATTTATGGATAACTAGTCCTAACTTTCCTAGAAAACATAATTTCCTTAGGAAATAAAACCCTAAAATAATTTCCTTCGGAAATAAAATCCTAAAACAAAATAAATTCTAAGTCAACAAAAAGAGAAATATTAATTAAATTAATATAACTAATCCTAAATTAAATGGTAAACCTAAATTAATTTAAACTCCAATGTTGTCGAGGTTCTCATCATCTCTGGTGATGAAGTGCTAGAATGAGCATATTCATTATTGTTTGAAGCAATACATAATTTATAAAGAAAGAGGTGTCTCCGTAGACCAAAGTTTATAGTGATTGCTTTAAGACATAACTGCATACAAAATTCAGGGTACTTGTAGTGAATTATGCAAAATCCATCCTGGTAATGGTAAGTAGATTGTTTTTCATTATGAGATGAGCTCATTGAAATGAAAATCTGAAGTAAAAGGCTAGACATGTAATTTTCGTCTTTGTATATATAAAACTGTGAACTAGCTGGATGTTTCCTCTTGATAACGATGGGTTATTCACAGCTCTGCAGTTTCCCATATACGTTTACTTAATAATTTTATTCCATTTTGGAAAGAATATTGACTTTACTGATGTTGTATGAAATTATATTTACGTATATATTGTATATGCTATAATTGCAATGTATAACTTTGACAGGGAGGTTCCCTGATTGCTTCACCTTGGGGAGTGTTTTAAGAGCCTCAATTGGAGATATTGGTCTCATGAAAGTTAGCCAAATTCATGGATTGATCACACGACTAGGTTTTGGGTCATATAATCCATTGATTGGATCACTAATTAACGCTCATGCAAAATGTGGAAGCATAGTATGTGCTTATCAGTTATACACGAATATGTTAAAAGAAGATGTAATTTCTTGCAGTGCACTGATCTCGGGGTTTGCTCGTGAAGGCCGATATAGTAGAGAGCCTTTTGATCTCTTCAAAGAAATGGTTCTAAAGAAAGAGAGAATAGATGATATTTGTAAATCATTTCACTGTGAAGACATCAATATGGTTGATTAATATCCTCCTGGTACACATCGTCATGCTCACTAACTTCTCGAGTAGATCAAGGTATGTATGTTTCCCATAGATTTTATGTGCTTTAGTATTAATGTTTAAATAATTGCTTAGACTAAATGAGAATATTTCTGATAGGTGCTTTTTGAGCAAGTTCAAGGCTTCACTAGACTACCAATCATCTTTGCTACTAAGTAGAGCAGTTTTAATGTGAATATGGTTGTCAATTGTCAGATCAGGGTTCATTTTGGTGCCTAATAGTCTCTAGCAGGTAAAGTTCATCTTTCTCTCCTTTGCAGTGTCGTAACAATTTGCTTGCTATTATTTCTTCTGACTTTGAGGGTTGATGCAAGTCAGTGTGTTTATTCAGTCGTTAATATGCTTAATTTCCATGTTTTGGTTATGATTTGAAAGATTACGTGCAAAATATGAGCAATCAAGGAGGACATGATCCAGGATTGAAAGCGAATGGAATCCAGCACTTAAAGGAAGCTTGATCACATCTTATTCTTTTATCAACTTTAATTACACTTTGAAGAGTTGGAAGCTCCTTGTTGACAAGGCCTTCACTAAATACACCACACCCAGAGCACTGGTAACTTGTAATTGGACAAAATTCTTTGTTTCTTCTTTTAGCTGGTCATAGCCTGCATCTGTTTTTTCACTTCACATGCAGATGTAATGTACTTTCTGGAAATGACTCTGGATCCAACATAGCCTGTTTTTACCTTAAATTCTAAGGTAGCCAACTGTAAAGCTATTCTCTTTTGCAATACTACAAATATCACTTTGTAAAGCTATTCTCTTTTGCAAGCTAACATAATCTGTTTTTACCTTAAATTCTTAGGTAGTCAGAGCTATATTCAAACTTGATAATTTTGAATATAAAAAAACTTATAGAATATAATATCTTAATACATGATCTCAAGAAAATTAGAACATTGACTTGACATGTAGTTATACATGAATTTTTTACTATAAAACTGCTGGTCAATATATGAAAACTGATCTTCTTCAAAAAAATTCAAGATCTGAGTGCAACATAAACCACTGACCTATGCAATTTTATAGTCAAACACATTTTGGCTTTATCTTAAAACTCCCAACTTTTTTGCATCTTTTGTCCTCAGACCAGCTTTTGCTAATAATGCCAAGTCATTTATGTGTTTCTGTGCACGAATTATCAAAGAATCAGAATTCGTCAGGAATCTGGTTTTCCTCCAAAGTAGAGGAATCATAGTTGCTCTCTAGAGGGTTAAGAATCCTGATTCCTTCCCCTTCCCAAACATCAAATTCTAAGTTGTTCATAAACTTCTTGTAATGTTTTGGAATTAATATATTATAATTAAACATCAAAACAAAAATAAATGAAATAATTTAAAAATAATATTATGTTATATGGAAATATATGTAGATTTTAAGTGCTTCTTTACTTTATACTAGCAAAGTCATTTATGTTTTATGGCAATATATAAAGGTTCTTTTCGAGCAAGATGAAGGCTTCAGAAGATAACCAATCATCTTTTCTACTTCTGAATTTGAAGGCGCATATGCTAACACTACTGAATCCGCTTCATATGAAGAAAATATCTGACTCAAAATCCAAATAATAGTGCAGAGTGTTTAATACAAACATGCTCATTAATTGTGACAGCTCCACCAAACCCTATAACAATTTTGGTGTTTAAATGCTGAACATTGTCTATCAGGTAAAATGCAGCTTGTCAGTTGTCACTCCTTTGCAGTGTCAAAGAATTTGTTTGCTACTATTCCTCCTGGTTTTGAGGGATTATAGAAGTTGTGTTTACTAAGTTGTTAATCACTCTGTTGTGATTCTGATTTTATGTTAAGACTAGATATAATTTCAATGCAATAATTTGTTTTTCTTTCTTTTCTTTTTCTTTTTTCTGAATCTTCTATCAGTCAGTTGCACTTTTGGGTATCATGTGACGCTACAGTGTTAAACTTTAGATCACAAATAATCCTTTGTTAATTCCAAGATATATTTTGAGCACTATAAATTGATTATCAAACTACTTTTAGAATATATAGGATGGTTCTATTGTCACCCAAAAAAGTTTCCACATACCCAATTACTCATTGTACACACTTTATAAAATCATAAATTAATCAATTACTCCTTATAAAATATTAAAACTTGTCATCAAAAGTATCAAGCACTTTAACAAGAAAATAAAAGCAAATCTTGCTAGTTGTAATTAGTAGTTTTCTTATTAAAAAAATAATTCAGCAAAAAAAATATGAAAATTAATTAATGATTCAATAAAAAAAATTAATTATTATAATATAAGTTTGAGTTATGAAAATTTATTTGAATATAATTTCATTAAAAAAGAATTACATAAATAATTTTGATGAGAATTTTTTAGATGCATAAAAAGATAGTTAAACAATAAATCAACAAAAAAATGATAGTTAAACAATAAATCAACAAAAACTTGAAAATTTTTCGGATTCATGAATAATTTTTCGAACATTTTCTTTGTTTCCAATTTATATATAGCAAAATTTTCCAGTGAAGAGTTATAGTGTACAGTAAGTAACATTGGTGAAATTTAATGAACCTTATCGACATTTTTTGTGATCATATGGATGACAAACGTAATGAAATAGATTTACAAATAAAATTTTTGAAAAATCTCAAGGTGTGTGAACTAATTTTGAAAATCAAATATTAAGGATAGAGAAAATATTAAAAAAAAAAAAAAAGGTCATGAATCCAAAAATATTTGAATTTTGTTTTTTGGTAAATGTATTAGTTAATAATCTTATGATTTAATAAAAAAAATCTCATCAAAATTATTCAAATAAGTATTTTCTTTTAATGAAGGTATATTTAAATAATATCTTATAATTCAAAATTATATTATAAAATTAAAAATTATTATTAAATTATAAACTAATTTTCAATATTCTTTTCTTGATTATTTATCGTATAAAAAGGCTACGAATTCCATCAAGTAAGTTTTTTCTTGTTTTCACGTTAAGGTGATTAATATTGCTTATAACACCTCTTGGTATATTATAAGGAATGTTATAAGGAATGAATGATTGATTGATAAATTTATAATGTGTAGGAAATGATTGAGTGTGAGGCAAATATTTTTGGATGAGACTGAAACCAGCCAATGTAATGCCTTAGTTTGTGATCTAAAGGATTTTTGAACATTGACTTAGCATGTAGTTGTACATTAATTTGCTGATACAAAATAGGAGGTCAATAAAATAATCAAATCTGATCCTCTCCCTAATCTCGAGATTTGGGTGCTACATAAATCGTTGGCATTTTGAATTTTATAATCAAACACGTTTTGGCATGGTTCTATAACTCAAGTAATAATCTTATGATTTAATAAAAAAATCTCATCAAAATTATTCAAATAAGTATTTTCTTTTAATGAAGGTATATTTAAATAATATCTTATAATTCAAAATTATATTATAAAATTAAAAATTATTATTAAATCATAAACTAATTTTCAATATTCTTTTCTTGATTATTTATCGTATAAAAAAACTACGAATTCCATCAAGTAAGTTTTTTCTTGTTTTCACATTAAGGTGATTAATATTGCTTATAACACCTCTTGGTATGTTATAAGGAATGAATGATTGATTGATAAATTTATAATGTGTAGGAAATGATTGAGTGTGGGGCAAATATTTTTGGATGAGACTGAAACCAGCCAATGTAATGCCTTAGTTTGTGATCTAAAGGATTTTTGAACATTGACATAGCATGTAGTTGTACATTAATTTGCTGATATAAAATAGGTGGTCAATAAAATAATCAAATCTGATCCTCTCCCTAATCTCGAGATTTGGGTGCTACATAAATCGTTGACATTTTGAATTTTTATAATCAAACACGTTTTGGCATGGTTCTATAACTCAAGACTCCACCTTTTTTAAAATGAAATGCCAAGTCATTCTTGTGTGTGTGTGTGTGTGTTTTTTTTTTTTTTGAAGTACCAAGTCATTTTTGTGTTGGTTTGTAGAAATTATTAAAGAATGAGCACTCGTTAAGGCTTAAGGAATAGTTTTTTCTTCAAAATGAAAAAAAAAAAAAAAAAAAAAAAAATCATGAATGTGGTTTGGGGACCTTGATTCCTTCCCTTTCCCTAACATCAGTTTAAAATTATTTATTAACCTTTAATTGTATAATTTGTAAGTAATTAATTTTTTGTAATTTAAATAATTAAAAGTACAACAAAATTTTAAATCATGTTGAATCATTTATTATATACAATATAATGGCAAATAATGAAGAAAAAGTAGTGGCCACCATTAGTGGCGGTTGAAACAGTCCCCCATGGAGGCTTAGCCTCGGACGAGTGGAGGAGGTATGAACCTCCTCTACCATCATTAAATCACCATCAACCATGTTAATATTGTTATATATAAATTTTATAAACTATTTTATATTGTATAATATATTTTTATCATAAGTTTTTAGGAATTATATATGTTTATAATTCTTTTCAACAGGAAAATATTTGTTTATAATTTTTTCTATATAATAATAGCGATTATGTAAATATACAAAAGTTCAAAAATTAAGTTAATTTCATTTCAATTCAATACTTCTTAATAGATTGCCAATTTATGATTAAAATATTAATTTCTTTTTTTAAGTTCCAAATAAATTTGGACTCATTTAAAATCTATTAAATAGCACAAATAAACTATTTTCAAAGATAAATGATACACTTTTATTTTCCATTAATAAAACCAAACGATGAAATTAAGTTTATTCCATCCATCCCCTATATATTTATTTCTTTTCTTCTACTCTTTCTCCTTTCCACGAACTATACAACATATATATTCTTATCCTTTCTTGTCTCCAAGTCAACCATTCCTATGACAACAAGATCACCTTTACGTACACACATTGTTTATTTGTTTTATTTTATTCATCTTAATAATTTAATCTCAATATAGTTTCTTCTAATGCCCTCACTTAATTTTTTATATATGTAAGATTGTCAAGCGATTATATTATCAAACCCATTATAGTCATTTCTTTTAGTGAAAATTACGTTATACATTTAACATTGGATGTCAACCATATTCAAATCATATTTTTAATGAGTCTCGTAATCCAAAGAATTGATCACTATCTTTACCAAAACTTCCGCCTTTTTATTCTTCTACCTATACGTCTTCAAGTTCTTACATATATGATCAAATTTTCTTGATAACTTGTTCTTTCATTTTCTTCACTTACCCTTTTTTTCTCATCTCTTCTCTTATTAACTTCATTTTTTTTTTCTTTGCTATAGACTTTTTTCTTCTTAGTGCAATTTATTCTAAAATGTGGTGTATAGTGTTGTTGATTTTGAGCTTATCATCAAGTAGGGTTAATGGAGAACCAGAAGTACCTTGTTACTTCATTTTCGGAGATTCATTATATGATAATGGCAATAATAATGATTTGAATACGGTTGCCAAAGCCAATTATCCTCCATATGGGATTGACTTTCGTGAAGGTCCAACTGGAAGGTTTACCAATGGTCGAACTATCGCAGATTTTATAGGTTTTCTTCTTTCTCTATTAAATTTCATAATTTTTCAAATGTTACATCGTTTTTCAAAGTCATCAAGTTTGATAATACTCAACTCTATTTATTTTATGTGCTTTTTTTTTTCTGATTTTGTATTCTTTAAAAAAAATGGAGGAAATGAGAAGTAAGATATAGTTGATGGAAATTTTGGTGTTGCAGCTGAGCATCTAGGATTTGACAAGTATATACCTTCCTTTGCAAGTGCACGCGGCCAGGAAATTCTCGAAGGTGTAAATTATGCATCTGGGGGGGCAGGAATTCGAGATGAAACTGGGCGACACCTTGTACTTAACTCAATCATTCATTTGCTTTATTTATGCATACAATTAATAAATACAATTAATAAATAAAAAACCATTCCTTCGTGATTTTATCACAAGCTACTTTATAAATGGTTGATTTTGAAAGCATTCGTAGAGTTTGAATCTTCAAAATTTATTCTTTGATTCTATATCTGAAACCTCAAAAGTTTACTTCATGTAGTTATGCAACATGATAAAATCTAGAGTTCATTTCTTGGTTTGAATTTCCTTTTGGATATTGTTTTACAAGAATTGGAAATATTAACCATGTTTTTTCACATATATTGGAACGCAAATTTCTTGCCATTTCAATAAACAATTTTAGTGACTGAGATTAGATCTGAAACCGTAACATAATTACTTATATATTTTCTTTACTATGTTACAGGGTTCACGAATTAGCTTGAATAATCAATTGAAGAATCATCAAACTACAATCTCTCGCTTTGAGATCATGAAAGGCAAGGATACAGCAACAAGTCTCCTAAAGAAATGCATGTATACAGTTGGAATGGGCAGCAATGATTATATTAACAATTATTTATCAAAGTACTATGAAACAAGTCTCATCTACAATCCAGAAGAATATGCAACAGTTCTAATAGAAAAATATTCCCAACAATTAAGGGTACAATAATCATTTGCATATCTCACTTTGATTCAGATCTTAGATCTCAGTCATTGGATTGTATTTTCTTATTATCTTCGACTTGTTATTTTTGTGGGTATCTGGAACTGTACGGATTCGGAGCAAGGAAGATAGCCCTATTCGGAATAGGTCCACTTGGGTGCACACCTGCGAATGTAGCTTTGTTTGGCACAAATGAGTCTTTATGTGTAGACTTCGTAAACAATGAAATTGAACTATTCAATTCCAAGCTTATATCACTAGTGGATGAATTGAATACAGACTTACATGATGCCAAGTTTATCTATGTGAACGTTTATGAGATGGCTTTACTCGCAGTTGAAGGTATGAAGTTCACTTCATTATTATTTAGTTATAGCTGAAGATTAATATCTGGTGAGGAGGACATGATTAGAATTTTGAGTTCATAATCAGATGAATGAAACAGATGAGAGTCATGAGACTATTTTCTTGCACATGACATAAACAACACAAATAGAAATTCTCTCATAAATCTATTCAATAGTGGATATCTTATTTTAATTTATTGAAGTAATGTCTAAACCAGATAATGACTAGTGATAAGTTATCATCAGCCTCTATAATATGATTCAAAATTTAACGAACTCGGATGATTTGATCAAAGGTTAACCACAATCATTATTTTATAAGCTTGAATCAGCATCATCAAAACCCCAACCGAAACATGTCAAGAACATTTTGTTTCACTTTGAAAATTTAGGTAGTGTCTGTTTTATACAAAACATCTATAAAATAAAAATTATAGGTAGTGTTTATTTTATTTTACCTATAATTTGAATATAAGTCTATAGTCTCAATAAAACTTAATAATATGTTAATTTATTTATTTATTTTTTAGATATCTAATATATATCTGAAAGTTGGTAACATTATTTGACCCTTTATAAATATAAATTATTATGCATTATGCAACTGAAAAACAAAAATAAAAAATAAAAAATGATATATAATTTATATTTTAAAAATAAAAAAACAAATTACATAACTCATATTTAAAAGATCAAAATCAAAGTAACATACACGCGTGCAAACACATATATATAAGTAATGTAATTTATTTTTAATCTATTAATTTTTAAAATATAAAATATATATATTTACTGTTTCGTTAACCTTCGAGAAGGAGAGGCTTTCCTTCCCGAAACGGGAGGCCATTGGCCTCCTTTGACTATAGTAATAATAATAATAATAATAAAATTATTTATTTTAATAATTAAATTATTATTATATTGTATAATTTATGATCATAGGGTTGTTTTGGATGAGAACGTGTTAAAATTCATTAACCTCCTTTAATTTCAGACAAAAGTCACAGTTTTTGCACTTCAGATGTAAGCTCAACATATATAGGGACTAAGCATATCTCTGTTGGTTTCCATTTCAGCATATCGGCTTATCAATAGTCCCACGTGCTGCGAAGTTGGAGCAAATATAAATTCTACATTTATGTGTATTCATAATGGTAAATCTTGTAAGCTATTCAAATCTTTGTACTTGTTTTGGGATGCAATTCATCCGTCGGAGGCTGCTAATGTAATCACAGCAGGAAGATCGTACCATGCTCTACTTCCTTCTGATACTTACCCGATTGATGTCCATCATCTAGCTCAGCTTTAAATAGCCTTGAATGGAGGATGTCTTAATGAAAACAATAAAATTATCAAAGTGAATTCTCTTGTGAATAAGTAATATGTCAATGTCTAGATTCTTTTATATTCATGTTTTTCAATCTTATTGAGGCTTGCAGAGGTTGATTTCAACAGTAAATTAATGATTTGAAAGGGTCCAAACCCACATTTTGCCAGGCCTAGGGCCAAGGGCACATCCCCTCAACTGAAGATTCCCTAACTCTAACATTAAATAGTAGGTGTCGAGGAAGGATAGGGGCCAAATAATTTTTACTAGATTGAACCTTGACCCTGTTCTATTCACATTCCTAATGAGAGGGATGCAAGAACATTACTATTAAAACCTTGTAAGAGATGCCCAACCAAAATTCTTATGAATTGGTTTGCTATGCTCGATGGCGAATCCATGTTGGGCAATTAGGGCATGGGGTGGTGGTGGTCGTATGGTTCTAAAAATCATTACTCATTAATCAATCGGTGAGGTAGCTGTAAGCGATTTATCATTACTTAACGAGTAGCCGATGATTAATCTGCGAGTATTGTTTTAGGAGAAAATTATTATTTTTTAAAATTTGAGGGCATAAATTGATTTTTTTTTTTAAACATCAGAGAACAAAACTCAAATATTAGTATAATTTTATTAAACATCAGGGGAAGTTTGTGTAATTTTCCATAAAACACACACATCACCACAAAATCCCTCATTTCAGGTATCGACCCTTCTCTCACAAACCCTCATCAGCACTGCATCCCCCTCATTAGACGTAGCACCCTCCTCTCTCACCCTCCTACACAAATCATCATCATCATTCCACTCACATTGCTACTCCACCATGGATTGCTCTCTCGTCATTGCTAAGCTTGTCGAAACGGTACTGGTTTCGTTTGTCAATGAGGACGATAAGGAGTTAGTGAAGTCGGTGGTGGAGGAAAGGACGTCGTCCTACTCATTGGAGTTGAAATTGGTTGATTGCAAGAGGGCGACAGGCATATGGTGGGGTTACATAGTTTCAAAATGGTGATCGGTAATTTAAAAAAAAAAAAAAATCTAAGTTTGGCAATAAGATCCTTGATCTTGGGGCTATCATATCAGTACAATACCGATCACTAATTAACTAGCAAAAAATCAATCAATTTTTGGAACATTGGGTGGTCATTAGCACCATAAATGTTTCTAAAAGGTGTTTCGTTGTTATTATTATTTTTTTATTTTTAAATCAAAGACCGCAAATTCTAGATTAAAAGTCTATCATACTGTCATAACTTTCCACGATAAAAACATTATTTGCGTTGTCCGAATTTTTACTCTCAAAAACTAAAGATTACTCCAATAAGAGGAAAAAAAACACTATCCACACAAGTTTTAAAATGTATGTGCTTGGTAGGAATTAAATCCACACGCGCTTAAAAATATACATGTTCGATGAAAATTGAACCCACACAAGCTTTGACTAATGACGAGGGACCCAAACACTTATTTTGAAAAGTAATGCGCAATTAGTAAATTTTATTGAAGCTGGTTGACCGTCATGAGTGTTTATTTCCTTTTAATATTATTTACAACCCAACATCTCTAAAATAAACATTATCTGGTTAAGCGACCATTAAACCATTATGAACCGCAGTGATTGTCATTGGTGTTTGATTCTTAATCTTTATTTATTAATTAAAGATATATATCTAATAAGTTTATACAACACTTTAAAGTCGATAACTATAGTACTTTACTTTAAACGCATGCTGGACCTTCCAAGAAAGCCACACAAAGTATCGTACAAAGAAAAGACAACAACAGATGCACCAGCAACCACCTACCAGCAGGTGTGGCCACTAGAGTCCAGATCATCAACAAAATAAGGTCTTACAAATAGCACACTCAGCTGAAACACCACAAGAAAATAAAGAAAATAAAATCTCACAATCACACGACAGATTGCTGGGATATAGTACGTACTCCTACATGCGTTGGCGCAATTACGTTACGTGGGATTGCTAGCCACAGAATCAACTGTTGGAACAATGTGAAGAAGTAAGAAAATTGATAATTATAAGTGATCTTGACACCTTAAACTGTGCCGATGGATCAAAGAAATGATGCAACAATCAACAGAAGAACTAATTAAGAAGACGAACCGCATTGTTTTGCGTCTGATCATTCAGCTGGGACCCTAGTCTTGGCAGTAAATCTATTGAGGGTTATCACAAAATTAAGTAATGATAAGAGAAACGCAGCCATATAGATACTCCAATGGCTTCCTCCTCCAAATTTATCCTGAATGAATATTGTAATCTGCACAATAAGGAATAGAACAGCAAGTGTCCTTTTCTTGTACCTACACCCCTGTCAATATGAATGAAGCATATAAGAAAACCAATAATAATAATAATAATAATAATAATAGTTTTTGGGTTAGGAAGTTGTAAGGAAATTTCGCAATCATTCATTCGGTGCCAGATCTCTAATTGAAAGAACTTCTTTTTATCTAATTTTTCCTAACAATATTTTGGTGGTTTTTTTTATTTTTATTTTTTTATTTTTTATATTACAGGCTGCAAAAAGAAAAAATGAAAAATAGCACCAAAAAAATTAATTGATTTTTTTTTTTTTTTACACTCCTGTGAACTATTGTTAGTTTACAAAGAAACAACGGTTCACTGAAATAGTTTCGTGATTTCTATGAATTATTTTCATAAATTATTGTTTTTAAGTAAACTAAAAATAGTTTGTAGAAATATTAAAATATTCTATTTCATTTTCATTGTTATTTTTCGTACTCGCACTTCTTTTAGTGTTATATATTGGAATTTTCTCTTTTTAATAAATAATAACTACTAAGTTTTTTTATTCCCTTGAAATGATTTTCAAATGGTAGACATGTCCTACACCATGTGAGTATAATGTAATTTTTTCAATAATAAAGTGATTTTGGAAATTCAACCGTATTTCTATAACTTATTTTACATTCTCTCAAAAAAGTATGGTTAAGCATTCCTTAAATAAACTTTTCATTTGAGTCTCACTAAGAATATAGACTAGATAATAAAATAATTGAGTTAGCATTGTTTGTTTCTTATGACTTGTTGTGTTGAATTGCACCTATTAAGTTGTCTTTGTTTGTTTTTTTAAATAGTCAAATCACTCAAAATTATCTAAAAACAACTGAAAAAAAAAAAATCTTGATTTGTAGCTTAATTGCAAATCACTTAATTATATTTAAAATAATTTTATTCAAGTTCGTCCTTTCCAAAATAATATATTTTTAAATTTATATTAATTTTATATTGTACAGATTTCCATTTTTCTCTAAATACTTATAAAAAAAATTAAAAGAAAAACAATACACACCTCTCATCCAAAATTTTATTAGAATTGGACTATTATATTTTAATTTACAATTTAAACATTTATTTTTTCAATTGCTTTATAATTCAATTCATAGTCCATTTCAATTTTATTTAATTATATAAATATCATTAATTATATTATATTTTTTAATTATAATTTAATTATGAATAACATATATAAGTGTTTTAGAATTTGTTAAATTATTTGTTTTTAGTTGTTTATCGTATTAAATAAAATTTTATAACAATTAATAATAAAAAATATATAACTATTAATTTATTAATTTTTAAATAATTTTAACTTTAAAAAAATAAATAAGTTTATAATTAATTGAGGTATGACAAAAAAGAAATGTTATTTAAAATTTCAATTTCAATTACTATTTAATCTTTAATACTTTTAGCACGGTTCGGTTTTCAAATAAAAAAACAAATGATGAACTAGTTTATTTTAAATCAAAATTTTATTTTAAATCTAAAATTTTAACATTCATATTTTTATTTCTTCTCTTTCTAAAATAGAAAAGAGCAACTAAATCTATGATAATCTATAACTTTTGATTTTAAAAACAAAGAATAAATCAATAAATAAAATTATCATAAACTTAACCCACACTCCCAAATTAAACTAATCTAAACCATAAATATGTAGGCAATCTAAAATAACAAGATGAGAAGGGTAATCAACGTAAGTCCCAAAAGGAGCATGACAATCTATTAGTCATAAGACTATTCGACCCAAACATTGTCAGAGTAAACCAAGTAAACAAACATCCAGCCATTTAGCCAATCTTTCAAAGACAATAGATAATTTAAGTAAGTAGTATTTAAACGTACCATGGATATCAGTGAGTTGATCGGAGAGGGAATCAAATTTCGGTTCATTGTTCGCCGTCGAAGCCCGCTGGAGTCAGTTGTTTTGAAAACACAGTCGACTTCTTTGTAGCAACGTTTCAAGATGAAGAAAAAGGATATGAAAGTGGTTGGAAACTTCAAGATGCTTAGGTTGCTTTATGAATACCAGTAAAAAGCAAGCAATGTGGTTTCCTAGAAAATTCACATCTTTCGATTGACGTCCAGCTGTTGTAGGGCCCGCGAACTTGACTTTCGGAATTGACTTTGCCTTTATTTTTATTGACTGTGCGGAACCTGGAAGTTTCCCATGTAGATATTATAATAAAGATACTAAGTTTTATACAGATTTTTACGGTAAATTTATGAGCTTTTTTTTTTTAGTAAATTTATGAGTTAATTACGTTTCCAGAGCATCTTCAATAATAATAATAATAATAATATTTTTTTTTATACCTATTAACAGACGAAAACAACACTTATCCTTTATTATACCGTACCCTCTCACGTTAACACGTTACAGTTTGACCGTAATTGATCGTAAGGGTTAACTGCAAATTAACAAAATAAATTTAAAAAACCATAATACCCTTGAATAACTATTTGGTGAGTGAAATGATAAATTTACCCCTACTTTTGTGAGAGAAAGGAAAAAAAAAAAAAAAACCCTTAAAAAATCTCAATCATTTCGAAAATGAATAGTTGAAATCTATTTAATTTAAAATAGAAAATTTAGCAAAATTACCCTTTTTTGACACCTTATTTACATAATTACCCTCTCACTTAAAAAAATTGCAAAATTACACAAAGTTATCCAAAATACCCCTAATAAATGAAAAACAACTCATTAATATAAATCATTAATTATTTACCAACCTAATTAAACTATAATATAATAAACAAAACACATCATCAAACAGATACCATCAACCACATTAATCCATCCTTCATCATAATTTTAATCCAACAACAATTAATTTTCTTTTTTAAAATTTTACTTTTGAGTGAAAGAAAATATGAAGAAAAGTTGAAGAAATTTAGGTATTGATAAAAGTTAGTGTTTATATTTGAGTTTTTAGGGAATTACGTGATTATTTTTTTGAAAAAAAATGATTTAAAAAAAAAAAAATTGTTCGGGTCAGCGGTGATCCGATATCGGGTAGACCCAACATCGGGTCACGTTCTAACCCGAATTACCATTCTGAGTTGAATACTTTTGACCCAAAGTTATCATTCTAACCCGATTCGGGTCAGAATGATAACATCGGGTCAAAAAGTGACCTGATGTCGGGTCACCTACTGATTCGAGCAACAAATATTTTTTCTAAACTAACCTAATATCAGGTCAGTTTCCAACCTGATATCGGGTCGACTCAGTTTCCAAACCAACTTGCTGCCTGGATTGGTAATGCTACCTGAAAAGTCCAGTAGCAACTTCCTGCCTGGATCCAGGCAGCAGAACCTGCCTGCAATTTCTAGGCAGCAGTAGGTTCTGTTATGTACGTCAACAGTTCATTGCTAATTATTCCCTATTGTTTAGTTGTTGTATACATCACAAATCTCAACCAAAATTCCGTTACAAAATATAAAAACATAATAAAATCTATACCCAGACCCTAACATTTTCACACAACACTGTTATTTCAACATCATCTGCCTTCCAGTTTTATAATTGGTGAATCACTTGAATTATACATTTTACATGCTCAACAGCTCAATCAAGACTACATTCAGGTTTCCTTCGCTGAGCTCTACTGCAACAATGAAGAGACGATATCATCCACTACAAAGTTTATTCATGAGTGCACAAATAGTGTATTATTGAGTATTTATTTAAGTAAATAATAACTATATATTCACATAAAATAGATCATAAACTAACCAAGATTCTCTTTTCTATATATTCACACAAAATCTCCTTCTACTAAATATAAGAGTTAAATACATAAGGCCCCCTTGAGGTTAAGCATAATACAGACAGAAACGAAGTTTGATTTTTACAACAGATTACCCCCCACTTCACGATCAAAGGGTATTAAGATGGACAGTCAGCTATGGTTTGAGGGACAAAGACGAAAAATGCCCTTAGTTTTTTAAATTAATTTTCTTTTAAAATTTAAAATAATAAAAATTAATTTAATAAAAAATAAGTTTAAAAAATAAATCTCTACCGTCCATCTTGAAACATGGACGGTAGAGATAAAATTTGTTTTTATTAAAATTTTTTTATTAATATGAAAAATTATTAATTATTAATTATTAATTAAAAAATTTATTAATATTTAGAATTTTTTTCCAAAAATTTAATTTAAAATTTTCTTTAAAAAAAAAAAAAAAAAGATGATTTCTAGTGTCCATCTTAGAGATGGACGGTAGAAATCAAAAATCTAAAAAAATAAAAAACAAAAAATAAAAAGATCTTCAACTTGAAAATCTGGGTTTCAAATCCAAAGCTTCCAAAAAACACAAAAAAAAATAAAAATAAAAATAAAAATAAATGTCTCTTTAATTCTCTCTCCACCATCCTCCACAAATAAAAGATGAAGATGAAAATTGAAAAATCTTCAATGAAAATTAAACAACCCAAATTAAACATCAACCCAAACAACAACCCAAAAATATTAATTCATCTTCATCCTCAAAGAATAGAAAATTGAAATAAAACCAAAATTAAGCATCAACCCAAATCTTCAATAAGTATCAAACCAAAATCTTCAATGAACATCAACCCAACAAAAAATTCAACATCATGTTGAACCAAATTAATCAATCAAAAAATCATCTTTAACCAAAACACCAATGGAATCCAACCAACCCTAGATCAAAACCAACAGCAAAACCAAAACAATCAATAAAAACAAAAATATAAAATAAAAATAAAATAAAATAAAAACCCAAAAAACATCAAAATCTAATCAACCGAAAACAACCCAAAAAAAAACCCACAATAAATCGAACCCTAGAAACATGAGATGGCTGACGGCCAAGTCGAAGCCAGCCAAACTGAAGATTCGGCAAAAGTG
This sequence comes from Nephelium lappaceum, assembly GCA_021234005.1. NCBI lineage: Eukaryota > Viridiplantae > Streptophyta > Magnoliopsida > Sapindales > Sapindaceae > Nephelium > Nephelium lappaceum. The sequence continues at coordinate 14,077,587 of CM038000.1, read as the reverse complement.
GGGGAGGGAGAAGGAAAGGAGAAAGATGTCGTAGAGAGGGTGACGGCTTCGATGGCAGAGAAATTTGGTGGGGTCTGGGTGGATTTGAGTGGAGTGACAAGGAGAAGAAAAAAAAGAAGAGAGAGTGTGTGACAGGTTTGAAGAAGGAGAAGAAGAAAAGAGAGAGAGAGAGAGAGGGACAGAGAAAACTGATGGAATTTTTTCTTATTTAGTTTTTTAATTTTTTATTATTTTTTAAATTTATTTAATTATTTAATTTTTTTGACACATGACAAGTTTGACTGAAAAACTAAGGACATTTTGATCATTTCACCAAAAAGCCAATCAACCATTTCATTTAACAGCTATTAACCATTAAATGGGGGGTATCGTGTTAAAAAAAAAAAAAAGCCAAACTATTAATGCGCCTGTATTTGATTAAACCTCACAAGGGTATGGTGTATTTAACTCTAAATATAACATAAACATAATATCAAATATAACAACACAACGACCTCAAGTTTCCATTATTTATTTTCAAGCGAAAAAAATAATAATTACAGTATTTCAAATAATAATAATAATAATAATAATAATAATTACAGAGCATTGCTGCCTGGAAGCCTGGAATTCTGCTGCCTGGAAAATTCCAGGCAGCAACATGCTGCCAGGAATTTTCCAGGCAGCTTCAACATGGTAAAATTGGCAGATGACACATGTGAACAAGACATGAATAGATGCAGTGTTTTGCACCCAACAAGACATGAATTGGCACTACATTGCAAAATTTACATACAAGGACACCCAACTCATTGCAAGTCTTTCAAGTTAAATCACAACATCTCTAAAAGGTTCTTCTATTTCCACTCCCTTAAATTCCTAAAAGTAGTACTTCTAAGCTTCAACAATGTTTTTACAAATTTAAGTACGTATTTAATTGATATTTTCGACAATCAACAATAAAACCTAAGAATACTAAAAATCCTTCAGGTTTCATAGCTACCAAGATTATAGGGTTTGGCACTACAGCTGTAGCCTCTTGTTTAAGGAAAAGTTAAGAGCATTACAGGGAATCAATGAAAAGTAAAAAGAACAGCTTGTGGTTAATAAGGAGAAAGCAAACCTATTTTGGGAGGATCTCCTTGTGAACTTTAAATGAGAGAATCACATTCGTCCAAGCTAAAGCAACAACATTAGCAGCAAGCACCTGAAATTTATCCATCAAACAAGAAAAACATCATCATAAGATAAAATACAAAAACATGATCAAATCTTTATTCTAAATAGCTAAGTAAAGACACGACAAGCAAATTATAGATCCACTACAGAAACAAATTCGAGAAAGGATGGTTTCCAATCATTGAAATACAAGTGGGGATTTAGGAATTACAAAAAGCTTATAAGCACTTTTAACGATAATGTGCAAATAAAATCTCAAATTCATCAAGCTGCTGCACAACAAAAAATGAATTGATTGTTTATTAACAATAAATGAGCTTTATATATACATTTAAAACATAGGGAATATAACAAACAAAACAAAGAAATGGGTAAATTTTGGGATAGTGAATAATCTATGGATGGCATTTCAATGTATGATACTATGATTGTCATCAGTTGTGAATGCTAGCAGCACTGCATCAGCAACAAAGTTTCACAATTTTCATGTTTAAACACTCAACATTATGATGAAACTGCAAAATTCATGTCGTAGTTAGGAGGAAATAAAGAAGGAATTTCAGCTTCACAAAACATTTAATTAGGAATTCAAGATAAGAGTTAAGTCCCTCGCTTTATTGATCATTACTCTAATGAGAATAATAATATGAAAAGCGCTACCTCTTGCTCAAATAGTTGATGATTTCAGTGTACTCCATGCAGCAAATGACGCACATTCACTAAACTTTTTCATAATTAATCAGCTCAAATTAATAATCATCAACACTAAACACATCTCATAAAAATAAAATAAACAAAAAAAAAAAAAAATCGAAACCCACGACATGTTCATCACAACAATGATGAAATTTCATCAATAAATTTATATATAATATTAAAAAAAAAAAATCAAATACCTAAAACCCAAAATTAATATTTCTCATAACTTTTGCAAGAGTTAACACACCAAACCTATTAATTAACTCAATGATACAAATAAAAACAACATTAAATGGATAAAACTAACCTTCCACCAGCAACTATTAAGATTGAAGATGAAAAATCAATTAAATCTTCAAGTAGACGAATCGGACATCGAACACTATAACCAGCGACAGTGTACTGCTTGTTCGTAACTCGACGTCGACGGCGATAAGATGGAGGCACGGTCGGCGGTCTTCAGGTTGGTGTGGTGCGCATCGGCTTGGTGCGGCTGCTGAAAGAATGACCTAACTGGAAAGGGGCTAGTATAGTCAAGGGCATTTTAGTAAATTAGGGGCAGTTTTGCAAATTTAGTGCTCTGAAGGGTACTTCTGTAATTCTTGTGTGTATTTAGGGTATGTTTACTAAATTTCCTTTTAAATATAAAAATACTTTTAAATATAAAAAATAATTTTTTAAATAGATTTAAGCCTTCCATCCTGTAAGGACGGTCAAATCAAATTGAAAAAAAATATATATATATATATTTTAAAAAAAGTTAAAAGAATCTCCACCATCCATCTTTCAATATGGACGGTAAAGATCTAAATTGGATTTCCACCGCCGTCTCCTACCTCTTCTTGACGAATGGTTCATCAACAGAGGTCTGGGTTCATCAACATCAACAAAGGTCTGGTTCATCAACAATGGTCCATCATCATTAATCATCAACACAAACAATGGTCCATCTTCAAACAAAAACCATTACCATCATCATCAAACATAACAGAACCCAAGATCATCATCAACACCATCTGCAAAATCAAGAACCCACACAATCATCGTCCGTGTCGATCAACACACTTATGTTTTCCTCAGCGAACCCTTAGCGCTCCACAAGCTACCTCTGCATCCTCTTCACGTCGATCAAACCTAAAGGAACCAGACCGGCGTCTGGGTTTCCAGGTCGAAACCCAGACGCCGAGCTGGGTTTCCATCGACGTCTGGGTTTCGATCTGGAAACGCAGACGCCGGTCTGGGTGTCTAGTACCCAGACGTCGACCTTGATAAGACCAGATTAGCGACGATCTGGTGATCTGGTATCAGATCGTCGCCGATCTGATATTTTTTAAAAGACGGAATTACAATTTAGCTACCCAGACGAAACTCTAATTCAAGCGGAGCATATGTTTGGATATTATTACAATTTACCTACCTCCCGTTATCAATTTTCCGTTAAAATTGTCTGTGAACAGTGAAAAAAAGTAAAAAGACGAAAATATCCTTGATTGTTGAAGTTGACGTAATTGACCGAATAAAAAATTGAAAAAGCTAAAAAAAACATAAATGTGGCTCGAGATATTGGATCAGGGATCTGCTTCATCATCAAACATCATCATCATCATCACCATCAGATCATCTTCATCATCATCTTCGAACATCATCACCATCAGATCATCATCATCATCATCTTCGAACATCAGATCATCATCATCATCATTTTCGAACATCAGATCATCATCATCATCATCACCATCAGATCATCATCATCATTATCAAACATCATCATCATCATCACCATCAGATATCATCAAACATCATCATCATCTTCGAACATCATCACCATCAGATCATCATCATCATCATCTTCGAACATCATCATCACCATCAGATCATCATCATCATCATCTTCGAACATCATCATCATCATCACCATCAGATCATCTTCACCATCATCTTCGAACATCATCATCATCATCATCACCATCAAACACCTATCATCTTCGAATGAACCCGCGAGAGAGACCCAGATTTCTGTGTTTCCATCGTGCGACAGAGACCCAGAAATCGGGGCCTTCCTCGCGGTGACAGAGTTGGAGAGGCGAGGAGAGCGGGGAGAGAAGGAGAAGCAGGAGGAGAGAGACAGATCACCCGGACACCGTTCGTGAAGGCGGCGCCAACCCTCTCATTCTCGATCGCGTCTGGTTCATCTTTGTTTCTGCTCGGTTTTACGCGTGCGAGGTGCGGCTGGACGAGCTGGACTTGAGGTCGGGGTTCAGGTGGCCTGCGACTGGTCGTGACGGCTTCTCGGTCAGCGTTGACAGCTCCGTCGCCGTCGTCATCAGCTCGCGTGCGTGGAGGACTGGTTCTCGCTCGTTTCTGCACGGCTTGGCGTCTTCATTTCAGCTCGATCTTGGTGAGGTTGCGGCTGGATGAGCTGGTCGGCGACGATTCAGGTGACCGGAGCAGCTCTTCTTCTTCTTCTCCGTCGCCAGTTCGATCTTTGTTTTTGGTATGGTTGTGGTGGTACATCTGAGAATTTTATTTTATTTTTTTAAATTCATTTAATTTTTTTATTATTTTTTTTAAATTCATTTAACAGACCACTGCCTATCGAAATGACGACTTTACCCCTGAATCAGTTCACGGTAACTGAAAGTTGATAACGGGAGGGGGGTAAATTGCAATAATATCAAAACAATTACTCCGCTTGAATTAGAGTTTCGTCTGGGTAGCTAAATTGTAATTCCGTCTTTTTAAAAATATTTTTGCTTTTTTTCTTCTTTCGATTGTCTACTTTGCTGATTGAGTTTGATGAAGATGTGGGTTGATGACGATCTGGGTTGATTTAGGTTGATGAAGATGTGGGTTGAGTTTGATATAGGTTGATGAAGATCTGGTTTTTTTTTTTTTTTTTTTTGAAGTGGTTCCCTGGTCTGATTTGGGTTGATGAAGATGTTAGGTTGAAGATGAGGTGGACGATGGTCTCCACTGTCATCTTCATTTTTTGTTTTTCTATTCTTTTCTAAGTTGATTTGACCGTCCATCTCAAAGATGGACGGTTTAGATCCATTTGTAAAAATATTTTTTGTATTTAAAATTATTTTTATAATTAACGTTTAATTATTCTTGAATTTTAAAATTAAATTAAATTTTTCCTTTTTTTTTTTCCAATCAATCTTAACCGTCAACCTTTGAGATTGACAGTTTAGATCTATTTAAAAGAATTATTTTTATATTTAAAATTATTTTTAAGTTTTTGAAATTTCACATTACTTCAAATTCATCTTTACAGTCTAGATAGAGGATAGAGATCTATATATCTTATTAATTAATATAATTTTTAAAAAAAGAATAAAAAATAAAAGAAAATTATCGAAATATTTTTACTGTAGTCAGCTTTGACAATCAATCACTATCAAACCATTAATCCCATATATAAAAGGGAAAAATCCAAAAAGCCCCTGAAAACAAAACTAACATCAATTTACCCCTTCTTTTGAAAATATTAGCCAAAATACCCCCTACTGTCTCCCAAAAGCGGTTTCCATCTAGATTTTTAGTGGTTTTGTGACAAAAGTAGTGAAAGATTAAAATACCCTTGCTAATTAAATAAAAATTAAATAAAAAATTTTTCATCCCATCTTGAAAAAAGAAACCCAGATCTTCAAAAAAAGTTGGAAAAAAAATTGAAGAAACCCAGATCAAGTTGAAGATCTGGGTTTCATTAAATCAAAACTAAAATTAAAAAAAATAAAATAAAACATTCTTCAATAAATTTTAAAAAAAAAAAAAACAGAAGAAACCCAGATCTTCAACTTGAAGATCTGGGTTTCACTAAATCAAAACTAAAATTTAAGAAAAAAAATAAAACTCTTCAATAATTTTTTTTTAAAAAAAAAAAGAAAAAAATTGAAACCCAGATCTTCAACTTGAAGATCTGGGTTTCATTAAATAGGAAAAAAAAAATCCACTGCCACATCCAAAAACACAATCCTCTGCCACATTCAAAAAATACAAATCACCAACAAAAAACACAAATAAACACATCATTATCATCATCAACAACACACAAAGAAATCAATTAAATAAAACATCAACAACAACAACAAAAAAAAAACTCAGATTTCAGATGCACAAAAAAAACTAAAGAATAGTGCTCGCAGATCCACCGCCACACCGCTCCACGATGACGATTTACAGCCGGCCGTTCCTCGTCGTCTTCTCCATCTCCTCCACGAACTGCGTCGGAAACAACGCCTGTAAGATCTGATCTCCACCTCCGCACCGCCTCACCACTCGACGCAACGGCACACGGCTTCGTTCCTCATCGTCCTCTCCATCTCCTCCACGAACCGCGTCAGAAACAGCGCATACACGATCGGATCTGCACCGCCGCACCACTCGGCCTGCGAATCTGGGTGAGCGACTGGGAGACAGTGGCTGATGAAGAACAAAAAGAATAAGAGTGAAGGAGAGAGAGAGGGACACGATGGCTGAAGAGTGAAAGAGAGAGAGACTGAGATGGTTTGACAGAGAGAGAGAGAGAAAGAGAGAGCGTGAGCGACAGAGAGAGAAAGGGAGACGGTGAGTAATCGCGTGAGAGAGGGGGAGGGTGAGAGTGAGTGACAGAGAGCAGGAGAGAGATGAGAGAGTGTTTATCCAATTACCTTTTTATCCTCAACATTAACGGGTCTGTCACTTTGTTATCCGTTTTATTATTTCAATTAACGGTTGGGTTTTTTTGGCTAATATTTTCAAAACCAGTGGTGGTTTGACATTATTTTAAATTTTAGGGGGCAAATTAACAATTACTCTTAATATAAAGAAAGACGTCGTGATAAAAGGTAAAAGTTGACTCGCTTTGTCAATAAACATATATTTAGAGGTTTTTAGATAAATTACTCTCTCTCTCTCTCTCTTTCTCTCTTTATATATATATATATTTATTTATTTATTTATTGATTATACCATTAGTATCTCTCTTATTTTATATTTTACAATTAAAAACAGAGAGAATGAGACAAAATTCTCTATTTGAATTGGCTAGAAAGAATAAAAAATCCTAATCAATATTTTTAAGAGAGTTTTTCAATTAAAAAACTCATTTCCATATTTTTTTAAATTGTTATCTAGAACTGAACCAATCCATGAAACACTAAACATAAGGGCCGTATGCATAGTTTCGCATGTACCCTTATATAGCATGAACTCATCCCTTCAGGAATCTTCATTCTTCAAAATCACTCAGCGTATTACCAATCTGGCAATCTCTTCTTCCATCTTTTTCTTCCTTCTTCTTCCTTATCTTGTTGCTGATCAAAACCCTACTCGCCCTACTACCGATTTCTTCTTCTTCCTTCTTTTTTCTTATCTTGTTGTCGATCAAAACCCCACATCACCGTCACACTAATCAAAAGTGGGTTACGGGATTTATAAAGTTGGATGTTTTGGATTTATTGAGTTTATTTGAGTTTGTGAGTTTCATTGTGTTCAGGATTTATTGGGTTTGTTTGAGTTTGTGAGTTTTGTTATGTATGGAATTTACTAGGTTATTGGGTTTCAAGTTTGAAGTTTGATGTTTTGATGCATTCACATCGTCGATCAGTGATTAGTTTGACGTTCGAGATTTACTGGGTTACTAGATTTGTGAGTTTTAATGGGTTTGAAAGGTGTTAAACATGGAATTGGCTTAAACCGAACCGACTCGATCTTGTTCAGTTTGATTGGTTCCAATGTTCAAAATCTACATATTCGGTTCTCAGTTAGAAAATTGATGGCTTTATCAGTTCAGTTTGGTTTCAAACCGAACACCCAAATGCCCACCTCTATTTGAGTTAAATCATTGTATTAGGGAACATTTTTTGATCATATTAGCTATTTATCTTATATAACAAAAAATTTTACTTAAAATAGATAATTGCAGTTGAGATCATCTTATAAAAATAAATAAATAAATAAAGCAAACCTATAAAGTAAATGTTGCTTTTGTGGGACAGGCCAATTGCATTAGCTTTCTCTTTTGCGTACCCATTTTTCCAAGAAAGTAGCAATAGCAAGAGCTTTAATGCTTTATATTAGGGGTGGTAATCCGGGTTGATGGGTCAGGTTAGACACGACACGAATACGATACGATAATTTTTGACACAACACGATAAATAAACGGGTTGAACTTATCCGATATGAACACGACACGATAATAAACGGGTCAATACGAAAACGACACGATTAACCCGTTTAGTTACAGATCGTTTAATTGACCCATTTTAATTAACTCGTTAAGCTGACCCGTTTATAAGTTCAACTATATTTAATACATTTAAATTTTAATTCACATCTAATAAAAAATAACATTACAATACTCAAATACAATCCAAAATCTAAAAATATAATCATCCATATTTCAAAAAAATAAAATAAAATCATCCACAATTTCAATCCAAAACCTTAAAATATAATCATCCATAAATGCAATCTCAAACCTAAAAATACAATCATGCACAAAATACAATCCAAAACATAAAATTACAATCATCCACAAATACAATTCAAAATATAAAAATACATCCAAAATATAAAAATACAAAGGAGACGACACAGATGCAGTGCAGCAGTAGCAGATGCTACGAGGAAACGATGCTGTGCAAGGAAAAGATGCTATACGGCGAAGACGAGACGCGGCGACGGCAGCAGATCTGTCTCAACAAGACGCGACGCTGAGAGAAGAAGCTGCACGATGACAGCAGGAGGCGCAGCGGTGCTGCAGCAGGAGATGTGGCGCTGCGATAGCAGGAAAAGCAGCACGGCGGCAACAGGACGAGAAGAAGGAGAAAAAGGCAGCAGCGCCGGTAGCAGGAGGAGAAGAAGGAGAAAGAGAAAAAGAAAGAGAAGAAAGCAGCAGATGCGGCGCTGATAAGTGATGAGTGAAATGAGAAATTGAGAATGTAGGGTTTTAAAGTATATATATAGTATCACTAAAATTACATTAATACCCTTCAATATAAAATTACTATTTTACTCTCGTTAAACGGGTCAACCCGTGACACGATTAGGAAAATACGAACCCGACACGATTATTAAACGGGTTAGACGGGTTGACTCGTTAATGTATCCAACTCGTTAATGCTCAACCCTAATCCGTAATATTTGTGTCGGATTCGTATCGACCCATCGTGTCGGGTTCCAAATTGCCACCCCTACTTTATATTGGTGGGACTTTATATAGATCCCATTTGGAATTCTGTACATATAAACTTACTTTTCATTTTCCTTTTTTTAGCTACTAATACTAACCTAAAAAATAATCGGGATCAAACTAGTTTTATTTCACTCATAGTAAATGGTATCCATGTCAACATAATCGACTATTGGTTAAGAGTTATTTTGTCATTATATTTATTTTTATTTTTATTTTTATTTTTCTTTTTGAGAAAAAGAGTCATGCCATTATTAACATACTTTTATTATGGTAGGGCTATGTCCCTCTCTCTCAAAAATAATAAAAATAGAACAAATTATAATTTAACTATTCAGTTTAAACTTTAATTCTAACAGAGTTACTATTTCACTTTTATTACATTTGACACCCTTACCGTTAGTGGATTTTCGTTAAAATTAACCTACTGAGGGATAAAATTATATTTTGATGTTATTTTTATTTTTTAAAAGATAAATTAAAAAAACTGTAAAATAAACTAAATAAAAAAAAATTAGTCAAATCTCCACTGTTCATCTTAAGATGGATGGTGGAGAATAATTTGTAAAAAAATCAAAAAATAAAATAAAATAAAATAATTAAATAAAATTTCAAAAAGTTAAATATAATTAAATAATTAAATAATTTTTTTTTAATCCGATCTCCACTATTCGTCTTAAAATGGAGGGTGAAGATCAATTAGAAAAAAAAATGATGAAATAAAAATTAAAAGTCTCCTCTCTCATTTTAGTGTGTCTCTCTCTTTTTCATCCATCAGGCTTTTCTCTTTACTTTGTCACGCCACCGTTGCCATCCCTCTCTTAGTTGTCCATCTTCTTCTTTTCTTCTTTTTCACTCTTCTTCTTAGTTCGAATCGAACCTAGAAATCTGAGTTTGATTTTGTTCAAACTCAGAAATCAAACCTAGATTTCTGGGTTCCATTTATATACTAGGTGGGTTCATTCGAACCTAGGAATTGAGCCCAGATTCGAAGGTTGGGTTTCATTATATTGGGTTGGGTTTGATTGTTTTGGTTTGAAGATTAGTTTAGGGTTTCATCAGTCACTGTCTTTGTCTCTGTCTTCTTCATTTTTTTTTTTCTTTGAACCCAGATTCGAACATCTATCTCTCGGTCCCAACCTCCATCTCTCGCTCCCAACCTAGTCGAACCCACCTGATGATGAACCCAGGACGATGACGATAAACCATCATTGATAAAGATGGTGAACCCACCTAGGTTTGTAACAGATGATGATCTACCTAGATCGCCGAACCTCCTTTTTAATTTTTTTTTTAAAATTTTTTGTTCTCTCTTTTTGGGTTTTGTTTTTTTGGTGGATGATGTTGTTGATGTTTGTCAATCTGGCGGTCGATTGGTGGGTTTTTTTCTGGTTAATGTTTGCCATAGCGATGAACTCAGGTGGTTGACTGGTAAGTTTTGTTGGGTTGTGTTTTTTATTTTGTAGAGCAAATGGATGAACATTGATAAAGATTGATTTTGATTTTGATTTTATTAAGCTGATTTTTTTTTTTTTAAAGATTTTTGTTTGTTATTTGTTGATGATTTTGTTTGTTATTAGTTGATTGATTGTGATGATTTTGTTTGGTATTTATTGATGAAGAATGGAGAACAACATTCATTAAATTTTTTTAAATATAGTTGATCATTTTGTTTGATATTTGTTGATTGATGATGATGATCTTGTTTGGTATATATTGATGAAGAATTAAGAACAACATTCATTAAAGATTGATTTAGCTTTAATTTAATAATTTAATTTTTTCTAATTAATTTTTATTTAATTATTTACTTTTTTTCTAATTAATCTCCAAGGGCATTTTGGTCTTTCAACTAATTTTACACTGTTTACTGTCAGATTTAATGGAAAATGGCTAACTACAGGGGATTAATTGCAATAAAAGTGAAACAATAGCTCTGGTAGAATTAGAGTTTGAACTGGGTTGGTAAATTGTAATTTGCTCGATAAAAATATTAAAAGTATTGCAATTACACATATGACCTCATATTAGGCAATAATTGCATTCATATGAACTTTTCGATGTTTATTACATAAAGTTCCCTAGGACATTAGCCACGAAATTAGAATCAGATTGTACCAAAATAATCATCAAAATAGCCCATAAACAATCATTAATCAATATAGGATGAATAAAGATTGATCTAAGATTTATATGGCTGAGACAAATGATAATAATAATCCTATGAACAATATCAAACACTGTTACAATAAAATAAACAAAGTTTACATATACAATAAATCAAGGATATACCTTAAACCTACGAGCAATTTAAAACCGGCTCCAAAGGTGTATGATGGATTTCAAGAACAATCTAAGAATGGTTTGTGTTACCTAGTGAATCCTCACAAAATCAAGAGCATAACCACTCAAGAATCAAGCCAGAATAATCCCGAAGAGGAACAAGAACACACCAAGGTTATAATTCTCTCTTATTTGGCTATCACACACAAAACACTCACATGATACACACTTGAATGAATGAAAAGGCCTGCTATTTATAGCCAAAGGTTTTCTACTCATCACTTATCAAAAACCGATCAACAAGCTCATCATTTCCTAAACTCTCATGTGTAATTTTGATATTAAAATATCTCCTTATCACTTTCTCTTGAAGGCCAAATTCTAGTCTTCCATTTTACTTAATTCAAAAACTAGTTGCTCAGTTTCAGGTTTGTTTTGAAGATGAGTAAAAAGCAAGCAAGAGAGAAGAAAGAAGAAAAGAGCAAATATACAAGTCAAAAGGTCGACAGCTTTCATTAAGGATATTTTTGGCAGTTCACATTTTTCTATGACATGCAAATTTAAATTATTAGTTTAGTGATATATTCACATCTAAGTCAACTTTGGTGCTGTTTATCCTTATTTTCACTGTTAATATTCTATTTAGTGTCAAAATTATTAGCTTGATGTGAATTGATTTTGATCAACAAAAAAATTAAACCATGACAACATTGTCAAGGATTGATTATCTTTTCTTTCCGACTTATCATTTGGAGAATGAAAATGGGGCATTTTTCATTATCTATTATATGTCTTTTATGATCAGTTTGTATCTATCAACCTTAATTTTTGGATTCAAAGGCTTGGTTAACTGGCTTTGGTAAACAGACATGCTTATAGTTCCAGCTGAATCCAAGACAACTGATTGGTGGAGAATCAATGGTAAGATTCATTTGAAGCAATTAACAACAACAAAATGGGAAAATTTCATCAGTTGTTTCTGACTCATTTGGATTCCTTATAACATTCATATGTAAAATATTGCACAAATTGAAAGTAGACCAAAAACGATTGAAACGTCATTTAAAGTCACAAACAATTAACCTCGTTTGTGGGGTCAAAAACGAATTTAGACTGGTTGTTGGGATATTTGTAATAATTTTCAACAAGAAAACTGCACATTCTTAATCACAAATAACTACAAAATTATCTGAAAATAATCTGAATTGAAAGACAAAAGAGTCGGCAAGAACAAACTACAAAAATTCACTCATCAAAACAGCAAGTAATTAACGGAGGCTCATAACCATTACTTGTAATTAAGCCAAATTATACATACTTTCAAAAATTTCACATTCTTTCACTAGCTTTCAAGTAATGTAATTAAAGCTCAAGAAGCCATTTACACAAACAAATGCAATGGCTTTATACTTACATAATAAGTAGAAAAGAACATATAAAAACAACTGAATAACAGGTCTGTCGTAAACATGCGAGAACAGCCGCGCTAAGCAGGCAATTAGAGAATAAATTTATTAAAACTACAAGAGGATAGAGAAAACAACATACGCAGACAAAGACAGTCTTATTTGGTCTATAAGCTATTGCTTAGATTGAAGAAATGGTATCTTGGTTTAATCATTTTTGTTCCTGTCTTTAGGAGAAGCTGGATTTGCAGACGACCTTGGAACGCAGGTACCTGTACCGCCACTGCCAGGAGTGTACGTGCAAGGATTAGGTTGACTTGGTGTTACTGGACCCTTCTGCAAATTGGAATAATATTTTTTCAACGATTGGTTATCATCCAAAGGCCTAAGGGATCCACTTGAAGTGAACAAAATGAAGAAAATAAGCAAAAATGGCAACAAGCTAGATTTATGGGACACCATTTTACTCCGAACTGAGTTAACTATGCTTGGAATGAATTTGGTGAAATTTGGGGTTCGTGTGTACATGCATTTACTGATTTACATATATAGGCAGAGTTTTGTTTTGTTTTTTGTTTTTTGTTTTTTTTTGGTTTTTGTTTTGTTTTTGTTTTTGTTTTTGGTTGTAAAGTAAATTAATTAGTATAAAGGCAATGATGATAAATTTAATTATTCTTTCTTCACAACCAAATTAAGTCAACATGGGAAAGGAGTTTAATACTTTATCTTTCACTTTAGAGATTAAGATTAATTACTATGATTAGTGACTAATGATGTAAGCAATTATTCACAATTAATATTAATTGTAAGTAGAATAGTTTATATTTTTGATGTTATATTTGTATGTTGAAATATAACAATTATGGGACTTATGTTACGATTTATGAACTATCCTTTGATTCAATTTATATTTATGAAATATCATTTTGATTGAATTGACATGAATGTACAAGATAAATTTAACATATCAATTATACAAAAGAGACATCTCATAAATTGAAAAACATCATGAGATCACTGACATCACTTTTAAAAGGCAATGATGATAAATTCCAAAGTAATTATATTTAATAATATTTATTTGCTTTCAAACGGCAACTTTTTGAGGGAATTCCAGCTGCATGATAAACTTTAAACCCTCTCTTTTGAAAATTGAAGGGAGAAAGTGAACGGTGGTGGCTATAGTCATTATCTTTCTAGGAAACATCGCATATGGACTTAAATTAGAAGGTAATTGGGTGGAATCTGCATTAACATAGTGCCAATTGGATCGCACTAACATACTAAAAGATAAGGGATCTGACTCAGAATGCAACTTTTACATTGTACAAACTTCAAGCAGTATGTTCGAGTCTTTCTAATTCCATTTTGTGTTCATATTCATGACAAACTTTAAACCTCTCTTTTGAAAATTTAAGGGAGAAAGTGAACTGTAGTGGCTCTACTTATTATCTTTTCTAGGAAACATCGCATGGACTTAAATTAAAAGGGTAACTTGGGTGGAATATGCACTAACATAGTGCCAATTGGATCGCACTAACATACCAAATGATTAGGGATCTAACCTCATAATGCAATATTTGTATCGTAAAGGCTTGAGTTTCCTTAGTCTCACCTTTTGTATTAATATTTACAAGGGTGTGGATAGACCTTTTTAGATGTTTTGGAGTAATCATCTGAATTGTGTTACTAGAATTTTATTTGATCTCGATAGTTCTTTGACCCATAAAAGGTGTTAGTGAAAAAAAAAAAAAAAAAAAATCTTCATTGGACAACCTATAAAACAAGATAAAAATTAAAATTTTTATAGGATTCCGCTAGTGCACAATTTTGGGTTAATATTATATTACTATTTATTAACATCACAATTTTTTATCGGATATTATCAAAAACCTCTCTAATTTGAGTTTTTCTCTCCAAAATTCTTCCTTTAGTCTTGTTTTTCCCATTTTGCCCCTCTATTAAGTTCTGTCTAGACTAAGAATGAAGAACTTTATTTTGCCCTTACATATAATTGGAAATGACTATTCCACCTCAAGATATTTATTAAATTAATGTTCGAAAATATTGTAATTTAAAATTAAAAAAAATAAATGGGAAAACAAAAATTCGAAACAAACAAACATGTCTGCCTATTTCTGGCGACCTACATTGGGGGGAGATGCTAATTGCCACAGTGCCATAGCATAATCTCCTAACGCCATAACATAACACGGTCCCAAACCCCGGCCCACAATCACCACCCCCAACAAAACCCCTATACATCTAAACAACACCACACCACCACCACCACCACCACCCAACAACATAACCCTCGAACACCAACAAAATCATCCAAACAGCAATTTTATGCTACGACCATTTTAACAACATGTCCCCAAACACATTATCAGCGCCCAAACAATGGCACCCAAATTTCACTCTAAACACCCAAACTTTACATTTCAACGCAACTAGTAGAAAGGAGAGGTTAGAGAGAGATAGAGAAAGTGCAACGAAATGAAGAGAGTAATAGAGAGAGATCTAGGAAGGGAACCGAGCTTTGATTTGCTTGAAAAAAAAACAGAGAGAGATTGTTAGAAAAATAAAAGTAAATAAGTGTGGAAGCTATTTTCTTTAATTAGGTTGTTTGTCTGAACATATTTTATTGATTGTTTGATACTTTTGGCTTCATTTTCGTTTCTTGATATTGTTTGATTTTTATGTTGATTGATCAACTTTACAAGCCTATTTATAGATGACTAATTACATCATTTAAATTCCATTAGGAATCAATTATCTATTTTGGACTACAAAATCTAATTTAAAAATATTACAAATTAAATCATTATACTAAAGAACTAAGCTCAGTTTAAGTCTTAACAAAGACCTTCATCGACCAGCGAAGGAGATTGAGTAAGGGTGCTACTCGATTTCCTCTGCTAGTCTTCTTGACGGCCGGGAGAAGTTTTCTTCGATATTAATCCTATATTTAAAATAAATTATTGACTAAATAATTATTGTCTCATGTAACTATATAAGTTTTTGTATAATTATATATTTTATATCCATATCATGATATTAGATAATGAAGACGTATAAACAAGTATAGGATTTGATATAGATGAAACAAATAAATATAAGCATTTGGACTCGGTTTCTATACTTCACTTGGTTTCTATATTCGATATAGGTATGATGTGGGGGTTGCGACAACAAACAAAAGGCGAAAGAGTGAGAGGAGCTCAACAATTAAACATAATGATTAGGGTTTCTAGGGTTTTTATTATACCCATTGCCCAATCCCAATTCCAAGGCACACCACTGTTTGGTAAGAGTGGTTGAGTATTTCATTTGATCTTAAGAGGTCAAAGGTCCAAGTTTTACCCTTATCTAAAAACATATGGTGGGTGCAGGTTTTTTTTTTTTTTTTTTTAATTTAAGCTCTCCTCTCCCACTTTAGGAAAAAAAAAAAAATCCCAATTCTAAGTATATTTAGCACGTGCATAGCAAGTGAGAATTTTTAATTTTGTTAGTTTTACACAAACACACAAAATATAAAACTTTAGTTAAATATAAATTTATTATTCAATTGTATCTATAAAAAATAGTATATTTACTGATAAACCATTATGTATATTTGGAATTAATATATAACAATACCATTAAAACGCAAATTAAAAACAAAAATCAAAGCGAAAGATTGCATTCTGAAGAACAAATGAAAGAGATAGCAAGCTCTAAACTAAAATAACACTAATAAAATTATGTGGAAAAAAATGGAGTCCTTACAAAAATATGGTGAGATATCAAAATAGAACGAAAGATTAATGAACAACGATGAATTCTAATGAAGATTTTTAAAACAAGAAGCAATTGCATTTCAAATTTATTTTTGCTAAACTATTTTAAGTGTTGTGAAAACAGACAAAATAGGAAATAGTGAAATATAGAAAATTGGTGAGGATAATCTGGGAAGTACAAAATAATATGTAATTCAGTTCTTTTTTATTAAGTGAAAGGTGGAAAATTTTCGCTTTTCCAGTTGATTGATTTTAGAATTTATTTTAAGTGATTTTATCAATTAATGAATAAAATAAAAACTAACTAGAACGAATTAAGGGGCTTTTGTAGCTATAGTTTTATATAAGAGATTTAAAATGTATTAGGTAATGCAACAAAAGTGTTTGGCTTGCTGGTTGATTATAGCATAACAGACTCTGCAGTCTGATACAAAGAAAAGGAAAGGGTGTAAGTTCTGTTTTATCTAATTTAAGTTAGTAAAATTTTTATACGTAATATTAAAAATATTAATCAAATAGAATATTAAACATTTAAAACATTTTTCATGCAATTTTGAAAAATAATTTAATAAATAATATATAAAATATTTTATTATTTTTTCTGTAATTTTTAATATTTATTATTAATAATTTAAAATTAAATATAAATATTAGCAATATTTTTATAGAATTTAATATTTAATAGATGTTAATCTTATTAATGCACAAAAAATTGTAATCTAATACATTCTATTGCAAGCATTACTAAACATATGATTGATTGTATAAAAATATTTGTACTTCACTATGTACACCATTTTTTTAATTACACTTTATAAAAGATTGTCTTTAAAAAATTATAATTTATAATTATGATTAATTTAATATAAAAAATATTATCTTTTTAATTTTGTTGTATTACATATTTATAAATAAATAATAAATATCATTAATTTTTTAAAATATAAATTAAATTTCTTTTTTTAAAATATTTAATAAGATGTACTTCCTAAAGAAGTGTGTACATAGTACAATCGAATTCAATATAATTGAATCTCAGGTAATCTAATATGATACTCTACTACACAATGTGTCGAACCAAACATACTCTAAGTGTCCTTCAATATTTAGTTAAAAAGTCAATCATGCAACCTTATATTACACATCGGCTTTCGATTTGTACAAAGTCACTACTTTAAAGTTTAAACATCACAAGTGGCAATCAGCTGATTAATAACAACTTACTAATTAAAAAAAAAAGAAAAAAAAACACATAAAAATAAAAACAAAAGTAGAGTAGAGAATCTATTCTCAAACTTGCTTTAAAATGATTGACCATGTCTCTGCATCAGTGCTTCGATTCCTGTCCCTTCAACCGCGCGCATTTCGTCCTTAATAAGCTCTTTCTTAATAAGCGCCTCAGTTCTGTAATCAGTTTCTTAAATAAGTTGATATATATTTCCTCCTCTCTCCGCCGGCTGCCGCCCCGCCTCCCACGTTTCACGCATCTTCAACCGAATTGTTGTTTTTGTTGTCGGGTTCTCTTCTTTTCTTCTTTCACTCCATCTTCGTGGAAAATATGGGCCGCAATATCACTCGAAAGAGAGCTTCCCTGGCTGTTTCGGGGAAAGCTTTCCGGGCTGTTTCGGGGAATATCAAGGCTGTCGAACTCATCTCGGCTTCTTGCAGCTCCGAGGAGGATCCCAACTAATAAGAACACCAACATTGCAGCCCACGATAGTCTCACAAATTTGCTCGATGATTTCGCCTGAAATTTTCGTAAAATGTATAACATATATATAGCGTATATAACTTGACTATATTTATATACAACATAGTTATGTAATCAGTTTCTTAAATAAGTTGATATATATTAGCAGAATAAAATACATCTTTCATCCGTGTATACCAATTACTCGTAAAAAACCTTTTCAGGACCAATGCTGGTGAGATGCTTATTAACTTGTTTAAAAACCTATATGAAGAAAGACAATCATTCTCTAGCAATATGCGAAACCAGAGCCAATGGTTGCAATGACCTGAATATTTCTCATTCCATTCACAAATTAAAAACAACCATATATTTTATAAAATAAATAAATAAATAACAACCATATATAAATCCTAAATAAACATCCTACTCTGTGGGTATTTGGACGTGATCTAATTGCAAAGGAGATAGAAGGAACATACCCAGGAAATTAAATATGATTTTCATATTTTTTAAATTAAATAATACATTTAATAGGTTTTATTGAAAAAAGGGAATGAATTTAAAAAAAAAAAAAAAAAAGAGAGAGAGAATGGGAACAACGCGTATGGATTTATATAATTTAATTCAATAAGTTTTAATATATATAAATAAATTTTAAAGAATAACTTACGTCACCAAACATTTTCTAATAATTGTATAATAAAAAATAATCAACTGTATTACTATAATAACTTTTAAAAAAATATTTTAGTATTATGTGCAAATTGACATATACCTGCTCTTCGTATCATCGTGCCTATCTTCAAGGTAACACCAACTTTAAAGCAACCATCAAGTATCACAGTAATCACTATTGGGGACATTAACTGTGGATTTCTTGACTAAAGAATTCATAGAAAGTAGTTCAAAATCAAATTCACATTCATACCTGAAGTTGAGACTGCTTCTTGGGTTGGCGCAACGTGTTAGTTTGTGGAGCGTTAGCAGAGCTTGTAGGTACAGAAGCAAGTGTTGGATCCGATGGATCAACATTATCAACTGAAGTATCTGATGGATCAACTCTAATACTGTTGATTTCTAATTCATCTATATCTTTTACAATATCAGACTGATTTGATGGAGTATCAGGTGAAGTGTATGAGAACGAATTTGAAACATTTTTTTTGCCTTTAAAAGTGAAGACAACAGAAATTATAGCATAAACTAGTGGAAACACCGATGAGCTATAGTTAGTTTTGACACCAGATAGTGTCCTAATTAAGCAATAACATGAAATAATCAGCTGTAGAACAGCGAAGACGATCTCTACAGCAATAAGTTGCTGAACTTCTGATTTGATTCTTGACTTTTTGATAAAATAAGCATATGTGGTGGTTTCAAGAATCAAAACTGATAAGAGAAATGAAGCCAAAAGGTAACCCCAGTGAGTTCCTCCTATTAGATCCAGTATAAATGAGACTACCTCCATTGCAAGCAATAGCAACGTGTAGCTACAGTCCTCGTTCCTACAACCCTGTAATATAATAATTATTTCATCACTGCAAAATTATCATATCTTTCCGACAAATTAAGTTAACATAATATCATATTAAATCGTCGAGTTGTTGTTTTAAAAATTATGAGACAGATACGTTAAACAAGATAGAAAAAATAATGGGGTCATACTAAATCATTCAAGGAAGTCATGAATATAGTAGACAAATATTTAAAAACATGAGCAGATAAAAATAACGATATTACCTGGTAAAGCAATGAGTAGATTGGAGGTACGAATAAGTAGAATATACGCTTCAAGATAACATTCCTCATTGTCAAAGTTTTCTTCTTGATTCAACTTTGCAGAGAGCAAAAGAGAGAGAAGAAGCGGTTAAATCCTAGTGGAAGAAGAAATCAAAAAGAAAGGTCAGAACATTTGGCCGAAATGGCCAAGAATGGCTCTGAGTTGGCGGATCGACTGGACAAAATATTGGGGATAATTAGGCATAACTACTCTCTGAAATTGCCAAGAATGGCTCTGAGTCAGCAAAATTATAATATTCTCTAGCAGCCGGCGCATCAAGGTTTGTAAATTTAATGTATTAACGACTCATGCAAGCAAGCTCATACTACAGTAGTGTCGGTTCCAGTCAATTTTGCGAATATTATAATTTTTCTGACTACCTTCCGGTGTGATTACTACCAAATGACAAAATATTCGGCCAAATTTCATTGGTCGATGTGTATTTTTTTTTTCACTTACATATACTTCCTCCGCAACTTCTCGTACAAGGTGATACAAGTGTGCATTTTTAATAAGAAGTCAAAAAACTAGTGGTCAAAGGTATGTATAATCAAACAAAGTTTCAAAGAAACTGATAATAAAATAAGTGGTTC